>SZWC01001148.1:106274-148058 GCA_023375785.1 Penium margaritaceum
CTCGCCTCATTTGGAGCTCTGTAGCCTCCAGCATTCACCGTTCCGCATCACTGATTTGAATTTTTCATTTTTTCGGCCTGAGCACAAAATCAGGTCGTTTTGGCCTTTTTCCCCACTTTTTGAAGACGAAAATTTCACCATTGTCTTCAGCATCCTCAGACGCCTCTGTGGTCCAAATTTCGCTTCATTTGGACAACCTTCAATTTTTAGTGGTGAAAATTTAAATTTTTAAATTTTCAGCACTTAGCCGATTTTTTGGTCAGAAGGTTGACTTTTGCCACCGTCCTAAATCGGCGAGAAACGCTGACGGTTCTGCATTCGGACGACTTTCGCACCGCCTCAGCATGGAGCCGAGCAGCTCCAAGGGCAAGGAGCTGGAGGACACCGTCACGAGCGGGGGCCGTAGCCCACGCTCAAAGGCGATTGACTTCCTGCTGGTGGAGCAGTCGTCACTCCGCCAGCGCCAGGATGAGCAGTCAGCTACGCTGTGACAGATCCGCGATGCCTTGGTCTCTCTGTCTGGGACACCAGGACATCAGCCCAGGAGAAAGAGAGAGGCAACCCCATCGGCCCAGGAGTTTGCTGGCCCCACTGCCGCCCCTGCGCGGAGACGAGAGTCCATGGTCGAGGAGTGGGATTAGGCGCCACCTCCCACTGGGGAGGACGCGCTTCGCCGGCTGATGGAGAAGATGAGGAGCCTGCGCATTGAGACACCGGTCCGAGGGGACAGCAGCAGCAGCAGTAGCAGCAGCAGCAGCAGGAACAGACCGACCCACGTCAGGTCTCGGGTGCCGCTGGAGGAGCAGCGTTGATGCCTTTCATGCCCTTCCCACGCCCGCTCCTAGCACCACCAGATGTCCAGCTCCCCACAGAGTGACGACCCAAGGACTTCGAGACTTCCCCGCCTCGCTACGACAGCAAGGCGGGGTTTGACTGTTGGGAGGTGCTATTTCAGGTATGGGCAGACTCAGAGGGAGTCTGCCCCTACTACCACAGCCAGTACCAGACGGCTGATCCACTCCAGTCCCAGACGGCAGCGCGTGCCATGCGTGGACTGCTGTACGCAGTTCCACAGGAGACAGTGGTCGACTTCCGCCCCTTCCTGGGCGCGCCTGGGACAGGAGCAGGCGCAGACCCGCGCCGCGGCTGGGAGCTGGCGCTGACCCTTTTTGCAGCAGAGACTCACGCGACCCGGTCAGCGCGCCTTCGCGAGTTCCACTGCCTTCATCAGGGATCCTCGGAGTCAGCAGCTGATTATTGGCGTCGGGCCATGCGCCTGTACACTCGTCTGGGCACCGGAGGCGGCTCTCAGCTCTGGGCGCTGGACACCATTATGCTGGGAGTGCGCCCCGAGCTCACTGACACCTTCTCCCGCCTCGACCAGGACGTCCTCGCGTCCATGTCCGACACCCTGCAGCTGTTGCCCTGGGCACAGCCGTACTTCATCCAGGTCGCGACAGCTGACGAGGCAGCCAGCGCGCATCGGCAGGGCGCCATGGCCGCAGCAGCAGTGGGAGCGACGTCCTCTACGCCTTCCACACCATCGTCCACCTTCACCCCCACCAGCTCCACCTCTGCCTCTCCCGCTTCCTCCCCTGCTACTCCGACAGCCACTGCAGCAGCCGTGAAGGGGAAGAAGGGGAAGAAGAAGAGGGGACCGCAGCAGCCTTCCGGTGGCACCGGACGAGCGGTTCGCTGCCACAACTGCAGCGGACCTCATCGCTACACTGAGTGTCAGCAGGAGCTGGACTGGGCGAGGATCACCCGCGGTCTTCAGGCAGCCCACGAGGAGCGGATCCGCACTGGAGCAGCAGCCCGTGCCGCAGCGACCTCGGGGGCAGCACCGGCGGCAGATCCTCCGCCATCCGAGGGGAGTACCACGCCGGACCCGAGGGACCAGACCATCGCGGAGCTACGTCGATTGCTGGCACTTCGCTCACAGGGAGGTGCGAGTGTGCTGTCACAGCCGAGTGGTCCACAGACTGACTGTCCATCTGTGTTTGTGGCACGTGGTCGTACTTGTGGGGGGGCTGCGTTGCCTGGTGAGGATGAGTCTGACATCACAGAGTGGTTGGATGAGTCGCATCGTCGTGCATTGTCCCGCTGTCCTGCCATATCTTCTGAGCGTCCAGCAGAGGAAGCGTGCTCTGTTGCTCGTTGTACCGTGACCACCACAGGTCGTGAGGCGAGTGGCCACTGGATCATTGACTCAGGGGCCACTCACCACATGACCTGCGACCGTACCGCCTTTGTCGTGCTTGGTCCTGTTGGGTCTGTTCGGTCAGTGCGGACAGGTTCTGGGCAGTCACTACCTGTTCAGGGGACAGGGGTCGTACGGTTCGATGGTCCGTCTGGTCCCGTGTATCTTTCTGACGTGCTTTTCGTGCCTGATCTCGAGCTCAGCCTGCTCTCTGTCCGTGCCTGCACGAGGATGGGTCTCTCTGTTCACCACTCCATTGATGACGCCACGATCACTGCACTTGACACTTCCACGGCTGTGTTGCGTGCCTCTGTTGTGGATGACCTGTATCGCATCGTGCGCTGCTCTGCTCCTGACTCTTCCCCTTGCTCATCTGCCCGCGTCTTTGTCACGGGGGTGTTGTCTCTTGACCACCAGCGCCTGTTACATCGGCGCCTGTGTCATGTGAGCACGGACACTGGGTCTAGGCTCATTCGTACACAGCCCGCTCTCGGTCTTGACGCGGCTTCCTTTGAGAAGCCGCCCAAGACCGACTGTCTGTTCTGCGCTCAGGGCAAGATGCATCGATGCACCTACCCTGCCTCCGTCACTCGCGCGCAGCGTCCCCTGGTGCTTGTCCACTCGGACCTCCTTGGACCTCTCCCTGTCGAGTCTGTCGCTGACCGTGGTCGGTATGTTCTTACCCTCACGGATGACTTCACCCGCATGCAGTGGGTCTACTGCCTCCGCCACAAGAGTGATGCCGCTCTAGCCGTGCGCTTGTGGCTTGTGATGGCCGAGCGTCAGTCTCGTCACTCCCTCCACACCTTCCGCTCTGACCGCGGCGGTGAGTATCTCGGTGAGCTGACCACTCACTTCGCCGAACTTGGTATCTGTCACCAGCTCTCGGCCCCTGCTACGCCACAGAAGAACGGTGTGTCCGAGCGCTGGAACCGCACCATGGAGGACGCGGTTCGCGCCATGCACGCTGAGTGCGGTCTCCCGGAGTCCTTCGCCTTCGAGGGCTTCGCCTACATGACGTGGGTCTGGAACCGCCTCCCGCATGGTCCCTTGCCGGACCACGTCACGCCGTATGAGCTGTGGTTTGGTCACCATGCGGACCTCAGGCTTGCTCGCGTCTGGGGTTCCTTGGCCTGTGTCTGGTACACCGAGGACCAGCAGGGGTCCAAGGTCTCTCCGCGCGGCCGGATGTGTGCCTTCCTCGGTGTCTCCTCGCGCTCCAAAGCGTGGCGTTTCTGGGATGCGGGTCGCCACCGCATCGTTGAGTCGCGCGACGTGCTGTTTTTTGAGGCACTGTCCTACCGCGACTTGTCTGCCATTCTCACCCAGGCAGCGTCTCACGTTCCCACCTGTGAGGCCTCCCGTCGGATGGGGGAGTCTACCCCACAGGGTGAGTCCGTCCGGGGTGCCTCCGGGGTGGGACCGTCGCTGGCCACCATTGACCCGGCCATCATTGCTGTCGGTCCTGTAGTCTCTACGCCTGCCCCGCTTGCGCCCGCCATGACTGTCTCGCCTGCGCCTGCCGCGCCTGCCTCACCCGCGCCTACCGCGACTGCCTCGCCCGCGCCTACCGCAACTGCCTCGCCCGCACCTGCAGCGCCTGCTTCGTCCGCACCTGCAGCGCCTGCTTCGCCCGCACCTGCAGCGCCTGCTTCGCCCGCACCTGCAGCGCCTGCTTCGCCCGCACCTGCAGCGCCTGCTTCGTCCGCACCTGCAGCGCCTGCTTCGCCCGCACCTGCAGCGCCTGCTTCGCCCGCACCTGCAGCGCCTGCTTCGCCCGCACCTGCAGCGCCTGCTTCGCCTGCCGGGGTTGCACCTGCCGCCTCTTTGCCTGTGGTGCCTGCCTCACCCGCGCCTGCCGCGACTGTCTCGCCCGCGCCTGCCGCGACCGTCTCGTCTGTGCCTACAGCGCCTGTTTCGCCCGCGCCTGCCGCGCCTGTCTCGCCCATGCCTGCAGCATCTCCAGAGACAGCACCTGCCCTCCCTGTGCCAGAACCGTCGGTCAGCTCAGACTCGGGCTACTCCCGTGGACCAGGTGGGCGTCTCCGCCCACTGGCCTCACGAGCGCTTTCGACTTCTGTTGCGCCACCCAGACGACGCACGCGCAGCGTGCACAGTGGTGACCCTGGCACAAAGGCTCTCGGCCTAAGTGTCCAAGGCACCTACTCGGAGGTACACCCAGCTTGTCCCATTGGGCACCAGCTGATCGCTGACGAGCACGAGGCTGCACAGGCAGCTGCCGCTGACCTAGTTGCAGTCTGTCCGACCCATGAGGCATGTGTCCTGGCCACCCGAAGCTCCCCTTTGACGGTCCCTGATCCAGACACATTAAAGGAGGCTCTCTCAGGAGAGGATGCTGAGCAGTGGCGGGCCGCCTGTGAGGACGAGCTCAGGGTCATCCGGGAGCACGGAGTCTTTGAGCTGGTCGACCGTCCTGAGGGACGGAAGGTCGTGCAGGCCAAGTGGGTCTTCCGCAAGAAGGTGAAGCCTGACGGCTCACTGGACCGCTATAAGGCCCGCTTGACTGCCAAGGGATTCTCTCAGGTTGAGGGGATCGACTTCACTGACACCTTTGCCCCTGTTGGCCGCATGACCACAGCTCGCGCGCTGCTTGGTGTGGTCGCTCACCATGACTGGGAGCTGCACCAGATGGATGTGAACAATGCTTTCCTCCACGGCACCTTGGAGGAGGAGATCTACATGGTCCAGCCACCTGGGTTTGAGGTCGAAGGAAAAAAGGTCTGGCGCTTGCGCAAGGCCTTGTATGGCCTAAAGCAGTCGCCCCGGTGCTAGAACCGAGAGATCACTCGCACCCTCACTCAGGCCGAGTACGTCCAGAGTGATGCCGACCCGTCACTTTTCATCCGACGGACAACCGAGCACCTCACTGCCATTCAGGTGTATGTGGACGATCTCCTGATTGCGTCTCCTTCACTGGAGGCCGTGAAGGAGGCCAAGGCGGTCCTGCAGGCCGCCTACAGGATGAAGGACCTTGGTCCAGCGGCTGTTTTCCTCGGGATGGAGATTGTGCGTGATCGTCGTCGACGGACANCAGTCAGTCCCCTCGGGCTCGCGCTCTGCACGCAGCTTTGCGAGTCGTCCGGTACGTGGTCTCCACACCGTATCACGGTCTCTGCTTTCGGAGACAGTGCTCGGTTGTGGTAGATGGCTACACCGACAGCGACTGGGCATGGAGTCCTGATGGACGCAGCCGCACGGGTTACGTGTTCCTGCTTGGTGGCACCGCTGTGTCTTGGCGCAGCGGCAAGCAGGGGTGCATTGCTCGCAGCTCCTCAGAGGCTGAGTATGTTGCTCTGGGCGCTGGCGCCGCTGAGGCGGTGTGGCTGCAGCGGTTGTTCCAGTGCTTGGGTCAGTCCGTGCCTACCATCATCCTCCGATGCGACAACCAGAGTGCTCTCGCGATCGCTGAGAACTCTGGTGTGTTCCACGCACGCACGAAGCACATCGCTGTCGAGTATCATTTCGTGCGCGATCTGGTGGAGCGGCAGTTGATCTCCATCGTCTGGGTGGGCACAGACTTGCAGCGCGCTGACTTCTTGACCAAGGCACTGGCACGTGGGAAGTTCCTCGGGGCTGTTTGTTCCGTCGGATTGCGACCCCTGTCCGAGAGTGGGTGATAGTCCGGGTCCCTGTTGAGCACTCTGTGTTGCACCGGCACGCGTTCTGCACGTGTATGGACATGCGTACCATCGGGTCATGGGGGAGTGTTGTGATGTTGTCAGTCATACACAGTTGTACAGTTGGTTGTGACCACTCGGCCGTGTCCATGCTCGTGCAGATCCTTGAGGCGGACCCAGCTGGAGACAGAGTTCCCTGAGGTGATGCTCCACCCGCTGGAGGCAGCCTGGCAGCCTACCCAGTGTACCAAAGGGCTCCCATAGCCCACGGACTACGTTTGGAGGTCTTCAGGATTTTCTCGATGGACAGCCCTGCCAGGCTGATTTACATGTTTGTTTTCTTACACTCTCCGGCTGTTCCCGGACGTAGGTGTGTGACCAGTCGTTGCGTCTGTCTTTTCTTTGTGCATCCGTAGGATTAGACGGCGCTCCGTTTGGACGCTTGTGCGCAGAATTATGGCCAAAACAGTGGTTTTTGGCCGGTTCAGGTTTGACAGGCACCGCCGTGTGCGCCACCCGCCGTGAGCCACGGCGGCTATTTATGCTGTGGACCTGTCATTTGTTATTTCTCTCTGCATTTACTTTTGTTGAAGCTTGAGATACAAGTGCACGTGTCTCTCCCTACCCTTGCTGTCCCTTGCATGACCTGTGTGTCAACCAGCCAGACCCGTGCTGTCAGGCTAGCAAGCAGAAAGGCTAGGAAGCTTCCTGGAATCTTCTCATCCAGTTGTGTCGTCCCATGCAACAGCTGCTCTAACCCATACGCTGTGACAACGAGAGCACGCACCGCACAGAAGAGCATGATGACATGCGTCACACACGCACAAAGCACATCAACATTGAAAATGATTTTAAATGTGAGGATATTTCACATGGCGATGTATGTGTCGTGGATGTTGACACGCAGCAACAACTGTGCACAATGTTGGAAATTTGCGTATGCTACAATTTGTACGTGTTTTGTGAACTGCTCTTATTACTTCCTCTCTTCGTCCATGATTTTGTGTGGAGATGTCTCCCGCCTTTTGTTGTGCACTCTCATTGTCATCGTTTTGTGACCCTTGCTTGTGGTGTCTAGTATCTAGGGGTCGTGGAATGTTGGCTTGTCAGACAGGGTGACCTTTGGACTTTTCGCAACTCACTCGCTAGGATGCCATTATACTGGACGACTACTTCGACACCATCAGCCTTAGCTGGCCCATCCTTATTTGCTCTTCATAGTTTTCTTAATGATTAGCTCCCGAATATCATTTTATCAGTGGTACTAATCTTGCTCGTTCATGATCCCGTTATGTAGGGTTTCTGTTTCCACACTTGGTGCTTCTTTTGAGTTGTCATTCGGAAAGCCGAGGAGCCCGTACGATGATTGTGAGGTTCTAACTAGTTTTCGTTTTGGAGCCTGTAGTTGAGTTGGCCTATTTTCACCGGTTGCTTGAACCTGTGTGCTCCTACACACGCAAGTGGGTGAGACTGTATTCCCATACTTGTTTGTTGGTAACTAACTCATATACTTTCAAGCGTTTCTTCGTCATCTCTCCACATCTCGAAGTACCTTCTGTCACACTACGTTCCATGCAACGTGCCCTCTCACACGTATCCAGGGGGTTTCTCCATTCCCTCACCTTGTAAACTGATGGTTGTGTCCCCTCAGTGATTGTAACATGTGGCCCCTACACGCCATGGGACGTGTTATTGTTTCACCAGTCCCAGTGACCTATGGACTTGGCAAAATTCACTTGCAAGAACACTTTCATTGTCGACAGTTACACCGCCACTTTCATCCTTGCCTTTCTGGCTCTCTTGTGCTCACAGGAATTTTCTCAGTGGCCCGCTCCTACGGTAGATTCTCCACTGTTCTGCATTTGCTCTTTTTTCATTTCACTGGGTAGGTCTTTTCCTCGTGTATGTGATGCTTCTTTCGGATTGTCATTCAGACAACCAAGCACCTGCTTGGTTCTGGTTTTTTTTTGCAAGCTGCTTGGTCTTTCCTAGGCAATTATGTGTTATTTTTTCACTGGCTTGGTGGAAGCGATGCGTACATGCACGTTCCACCAGGAAATATGTACCCATCACTTCGCTCATCATGTAACCTGAACTTTTATGTTTTAAAGTGTTTCCTGTAATTACCAGGCCACCTCTCTGGGGTACACATGTGTGAACAAGAGGTGATGCACGGGGAACACACGGTACGCCATGGATGCAGGAAGAGCTTGCCCTCACAGCTCGGGTGAAAAACCAAGACAAGTAAGTGTGAGTAGGAGTGAGCGAGACTTAGCAACCGGTGAGCGTGCACTCGCCACAGGCATCACATCCGAGCGAGCACACACTGCCACCCGGGGGTTGAGCCCGACCGTTTGGCATAAAACCGTACGGCGGCTACTCACCAACGCTTGGGTGAACCCGGCATGGTGGCCCCCTAAGGATCAGCACCCAGGACATGCAGCTCTCCCAGAAAATACTCAAGGCAAGCAAACATGATGCAGAGTACGACAGTAAGAGTGTACGGGCCCTAGCATCTCCCACATGGGATACAGAATCAAGTCAATCAAGTCATGGCCATGCACGCGCCAGAGAGCACGCCTAGGTTAAGTACTTGGGTCAAGTCGCTAGAGATGCCAACCATGGTAGGCTTGCTTGACGTCCTCCTAGGTGTGGCCATGTCAATCAATCTGTACATGTGTGTGCATGGAGGGGAAGACAAGAGGGCATAGAGATGTGAGTGGCCTACTAAATTTAACACTCCCCCATGACCCGCAAACAACCACCCCACACACATGAAGTCTCAAGAGGATGAGATGAACAGAGAAGACACACAGATTCATTCAACCTGGATCATGGGGACAGATGAGACCAACTGCATGAATATCACTTTTAAAAACGTTGCGAGTGAGTGCTTTGGAAAGGAAGTCTGCTCTCTGGGAACCGGTGTCCACCCATGTAACCTGGACAATGCCAGCGGCAATGCACTCGCGTACAAAATGATGCTCCACATTGATGTGCTTGGTGCGAGAGTGATGCATGTCACTATTCTCAGCAATAGCCTTGGAACTTTGATTGTCACAACGCAGAGTGATGCAATGAATAGGGACATGCAATTGCTGCAGGAGACGACACAGCCAGACAGCCTTACACGCGCCTACGCCAATAGCAACATACTCAGCCTCAGCTGTGCTGCGGGCAACACACCCTTGTATGCCACTTTTCCACGAGACAACAGTTCCACCAACCATGAAGATGTACCCTGTTCGGCTACATGCATCAGAGTCTTGAGCCCAGTCACTGTCAGTGAAGCCATCAACCACAAGAGAGGGTTGTGCACGAAAATAGAGACGGACACGTGGTGTAGAGAGTACATAGCCGACGACCCGTAGAGCAACCTCCAGATGCCTCTCACATGGACATTGAGAGAACTGAGACAAGAAGTTGACGGCAAAGGCCACATCAGTATGCGTGGTGGTGGCGAGGTACATCACTGAGCCAATGACTCGAAGGTAGTCAGCCACATCCACTGTCTCCCCCAGCTTTGAGAGGTCCATGGATTTCAATAGTGACTGTCCTGTAGGGGTCATGGGCGTAGAGGCGGTGGGAATGCCAGTGAGAAGTGGACTGAAGCGCTCCCCCAGACTGTGGATGTATGAATCCTGGTGCACATGCAGAGTGTGGCGTGCGCGGTCTCGCTCGAGCTCCATGCCCAAGAAGACACGGACTGGACTCAAATCTTTCATCTTGTAGGTTGCCTGTAGAAGGGACTTAGCAGCAGATACCGTAGAGGTGTCGGGAGATGCAATGAGAAGATCATCAACGTATACCAAAATGGCAACCAACGGCTTGGAGGGAGGGCTAAGAAACAGAGCAGGGTCTACCAGACTCCTCCTAAAGCCTCCTTTCTCTAGGGTTGCCGTGATCTCTTGGTTCCGGTAGCATGGGGACTGCTTGAGCCCATAGAGGGCCTTGTGTAGCTGCCATACACGGTTTGTCCCATCCATGAAACCGGGCGGCTGCACCAGATAGATCTCCTTATCCAACTTGCCGTGCAAGAATGCGTTGTCGACATCCATCTGCTCCAGCTCCCAATCATGTTGAGCGGCTAGGCTGAGCAACGCTCTTGCAATGGTGTAACAACCAACTCGCACGAATGTCTCGTCAAAGTCCATGCAAGGAATCTCTGAGGACCCTTTTGTAGTGAGACGCGCTTTGTGTCGTTCCACAGTGTTGTCTAGGTTGAGTTTGCGACGATACAACCACTTGGCCGCAACAGCTTTGCGGCCTGGGGGTAGACCCACCAGCTCGTACACACTGTGCTCTGACAATGCATCAAGCTCAGCCTTCATGGCCTGCTCCCATAGAGGGGAGTCACTGGCTGTACGTGCTGCCTGCACTGTCAAGGGTTCTGGTGGAAGAGGATAGAGACCGGCAGTGGCAAAGCACGAGGCAACATACCCAGCGATGGACGACAAGAGGACGGAGTGGAACTCTTGATCAACAAGAGAGTAGCCAGGGACAGTTCTAGGGTTAACGACCGAGACAGCGGCAGACAGGCCAAAGGTCACAAGATCAAGTGCACGAAGACTAGGGTCACCAGAGACGAAGGGGTGAGACTGTGAGGGGAGGGCACAGAGAATACCTCCACGTGTGTAGGGTGAAACAGGGGGAGTAGACCGTGTAGGAGAGGAGTGCAGTGGAGAGGGAGTAGGAGAGGAGGGGTGTGCAGTGACAGCAGGAGAGGCTGGCTGCACAATAGCGGCTAGAGAAGCAGGACGCACAGTAGCGGCAGGAGAGGCTGGGGACAAAGCAACGGCAGGAGACGGAGAGGAGGCAGAGGGAGCAGAAGGTGGAGGAGACGTTGGCGGCGAGGATGGTGCAGCAAAAGAGGGGATGGAGGAAGAGACAGAGGAAGAGGGAGCCACCAGTGGGGCCGAAGACGATGACGGCTCAGTGTCGGGCAGAGAGGGAACCGAGGAACAAACAGAGGGGAGAGAAGGGACCCCAGATGGGGAAGAAATACCACCCCCACCCCGACAGGACGGAGAGAGGGATCCGGCAAAGCAAGGTGTGTCCCGCTCAAACAAGTACTCAAAGAACAGTGCATCACAGGACTCAACGACGTGACTGCGCGAGGGATCCCAGAAGCGCCAAGCTTTGGAGAAGGGAGATACATCAAGGAAGATACCCAGGAGACCGCGGGGGGACAGTTTGCCATCCCATTGGTCGGCACGGAGCTAGACAGAAGCAAGACACCCCCAGACACGGGCAAGGCGCAGATCGGCTCGCCCGACCCATCCAGCGCTCGAAAGGAGTGACCGTTTGGGGCAGAGGGCCATGTGGAACCCTGTTCCAAACCCACGTCATGTAGGACATGGCCTCAAAGGCGAACAAGGGGAACTGACCGGAGGCGGAAAGAAGGGAGCGCACGCCATCAGCAAGGGTGCGATTCTAGTATTCAGACACACCGTTTTGCTGGGGGGTGTAAGGAGCCTTGCATTCAAGACGGACACCACGAGACTCAAGGAAGCGGGAGGTGGGACCAATGAACTCACCTCCTCGGTCACTGCGAAACACATGCAGGGAGCGAAGACATGCATGCTCGGCCTGGGGGAGCCACGACTAAAGCACGTCACTGACTCCACTTTCATGACGGAGAGCAAAGACCCAACGGTACCAGGAGACGTCATCAGTCAAGCAGAGTACATAGCGACCGAGACCACCAAGAAAGGCATGGGGCAAAGGACCCATCACGTCAGCATGAACAAGGTCAAGAGGATGAGAGGAGTAGGACTCGGTGGTGGAGAATGGAGAACGGTGCATCTGGCCAGCGGCATAGCCCAGACAGGTTGAGGAGCAAGGAGGGGCAAAGGTGGCGGGGTCAATACCCAGAGCAGGCTGGAGGCGCAGGAGACACTGGATGGCAGCGGTGTGAATGTGACAAAGCCAATGATGCAAGAGATCAACATGTGCAGGTGACAAGGAGGGCGCCACATGAACAAGAGCAGAGGCAACGGAAGACGATGGAAGGGAAAGCGGCACGCAAAACAGGCGGTCACAGCGCACTCCACGCAGTACAACACGGCCAGACGAGCGGAGAGAGATCTAGGTAAGGCCACAGCTAGACGAAAAGTCCATGCCCTGATCGTCAAGGGTGGGCACAGAGAGCAGGCTGACCTCAAGATCAGGGATGTACAGGACATTGGGAAGGTAGACGGTACCACCAGGACCAATGAACCTAACGACACCAATACCATGGACGGGAAGAAGCTGGCCAAAGCCAGTACGGACAGAACGAACAGAGCCAACAGGGTCGAGGGAGACAAACGAGGAGCGGCACGAGGTCATGTGATGGGTGGTCCCAGAATCAATGATCCAGAGGCCAGGGACCGCATGAGTGGAAGGAAGAACAAGACAGACAGCAACAATGCCATGAAGAGACAGGGCGGAGGATGCACCGAGGTGAGTGGGGAACGTGTGAGACTGCCAAACCTCAATCCAGTCACAAGCATGAGGCAGGTCCCCTTGCACGCCACCAGACACCGCACCCCGGAGGGTGGTGTGAGACTCATGGACAGACACACGACTATGGCCACTCACACACTCACCTCCCTGAGAGCGAAGGTAAAGAAGTTCAGCAAGGCGCCGTTTGAGGACATGCTGCTCGTCACAGCGGTCAGAGGAATGGTCAGAGGAGCGGTCGGAGGAGCGGTCTGACATGTGGCCTTTGTCGCACGTCCAAGGGGGTGCATTGTAGTGGGAGGATGGAGGCCCGTAGTAGGGAGGACCGCCCGGGGGCGGAATCCAATCCCAAGGACTGGGAGGTGGAGGTGATGGTTGCAGCGAGGCAGATGTGGCAGAGAGATCGGGGGCTGAAGAAGAAGAGGAAGGAGAGGCAACTGTCACTGCTGTAGTTGCGGAAGAGGAGGTGATCCCGGTGCGTGCCCAGTGGGCACGGATAGAGGATGCCAAATGAGCATCATCACGGGGGGCCGGATATTTGGATGCAGAGTGTCCGGTAGCGCCGCAGTTCCAGCAGGTGACATCGCTGTTGGTGGCGAAGCCGACGGAGGACTTACCATCCCAGCCAGCCCCACGCCCTTTGCCACCACCACGGCCACCCCCACGGTTCGAGCCACCACCCCCACCGCGAAAAGCCGCCTGTGTGGAGTGAGTCACGGCAGGTGTAGCGGAGGCCGAGGAGGAGGGAGTGGCTGCTGTAGAAGAGGATGAGGAGGTGGTCACTACAGCGATCGCAGAACGATGCATGCGTTTGTTTTGGAGGTTGTTTCACCAATCTGTAAGGCAGGAGGCAGTGAAGTCGTAGAGAGGTCCAATACCTTGGTGTGTGTCCGCAGGGAGTGGCGTGGTGGCAAGGCGCTCAAGTTCTTCCTGAGAGACGTGAAAGTAAAGATCTGAGAGCTCGGGAATCAGTCCAGCAACAATGGACAGGCAGGCTGACACAGGGACAGGAGCGGCCTTGTCCAGGTCGCATAACAAGCGCAGACTCCTCGTCCAGTGCTCGTTGGCCATCTCATCAGCCCGCAACTGCAGGGTGTTAAACAGCACAGTAAGGGCACTCTGGGCTGCATGCTCAGCAATCGTCTTGCGACAACGAATAAGAGAGTATGTGTCGATGGGGTTAGCAAGTGTGCCTTGAATGGGGTCTGCATTGTACGTACCAATATCATCAAGGAGGTTCTCAGGTCCAGCAGTGATGAGGGCGTGGACAGCATGAGCTGCCTCCGCTGGCTGTGGAACAAACGGTGCTTTAGGGGGGAGTGGTACTCCCACAACAGTTCCCCTTGGTCCCACGCGTTGAAGCGCGTTTCCCAGGAGGTGAAAGTAATTTTGGATGTAAACTGTGGTGGTGGAGTCTCGAAATCCTTCTATTGTGCGGGTAGAAGTACCCGAGCTAAAGCAGCTGCTGAGAGAGCGGGCGAAGAGGAGTTGGGGACAGCACCACTCGGAGGTACAGAGGAGTCAGCAGATGTGGTGTCGTCAGTAGGGAGAACAACATCAAGAGCAAGTACAGACCGTAGACGCTCCAAGACAAAGGTCGCTACTGTGGCGGCTAACTCATGCTATGCCTCGCTGTTCCTGTGCAGTTCATCCTCAGCCTTGATTCGTACTGCCTATGCCTCACTAAGGGCGGCTTGAAGAGCCTCTATCATTTCCTCTGGTCCTGGCATGGTGAGAGTGAGCAGAAAGAGAGAGGGTAGTGACACGTGATCGTGCAATGCAGGGTGCAGAGTGTAGAGGATGCTCACCGAACTGGTGGCGGGGCAGCAGGGCGAAGAGAGGGGCCACCACAGCTGCGGCTGAGGAGAAGAGAACCGCAACCCACCCTACAACTCCCACGGTGAGACAGAGAAGTCCAGTGACGATGGCCCCAGCCACTACTGCTGATGCTGATGTAACCAGGACCCCAGTGGTGACGTGTGGTGTTAGCTCCCGCAAAACCACCGGTGGGGGTCAAGACTGCAGATGTTGTAGAGGTGCGGATGGAGCCGACAGCAGCTGCAGTGGAGTCGACACCGGATGATGCAGCAATGGCAACAGAGGCTGCAACTGTAGTGATCTGAGTGGCAATGTTGGCAACTGCGACATCAAGCAGTGTGAGAGAAGCTGCTGTGTGTGCGTAGGCTTCGACCGCACGACCCACTGTAGTTTGGATGGGAGCCCTACACACACGAGTTATGACAGCAAAGGTTGCTGCGGCTCCTGCTGCTGCGTCTAGAATGGTGCCGATAGGCCAATGGAGTCAGTTTGGACTGGGAGAAGAGGAATCACACCAGGGACTTCAGGCGTTGACGCTGGCTCAACGGATGTAGCCGGGGCAGGAGAGGGAGCTGACGAGGTGTTGGAGGCGGATGCCGCGTTGGTTGACTGGGGATCTGCAGGTGGTTGCATGGTCGAGGGACGTGGCGGTGATGGGGGCAGGTCGTCGGCCGTGTACTCCTGTCGGTTGATTTTTGCGTCTCGTGCAGCCGCCACCCTTTCGTCCAGTTCAGCCAGCTCCTCTCGCCAATGGGAGGGATCAATCATGTGGTACCAGAGCGGTGTGTCGTTGTCGGGTGGCGAAGGAGGTTTGAAGAGACGAGGGTCCTCCCTCCTGTGTTCGGTGTGGCGTGCGGCTGTTCGAGGAGAGTCGAGCTCCTCGTCTGGGGGCCCGTCAAGAGGTGACAAATCCAGCGTGACTGCTTGGAATGGCTGCAAAGAGACCTGGATGTGCGGTTGCTTCTGAGAACAGCAGAGAGGAGCTGCGGGAAGTAGCTCAGAGCAAGGGCAACCAGGAGCAACCGAGGAGAGAGCAGCTGAGAGGGGTAGTCAAGAGCAGCCGGATGCGGCAGAGTGTAGAGAGCAGCCAAGAATAGCCCCAAGTATAGCCAAAAGCAGCTGAGAGCTGTGGAGAGCTACTGAGAGCAGTTACGGACTCAGAGCAGCCGAGAGCAACAGAGAGTGTAGTTGAGGACAGCCGAGAGAGCTGCCATGTACAGAGCACAGCTGAGAGGTGAGTTGCGAGCCCTCGAGAACAGCCAAGAGTTGCCTAGGGTTCTCTGGACTGCTAGAGAGCAGCCGGGTGAGTGACGAGGAGGCAGTCGCCCACGGGTGAGACTGACGATGACGTGGAGCTGCTGCGAGAGAAGCTTCACGTGAGCACCGTGGCACTGTGCGATGCTCCTGCTCAGGGCGGAAGAGGCGCGTAGTGAAGAGAAGCTTCTGAGGTGGGGTTGAGCGGGCCAAAAGGACCGCGGATGTGTGTTGAGCCAAGACTAGGGACCAGGATCGTTGAGCGGTGGGAAAGGATCCTCACGTGCTCTGATACCAGTAATTACCAGGCAACTTCCTGGGGTACACATGCATGAACAAGAGGCGATGCACGAGGAACACACGGTACGCCATGGATGCAGGAAAAGCTTGTCCTCACATCTCGGCAAAAAACCAAGACAATTAAGTGTGAGTAGGAGTGAGCGAGACTTAGCAACTGGTGAGCGTGCACTCGCCACGGGCATCACATCCGAGCGAGCACACACCGCCACCCGGGGGTTGAGCCCGACCGTTTGGCATAAAACCGTACAGCGGCAACTCACCAACGCTCGGGTGAACCCGGCATGGTGGGCCCCTAAGGATCAGCACCCGGGAAATGCAGCTCTCCCAGAAAATACTCAAGGCAAGAAAACATGATGCAGAGCATGGCAGTAAGAGTGTACAGGCCCTAGCATCTCCCACATGGGATAGAGAATCAAGTCAATCAAGTCATGGCCATGCACGCGCCAGAGAGCATGCCTAGGTTAAGTACTTGGGTCAAGTCGCCAGAGATGCCAACCATGGTAGGCTTGCTTGACATCTTCCCAGGTGGGACCATGTCAATCAATCTGTACATGTGTGTGCATGGAGGGGGAGACAAGAGGACATAGAGATGTGAGTGGCCAACGAATTTTAACATTTCTTTGGCGTCTCTCCACCTTTTCAAGTACCATTCATCATTTTTTATGAAATGTGCGTACCCTCTTCTGTCGAACATTGCTTTTGCGTTTTCGATACTCTCACAATTGTCGTAGCTGATGTTTGCTATTATTGTAAATGACTTCTGAGGCTGCATGTAGCGGGAGGGTCGGTTCGGCCCTCCCTGCTCGCTGAAGCGAGGGGTGGTTTCATACCACCCCTTGCGTCAGCGAGGGCTGGCCGGCGGCCAGCATTTCGCTGGCCGCCGGCCAGCTCGCTGCCGGCCGGCTAGACGGCTGGCGGCCGGCCAAGCGACCGGCCGGCCGGCCGCCAGCCGCCGGTCGCAGCCTCAGCCCGATCGGCGGCTGAGGACCCATGAGGGCCTCGAGGGCAAGGCCTTGTGGCCTCGTACCCTCGCCCCCGCTCGTCCTCCTCGCAAGCGAGCGAGCGAGGACGAGGGAGGGGGACAAGGGACGAGAGACGAGAGGATCTGGCGCGAAATCGCCAGCGTGCCTCGCACGCGACGATTTTGCGCCAGAATGTCAAAAAGTAAAACAAAGTTTATTTGCGACGAACTTTGATATGAAATAAACAAAATAACTCATGCGAACACACGAGTTCGAGGTAAAAATCCTCGGTTTGGATCCCAAAACCAGGGGTAAGGTTAAAAACGGAAATGTACCTCAGGAGACTCGAAATATTCGAGTCTCCCTGCTCTGGGTCGTTGATGACGATTGCCCCTCAGTCCTGCGAAGGGGGTAAACCCCTGACGCGGACTGAGAACGCCATTCTCTGAACTTCGACGACGACTTCAGAGCAGGAGCTGGAGACTCGACCCGTTATAGTGGTTCTCAGAGCCAGGCGACCCCCGCGACCAAGAGTTCGACGGAAACGGCAGCTACGACATAGATAAAACGTCGCTGACAGCTACAAGCAGCAGCAGAAATACCAGAAGGGACTACGACATCTGCGATTCACCGTTTGAAGCATCGTAAAGTGTGTTAGGAAGCTAGAGTATAGCTCTATTTTTTGGGATTTCTTCTCCACAGTCTCTTCTCCATCCTAGTGGACTAGGAGAAAAATTTTGGGACGGGATAGGGAGTACCCAGCTCCAAAACCACTTACTTTTCCCCTCTTCTCACGGCTCCTTCCGCTCCTCTTCAACCAAAAATTGGGGCAGCGCCTTTCTCCAATACCAGAGACTCTCACGGCCTGAGAGAAAAAGAAAAAGGAGAAAAGCGCTACTTGGAGAATTTTTGGAGGCCGCCATATTACCGTGGAGCTCAAGAAAGGCGCCTCCAAGGAAGGGTAAGGTGTGCCAAGAAGACGCAAGAAGAGACCAAGGAAGACCAGAAGACAAGAAGACAAGAAGAAAAGTAGTCTTTCCTTCTTGACCTTGTACTTGCTTGTTTTCTCGCTCTTAGTCCTAGTTTTGTGAGCGGTACTCACACTTCTTGTTATTCCCTTGTATTGTTATTTTCTGTTTTCCTAGATCCTAGTTGCTTCCAAGTGCCATGAGTCACGGCTTAGGAGGACTAGTTTCAAAATCCACGACCTTGTGCCGACGTGGCGGCCTAGGAAAATAGAAATGTAAATTAAAATTGCCTCACCGATTGTGAGAGCAAGATTTTAGGAGGCGATTCCTCCTAAAATTGTGTTGTGGGGTGATCTTCATAACGGTTTTCACGTGCTAGTTGCACGGGGGACGAGATGGCAAGTGCCGGATCGTCCAAGACCCACAAGGGCAAGGTGGTCACGGCCTCACCACGAGCTCTCGGCGGACTCCAAATTTTGGGAGCCGCCGCTGCGAGCACGGTTGCCGACCCAAAGGCAACCGTACCGCCTAAGGCAACCGTACCGCCTAAGGCAACCGTACCGCCTAAGACCACCGTACCACCTAAGGCAACCGACGCCAACCTCGGCGACACCGAGAAGCATGCGGAGGCCGAAAAATTGCTCGACGAGCATGTCGAAGCGCACGTGGGCGACCCCCACGTGACGGACGACCCGATGGAGGAGGATCTCCTAGAGGGGGACCCCGACGAAGAGCATCACGCCGACAATGGCGAAGGCAATGAGGATCACGACCATCGTCATCGTCTTGCGGTGAACTCGAGCCGATTTCTGAAGAAGGATAAAACGCCTGCCGCATCGTCTGAAGCTGTCGATGGCATTGAGACTGCCGAGAGCAGCAAGGGCGCTGAAAGCAGTCACACGGGAAGTTCTGCGGGGACGAGCCGGACGTCGGTGCCGCGAAGGCAATTCG
The DNA here is from genome assembly GCA_023375785.1 of Penium margaritaceum. NCBI lineage: Eukaryota > Viridiplantae > Streptophyta > Zygnematophyceae > Desmidiales > Peniaceae > Penium > Penium margaritaceum. The sequence goes on from SZWC01001148.1 coordinate 124,810, forward strand.
CGATGACCGTCGTAGGCTCGCAGAGTTTGCTGCTGAGGCGGCAGGCCGCCTCAGCAGCAAATGGTACCACTCGGAGGAATGGGAGTGGACCCCCCTTCCTATGATGCGGTCGTAATGGGGCAAGGCAGTGCCCACTCGAGCGTCATCGCCGACGACAGTCTCCTCCGAAAGATGGGACTCCTTGGAGGCGTGTATGCGAACCGTACCCTCTTGTAGTGGGTAAGGGTGCATGGACAACGTGAGGCCATGGAGACTATCGCCGATGCTCTGACGACATCGGAGCTCAAGTTCGCGTTCGCCAACATGCCGGCCCACGTCAGGCAGAGCATCACGGACCTCGACCGTGATCGCCAGCTATAGCGCCTGGCCGCCCATGAGACAAGCCGTCGATGCAACGTCCTCGACAAGGCGTTGCAAAGCATGACCCTGGTAGAAATGCAGCAGCAAGCTCAGCATGCCGCAGCTGCGGATGTCACTACCGGTGGCAGCGACGACTTGCCTACCTCGACGAATTTGGAGTCAGTCATGAACACGTCCTTCCTCCACAGTGCGGAGATCTTCCGGAAGGGCATGAAGCTGACCGGCTAGCTTAATCGCATGGAGCACGTTCTACGTGTCCACAAGGCTCCACCCAGCCAGTGGGGCGACCTTGCCACGACGCGGCTTGAAGAAAAACTCTTCAAGTATGTGGTCAAGGAGTGGACTGCGCAGCAGCCGCACCTCGAGTGGCAGCCCATGCCATGGGAGACCTTCTATGCGATCATGTGCAAGAAGTGCACCCAACGTGAGGAGGCGCAACAAGCCTTCCACAAGATCAAGGACTTCAAGTAGCTTGGCAGCTCGCTCGAATCCTACGTAAGCGAGTTTGCGGCACTCGTGGAGGAAGCCGAAAGCTTCGCCGAGGGCGATGCGACTCAGACCTTCAAGTACCCGGAGTGCATGCTGCTGGAGTACTTGTGTGATAGTCTCGCCAGTGAGAAGGTGAAGGACAAGACCACCACGACAGCCACAGGCAAAGCTTGGACAAGCTGGAGGACGTTGCACGACTACATGAGCGAAGTGTATTCGGCGAACCCGAAGCATTACTCTGATGCACGGCCGAACGCGCGTGCACAGCAAGGCCGCGACATACGCATGGACGCTGCAGGGGCTGGTGGGTCAGCTGGGTAGCAAGGCGGGGCCAAGGGCAAGCAGCCTGTAAACCCTCCCGCCCAGAAGGCTGGTGGATACAAGGGCCCCAACAACAAGCGCAGCCGCGAGAACGACGAGCTGCAGGCTACGCGTGATCGTCGCAACGCATCCTTCCGCGAAGGGCTCTGCCACAACTGCATGCAGCCGGGCCACTTTAGGGCTCAGTGCCCTCAGGCTACTGGTGGTGGACAAGAGGCCGCGGTGTAAGCTGCAGCAACAGCACCTCGTGGGGATGGTGTAGCAGGAGCCCACGGTCAGGGCCGTGGACAGGGTCACGGTCGCGGCAATGGGCCCGGCCGTGGTAACGGACAGGGCCGTGGGGCGGGTTTTCCCCATCCCTGAGTGACGTTAGTGGGGACCACTCAGGGGTAAAACTGGATCACGAGTGTGGGTTCATGTTTTCAGATAAGGATGTTAAACAATTTGAGTTTTTGACGAGTTCAAATTTCTCTGTTGTTTTCTCTCCTCTTGTTGAACCGCATTCTACACTTGCAAACCGACATTGCCCACTAAACCTTGCATCTCCAGACGAGATGCATGATCGTACATGCTCAGTGGTGGCGACACCGACCACTGTATAAGAGTTGTGTGACGTAGTGATTGAAGCAAGCGCCCTCAAAGCAATGAGTTCAATCACGTTCGTAGTACCTTTAGTCGACGATTTTGACCCAGTCAAATTGAAAGACTGGAAGGTGCTAGCCAAATTCACACGTGCCCACAAGATGTGGACTCGAGTGGGTGAATCATGGGAATTGCGATACCCGTCGTACAGATTCCGTGTTTATCACAAACTCGGCTTGCCGTCGTCAAGTCTGTTCACTCGGAAGAGTGGAGGCAACATGACGATGCAGTTCAAAGGCCACCTAGTTGGTGCTCCTGTGAATGTACATGCTGACACTGGAGGAGACGGCTCTTTTGTTAGCCTTGGCTTTTACCCAAAAGGTTGGCCTGAAGTACGAGCCATCGAATGGCGCAATTGTTGTCGGTGACAACCGTACGGTACACGTGATCAGTACTTGTAAAGCAAAAATTTGTATTCAAGGGTACACACAGAGTGTCACGTTGAAGGTACTCAACCTTCTTGACCCGTTTGACGTGGTGCTAGGCGATCCCTGGCTCCGTGACAACAAGGCTCTTATGTGCTTTGAATCAAAGCGTTTGATCCTCCAGAAAGGACAACACCGCTTTACGTTGATTCCGAGTACGGAATTATCACCAACCCGACTCAAAGTCCATGCCAGCTGGTCTGCAATGCAGGTCACGAGACGTATTCGACAAGGTTGTCGATACTTCTTGGCTCAGCTGTAGAAAGTGGAGGACGAAGTGAATGAAGACACGCCACAAGAGATCAAATCTCTATTGGCGGAGTTCTCGGATGTATTCCAAGACCCACCGGCTGGGCTTCCACCAGAAAGACACATGGGCCACACGATTCCGCTGCAAACGGAGGCCACTCCTCCGTTCAGACCCATGTATCGCCTTAGTCCAGGAGAAAGGTCAGAGGCCGAACTCCAAATCAAAGAGTACCTTGCAAAATGGTGGATCGAGTCCAGAAGCTCGTCGTACGGTGCGCCGATCCTTTTTGTGGACAAAAAGGACAGTGGTTTGCGTATGTGCGTGGATTACCGGGTGTTGAACAAGTTGACGGTGAAAAATCAATTCCCCTTACCGCAGATTGAGGACCTTTTTGACCAACTCCAAGGCGCAAAAGCATTTACGTCCTTGGATTTATCTCAAGGGTACCATCAAATCCGCATCACAGAAGATGATGTGCCCAAAACCGTGTTTCGAACACACATGGGACACTATCAGTTCCGAGTGTTATGCTTCGGGCTTACAAATACCCCGACAACTTTCCAAGGAGAAATGAACCGAACATTCGCCAAAAAACTCGGACAGTTTATCTTGGTTTACCTGGATGACATCCTGGTTTTCTCCAAATCAATGGAAGAGCACATAAAATATCTACACGAAGTTCTCGCAATCCTTCGGGAACAGAAGTTCTATGCGAAAGTGAGCAAGTGCAAGTTTGCACAAGATGAGCTCGAATACCTTGGACACATCGTCGGCAAGGACGGCATCCGTGTCGACCCACGAAAGGTCCAAGCCGTTGTGGACCGGCCACACCCCGAAAATGTTGGGCAGACTCGGTCTTTCCTCGGCCTTGCAAGCTACTTTCGACGGTTTATGCAAGGGTATTCGACCCTGGTAGCACCGCTAACCAGGCTCACGCGAAAGGACGTGCGTTGGGAATGGATACCTGATTGCGGGAATACTTTTCTCAAAGTCAAAGAGCTTCTATCCACGGCACCCTTCTTAGCTCTTCCGGATCCATCGCAACCGTGGGAGGTTCGATGTGATGCGTCGGTAGTAGGATTCGGAGTCGTCCTCATGCAGAACGGTCACCCAGTTGCGTATGAGAGCCGGAAGCTCATCCCCACGGAAACGCGGTACACGACTGCGGATCAAGAGCTCCTTGTAGAAGTACATGCTTTCAAGATGTGGCATTGCTACCTCGAGGGTACTGAAGGGGGTGTGACGATTGTGACTGACCATAATCCATTGGTGTTTTTCCAAATGCAACCGAACCTGTCAAGACGACAGGTGCGTTGGAGCAAATACCTGAGCTGATTCTCGTTCACATGGGAATATCGGCCAGGACGCATCAATGTGGCTGATCCACTAAGCCAACAGCCTGTGGAAATTAAAGCAACCACTGAGGTCGGTGGGTGTTTTATGGCCATTGCAACAGCAACAGTACAATTACCAGACCCCCATGCACCTCTACGGCAACCACCACGAGAGATTATCCATAACAACGGTTTTGTAAATTGAATCCGGATGGGATACTGTGTGGATTCTTGGTTTCAAGACACTCAAAATCTGGACAAGTATGGCTTGGTGGAGGCCGCAAGAATGTTCTGGCACGGAGAACAAGTTGTTGTGCCAAACTCGGGACACCTTCGAGCAAAGATTATCTCCCAGTTCCACGACCCGCCGGTCGCAGGTCATGTGGGACCCCGAAAGACCAGACAGGCACTCTCGGACCACTATTGGTGGCCACAATGGAGTGTCGATGTCCGTAAGTATTGCATGACATGCGACCCATGTCTTCGGAATAAGGCTAGTAACAAGAAGCCTGTTGGACTCCTCCAACAACTTCCCATTTCTGGGACTCCATGGGAGTGCGTCAGCATGGACTTCATTATTGGTCTTCCGGACAAGGCCTGTGGCCACGATGCAATACTGGTGGTTGTGGATCTTTTGACAAAGATGACACACTTCATTCCTACAACCACTGACGTGAACGTAGAGGAGACCGCTCGTCTCTTCTTTGAAGGTGTCGTGAAGTACCACGGCTTGCCGTTGCACATTATCTCTGATCGAGATCAAAAATTTGCTAGTAAGTTCTGGCAAAAGATGCACGAGTACTTTGGCAGTGAGTCGCAACATTCGACAGCATTTCACCCTCAAACTGATGAACAAACAGAGCGCATGAATCACAATGTAGAGCAGATGCTCCGCATGTACGTGGACGAATTCCTAGCACTGGCAGAGTTTGCGGTGAACAACTCAGTGAACGAGTCCACACAGTTCACATCGTTCGTGCTGAACAGTGGTCGGCATCCAGTGGTACCCTCTTCATTGGTGAAGAGTGAGAGTACAGAAGGGCATGTTCCTTCCGCTCAAGCCTTTGCCGAGCGCATCGAATCCTTGTTACAGGAGGTGAAGGGTCACCTTCAAGCAGCTCGGTAGTGAAAAAAGGCATATGCCGACAAAGGTCGCCGGGAGGTCTCGTTTGACATCGGTGACAAAGTGCTACTTAGCACTAAAACCCTTCGGCTGAAGTCGCCAGGGGCAAGAAAACTTCTATCGAAGTGGATTGGGCCGTTTCCCATTGTGGCACGCATCGGGCCAGTGGCATACCGATTTCTACTTCCGCCGAGTATGAAGATACATGACGTGTTTCATGTGAGCTTGCTGGCTCCATCCACAGCAGACGGAACCGTTCAGCCACCGCCAGCAGTCCTTGCTGCCGACGGCCAATACGAGGTCCTTCGCCTACTCCAGTACCGAGAGTGTACTCTTCGGTCGCGCGTTGTTAGGGAGTACCTCGTTCATTGGGCCGGTTGTGGACCTGAACATAATTCATGGGAGCCCGAATCTCGGTTGCCCACAGGGGTGATCAATGAGTACTGGAGCGAGCTTGCAGCTCGCACAGATCGACGCGTGGCAGGAGGTACCGCCAGAACGTGGAAAAAGTGAACAACATTCCCACAGGGCAGTATTCATGGACAGCGACCATAGGAGGTTGGGGACGCCCAACATGGTTGTTGCGCAGACGCTCCAGCCTAAAGGGGGGAGGCCGCTAGCCGTACTGACCTACAAGCTGTAGCTTAGGGCCAAGTACCATGCACATGTTCATGTCTAGCTGGTGATTAAAATTATTTATTTTCTTTCACAATGTTGATGACTCACTAACTCACAATCCTGCTTGTTGTTCATGAACCGAGACTGTTCATAATAAGTGGGGAGGAATGTAGAGGGAGGGCCGGTTCGGCCCTCCCTCCTCGCTGAAGCGAGGGGTGGTTGCGCACCACCCCTCGCGTCAGCGAGGGCTGGCCGGTGGCCAGCATTTCGCTGGCTGCCGGCCAGCTCGCTGCCGGCCGGCTGGACAGCCGGCGGCCGGCCAAGCGACCGGCCGGCCAGTCGCCAGCCGCCGATCGTAGCCTAAGCCCGATCGGCGGCTGAGGGCCCACGAGGGCCTCGAGGGTGAGGCCTCGTGGCCTCGTGCCCTCGCCCCCGCTCACCCTCCTCGCAAGCGAGCGAGCAAGGACGAGGGAGGGGGACGAGGGACGAGAGACGAGAGGATCTGGTGCAAAATCGCCAGCGTGCCTCGCACGCAACGATTTCACGCCAGAACGTCAAAAATTAAAACGAATTTTGTTTGCGATGAACTTCGACATAAAATAAACGAAATAACTCGTGGAAACACACTAGTTCGAGGTGAAAATCCCCGGTTTGGATCCCAAAACCAGGGGTAAGGTTAAAATCGGAAATGGGCCTCCGGAGACTCGAAATATTCGAGTCTCCCTGCTCTGGGTCGTCGATGACGATTGCCCCTAAGTCCTGCGAAGGGGGTAAATCCTTGACGCGGACTGAGAACGCCATTTTGCAAACTCCGACGACGACTTCAGAGCAGGAGTTGGAGACTCGACCTGTTACACTACAAGTAAAGCTGATGTTACTAGTGATGTCCACACCAAGGGTGCAGCTGGTGTAACTTTTTGGTTTGTGTCCCACAGATCTGTTGTGACCTCTGGCCTCGCTGCACACTCACCGCATTGACGCTGGTGATTGATGCTGGAGTGAAATTGGCACTGACGTCACCACTCGTGTGGTACCGACTCGTGATTGTACACGTTTCGACTATCCAAAGCCACACTCACAGGGCTTGCGTCAGAGTGACCTTTAGCACCTCCATAACCAGATTTATCGTTGACACTAGGATTCCTAGTGTGACTGGTGTGTATGTCTGGGTTGTTTATCCGGGTTTGATAGGTTTCGTTCGTGCAGTTTATTGCGTGATTGAGATCCGGGTTCGGATCTCACTTGGCGTGGGTGCAAGCAAGGCTGGACTCGCCGTCCGCCCGCTCGTCACCCCGCTGCCCGCTGTAGGTAGCAGCAACTACTGAGCTAGCACACAAGTAAGCAAGCGAGTGTGCGACGGGCCGACACCATGACTTGGGACAAGCTCATTTGAAACACACAGCAGTTAAGAGGAAGCCAAAAAGCGTGTGAGTAACAAGTGAGCGAGGTGGTAAGTGCCAGTTGACCGGGCCACCCACGCGAGGGACTCGACGTGGGACCCGGACGCCATCCAGGGATCGAACCTGCCCCTGGAGCGATCGAGCTCCAGGCAATTTCTCACACGCCGGTACAACCTGACGTGTGGTCCCGAGGGATCAGCAACCTGGTTCACCACTCTAGCAGCATGCAAGTGTGTGAAGCTTCAACCAAACCACATGCATGTAGTCTTACAAAATGTATTCTCCATTTTGGTTTGCAAAGTCATCACAAAACTAAGGCTTGTGACGAGGTTGGTGCTGTGGCCAACGACTGATAGCTTGATGGTGGCACCACCACTGTGTGCCTCATGACGTATCACAGTTTTGCACCGGAGAGCCTCAGTCCAGCTTAATCACCTGCAGTGATGATGTGGGTGTGTGAGTGGAGACAAGAGGGTACTTGCGTGTGTCACAACTATAACCAACACTCCCCCATGACCCACAGACGAACAGTCTACACACACACACAGAGAGACAGAGCATGTCACAAGACAGCGAGACATACACAGCGCGCGTCAACCAGGGACGTCACGTGAGCGTAGGAGACCAACAGCATACACAGTCGCTTTGAACATGCCAGTGTAGAGAGATTTTTAAGAAAGTTTGCACGTTGCTGACGATCATCGACTTAGACCACCTGAACTTCTCCAGCAGCAATGCGCTCACGCACAAAATGATGCTCAATGTTGATGTGCTTTGTGCGAGAATGATGCATGCCATCGTGCTCGGCGATTGACATTGCACTCTGGTTGTCACAGCGAAGAGTGTTGTAGCGGATGGGAACACGCAGTAGTTGCAACAGACGGGACAGCCATACACTCTCACACGTACCTGTGTCGAGTGCCACGTGCTCAGCCTCACTGGAGCTTCGAGCAACACAGCCCTGTTTACCACTTTTCCAAGAAACAGCAGTCCCACCGACAAGAAAAATGTAGCCAGTGCGACTGCGGGCATCCATATCATGTACCCAGTCACTGTCTGTGTATCCGTCTCCCACCACAGAGGGATGTGCACGATAGCACAATCCCAACCATGCGGTGGACAGTGCATAGCGGACCACTCGTAGTGCTGCCTCGAGATGTTTCTGGCGAGGCTGTTGGGAGAACTGGGCAAGAAAGTTGACCAAGATGGCCACGTCAGCCCGATTGGTGGTAGCGAGGTACATGAGGGAGCCGACCACACTGAGATAGTCGGTGACATCAACAATCTCCCCCAGCTGTGCTGAATCGAGTGACTTCAGCAGACGCTGACCTGCTGGAGTCATTGGTGTGGATGCGATGGGGACATCAGCAAGTAGGGGTGCGAAGCGCTCCCCCACTGTGCGGATGTACGCTGCCTGGTGTATGTGCAGGGTGCGACGCTGGCGATCGCGCTCAAGCTCCATACCTAGGCACACCTGCGTAGGACCCAGGTCCTTCATTTTGTACGCAGACTGTAGCAAGTTCTTCACTGACAGGACAGCTGCAGGACTGGGTGAGGCAATGAGCAGATTATTGACGTAGACGGGAACGGCCAAAAACGGCTATGAGGGGGCACTCAAGAAGAGTGTGGGATCGACCGTACTGTGACGATAACCTCCACGCTCAAGGGCGGAGGAGATCTCCATGTTCCAACAACGCGGTGACTGCTTGAGCCCGTAGAGGACCTTGCGCAGTCGCCAGACCTTGTTTGTGCCATCGGTGAATCCCGGTGGCTGGACCATATAGATTTCCTCGCCAAGCTTCCCATGTAGGAAATTATTGTTGACATCCATCTGCTCCAGTTCCCAGTCGTACTAGGCGACAAGACTCAACAGTTCTCGAGCAGTGGTATACCTCCCGACCAGTGCAAAGGTCTCGTCAAAGTCAATCCCAGGGATCTGGGAGAGACCCTTACCAGTGAGACGAGCCTTGTACCGGTCGACACTCCCATTGGGCTTCAGCTTGCGCCAAAGCACCCATCGAGCAGAGACTGCCTTGCGGCCTACATGGAGGTCCACGAGCTCAAAGACCCCATGCTCCTTGAGGGTCGTGAGCTCCTCCTGCATGGCCTTCTCCCAGAGGTCAGCATCAGCTGCCTCGCGAGCCTGGCGGACAGTGGTTGGCTCAGGAGGGAGAGTGGGGAGGCGAGAGGCCGCGAAGCATGCGGCAACGTACGTGGTGACGGAGGACTCAAGAGCACTATGGAACTCATGGGAAACGAGAGCATAGCCGATTGCTGAGTTGGGATGCATGACGCTCACAGATAGGCCAAGAGCATCAAGGCTGGTGGGTCGCAGCGAGGGGCCAGTTGTGGAGGACGAGGCGCTGGAGTGCGTGACCCACTGAGTGGACTGAGAGACAGGCTCAGTAGGTGTTCCAGAGGAGCGTGAGTGCCCACGGGAGGACTGTGAGGGCTGACCTAAGTGAGAAGAGGGGAGAGCACGCAGTCTCCCCCCACGAATGTAGGGCTTAGGCCCGGGAGTCGCAGTCTGGGGTACTTCACCGTCAATGGCGTCAACCACCGGCGAAGGCTCTGACTCAGGAGTCAAGGCGGGAGTGGAATGGACAGGGGACTGCGTGTGAGGCGGTCCCGAGTGGGAGGACTCGGGACCGCCAGCGGACAGCTGGGACGATACGGAATCAGTAGACTCAGAAGGGGTGGATGAGGACTCCTCCGAGGAGGAGTCCTCGTTTTCACTGTCCGCGGTGGGAACAACAGGTAGTGCCGTGTGAGAGGGAGAGGAGGACGCTCAGAGATCGGAGGCTGGAGTAGACGCACACCACATAAGCCGACGTAGCGAGGAGAGAGAGGAAGGAGGAGGGACATGTGACAGGTCACGAGGAAAGACATCCTCGAAGAACAGGGCATCACGGGATTCAACGACGCGAGAGCGGTGAGAGTCCCAAAAGCGCCATGCTTTCAACATGGCCGAGATACCAAGGAAAGTGCAAAGGTGAGCGCGAGGGCTTAGTTTGCCGTCGCAGACATCTACTGGCAGCCAGACGGCAGCGACACAACTCCAAACACGAGCGAGGCGGAGGTCAGTACGACGGCTGTACCAGCGCTCAAAGGGGGTGACGTGACAAGGGAGTGGACCGTGGGGAACTCAGTTCCACACCCAGGTCATGTAGGACATGGCCTCGAAAGAAAATACATGGGAGAGAGAGGACTCACTGAGGAGAGTGCGTACACCGTCAGCAAGGGTGCGGTTCTAGCGTTCAGATACCCTGTTTTGCTGGGGTGTGTATGGAGCCGAAGGTTCCATAAACAACCCACGAGACATCAAGAAACGGGCAGTAGGACCCATGAATTCCCCACCACGATCACAACAAAAGACTTTCAGACGACGGCCACAGGCTAGTTCGGCCTGAGGCAACTAGGACTCAAGCGTGGCCCAGACACCACTTTTTTGCCGAAGGGCAAAGACCCAGCGCATGCGAGAGAAGTCATCAGTGAGACACAGTACATAGTGGCCAACCCCACCAAGGGCGTCATGGGCGAGGGGTCCCATGACGTCCGCATGCAAGAGGTCAAGAGGGTGAGACGTGCGAGACTCAGAGGTGGAAAAGGGGGAACGGTGCATTTTGCCCTGGGCACAGTCAAGACAGTCAGTGGGAGCAGAAAACGTGTCGGCGTCAAGGCCATGAGCAGGCTTGTCCCGGGGCAAGCTATCAACTGCAGCAGTGTGAATGTGACAGAGACAGCGATGAAGCAACTGTGCATGTGCCGAAGCGAGAGAGCGTGCCACGTGAACAAGTGCAGTCGTGTCCGGGTGGAGTGCAAATGATGGTACACGATACAAGCGATCACAGCGAGTGCCGCGCAGCAGGACACGGCCGGTGGTGCGATGCAACACAGATGCAATGTCCCAACTGGAGGAGAAATCCATGCCCTGATCGTCGAGAGTCGTAACAGACAGCAGACTGAGCTCAAGAGTGGGCACGTACAAAACATTGGGCAGAAAGAGCTCCCCCCCCAAGGCCAACAAAGCGGACAACACCAACGCCCTGGACGGGTAAGAGCTGACCACTACCAGTGCGGACAAAGCGGACAGAGCCAACGGGACGTAGAGAAACAAACGAGGAACGACAAGAGGTCATGTGGTGGGTGGCCCCTGAATCAAGTATCCAGAAGCCACCCGTCACGCGGACAAACGCAGGGTCACGACCCATAGCGGCGATGGCAGAGCGAGGAAGAAGGCGCTGACCGTATGCAGCAAGACAACAAGGTAGACTGTGAGACTGCCACTGCTCAATCCACGGGACATCGACTAGGTAACAACCCTGAACATGACCAGGTGACTGACCACAAAGAGAGGAATCACAATCACACGCAAGCGCCCCCACAGATGAACACACACTCTCACCTCCCTGATCATGGGGGTGTCGCTGGTGGATGGCATGAGAGAGGACGGAGTCCAGCTGGCGGGCGTCGTCTGACGGGCCAGTGATGACAACGCCAGGGGAGGGGCGCTGAGATGGGTAGGTGGACGACACCCACTGTGGAGGAGAGTAGAACCCAGACGGTGGCCCGAAGTAGACTGGAACGCCAAGCCCAAGAGGCCACCCCCAGGGAGTGGGTGGAGTCGGTGGAGTCAGGGCAGTACTATAGGCAGCAGCTGTCAAGGAGGAGGACGAAGTGGGTACGGTGGTCACAGTGGAGGTGGAGGAGCGAGCGGAACCTCCACCTGACCCAGTGGAGCGGGCCCAATGTGCGCGCATAGCTGAGGCAAGGCGGGCATCATCAGGAGGCACGGGGCACTTGGGTGCCGCATGACCAGTGGCACCGCAGTTCCAGCACGTGACAGTGGTGGAGGAGGGAGATGAAGATGCTGCACCATCAGAGCCACGACCCTTGCCACCCCTGTCGTGACCACCACCCCCTCGGCCCTTGCCCTTGCCACCTCCTCCACCCCGTCCACCCCCTTGTGAAGCAAGAGACGTGGCTATCATGGTGGAAGTGGCGGACGATGACGCAGGAGCAGAGGAGGAGGAGGAAGGGATGGCGGTTGCAACTGCTGCAACGGCGGCGCGGTGAATGCGTTTGTTCTGTAGCGAGCTCCACTAGTCTATCAGATGTTGGGAGGTGAGCTCCCACAAGGCACCAATGCCGGGAGGTGCGTCTGCTGGGACGGGGATGGCAGCCAGACGCTCAAGCTCGGTTGCCTTCACCTCCCTGAATATGTCACTGAGTTCGGGGATGAGGCCGTTGACGATAGAAAGAACAACAGGAAGCTGTCCATGGGCGGCCTTACCAAGGTCGCGCAGCAGTCGCAGACTGCGAGCCCACTATGCGTCAGTAGTCTCGTCAGCACGCATGGAGAGCGTGTTGAACTGGACAGTGAGCACGCTCTGAGCAGCATGGCCAGTCACTGTCGTGCGTCACTTGATCAGTGCGTAGGCACCAATCGGGTCAGCAGGGGTGCGACGCGCAGTGTCCGCATTGTAGGACCCGATTTTGTCTGTGAGATCATCGGGCCCGCCACAAATGAGGGCACGGACAGCGCGGGCAGACTCAGACTCGACAGGCACAAAGGGCGGGTTAGCAGAGGGGTTGGACTCATGGTAGTATTCCCACAGCTGCTCCCCCTGCGCCCAGGCACTGAACCAAACCTCCCAGGAATGGACGGTAAGGTTAGAGGTGAAGTGGGGTGGGTTTGAGTCGAAGTCAGGCTTGCGCTGCACTGATGGGACAAGTGCTTTGGTTGCGGCTGCGTAGGCGGCAACGGCGACTACAAGAGGATCAGAAGAGGATGAGCTAGCAGCGGCGGATGCGGAAGCGGGTGAAGTGGAGAATGTTGCAGCAATGCCAACGGACGGTGTGTTGCGCAAGGTGGGTTGGAGGCGGTTAAGGACCAAATCAGCAATATGATCCGCGAAGGTTTCTTGGTCAGCCTGCTCAGCACGCAGTTTTTCCTTGGCAGCGCACTGAGCAGTGAGCGCAGCCTGGAGGGCAGTACACTCACGCTGCAACTCAGCCTGCAAGCCTGCGTATTGATCGTCGTCAACTGGCATGTTGCCAGTGACGCGACTCTACCGAAAGGAAAATTTTTCGGCAGAGTTTCCCCAGCCCCAATGGGCGTGGGAAACGTGCGATAGGTGTGTTGGTGGTCCACTACAAGGCAACAACCTGGTCGCACAAACACACCAACGCAGAGATGGCAGAAGGAGAAGAAGAGACCAAGCTCACCAAGCATAGCGGCGTAGTGAGAACAACGGTGGAAGAGCTGCTGCAGCAGAGGAGGCTACAACTACAACAGAAGCTAATGCGGAGATGATGAGGCAGGCCACTCCAGTCAACGCTATAGCTGACAGGGTGGAGATGGCTGCAACAGTCGAGATCAACAGTCGAATGTGCCGAGTCACTGAAGATGATGAGGAGGGCAAAGATGATGCCTGCAACGTGGAGGTGCTGATGGAGTCAACAGCACTGGAGAGCGTTGTTGCCGCTGTCGCTGCTGCCGAGGCAACTGCGTCTGCTGCAGCAGCAATCTGGGTCACTACGTTGATAGCAGCAGCTGCCAAGGGTCCCTGATCAATAGCAGCTATGGTGTAGGTCTCAACAGCTCTGCCAGCAGTAGTGCTGGTTGGTGCACGTGTGGCACGTGCAGTGGCTGCAAAAGTAGACGCAACAGTAGCACTGGACACAAGTGCAGCATGCAGTGCAGTCAAAGTGTCAAGACATGATGAAGACGGTGACTCTGCGGCTGATGCGGCTGGGGAGGTGACACGGTGAGGGGTAGATGCCGCTGATGCTGCGACCGCGGAGACCGACGCGGCGCCACGAGGTGCAGACTGTAGACGTAGGTGGCGTGTCCTATGGGCAACAGGTGGGCTTACCGGTGAGTGAAGAGTCCTTTGGTCACGAGGTTGCACCGTTGCTGGTTCGTTCTGCACCGTCAGGGAGTCGTCGCCGGCGGACTGACAGTAGGTTGTGTAGTCCCGAGCGTCTGCCCTCCTGTAAAAGTCGACAGGGTCGAACTCCTCGACGGGGTGGTAGCCCGGGCTGTTGCGACGCACTCTCGACCACACCTCCCTCTCCTCCCGCTCCTCGTAGTACGCGAGCTCTTCGTTGATGCGGGTGCGCTCACGTGAAGTTGTGGGAGACGTGGGGGTCGTCTCGGCTTCAGGAGGAGACGCCAGTGCGCTGAGCACTTGGCTGCCCGGAGGGTAGCCCAAGGTGCTAAGGGGTGCACGGGAAGCCAGTGGAAGACAGGTCCGGCGGTAGGTGCCACCAAGTGGCGGCTCCTATGCGTGTGCCGGGGCCGAAACTCGGCGGGGTGCGTGGGTGTGGCAACGGAGGTGTGCTGGTCCACGCACGAGAGAGGTACCACGTGAGCAACGGAAGTTAAGCATGCAGTTGCGGAGAATGTACAGGTGCGGCTGCCGTAGGACTAAAGCAGCTGGTCCGAGGAGTGCACGAGCCGCCGGTGGAAGATTAGTGTGGGCTTACTAATCTTCCACCGGCGCCACCTCGTGACGGCACCGGTGTGCGTTCTGGAGCCGAAACTCGGCGGGGTACGGCAGCGAAGGTGCAGAGGCCGAAGCTTGGCGGGGTGCGAGGAGTTGGCAGCGAGAATGTGTCGGTCCTCTGCATGAGAAGGTGCAGAGGCCAAAGCTTGGCAGGGTGCGAGGAGTTGGCAGCGAGAATGTGCCGGTCCTCTGCATGAGAAGGTGCAGAGGCCGAAGCTCGGCGGGGTGCGAGGAGTTGGCAGCGAGAATGTGCCGGTCCTTTGCACGAGATGAATGCACCACACACAAGTGGGTGCAATGACTGCGTCTGCTAGGCGCAGTGGCTATGGCTGCCACAGTCTCAAGTGTGTTGCTTGCGCGGGATCACCCGCCACACTAACGTGGCCCGACGAGGTCTCAGGACTATCGCGAGGAGGAGAGGGTTCTCCTTGCTCTGATACCAGTAGGTAGCAACAGTTACTGACCTAGCACACAAGTAAGCAACCGAGTGTGCGACGAGGCGACACCATGAATCGGGACAAGCTCACTTGAAACACACAGAAGTTAAGCGGAAGCCAAAAAGTGTGTGAGTAACAAGTGAGCGAGGTGGTAAGTGCCAGTTGACCGGGCCACCCACGCGAGGCACTCGACGTGGGGCCCGGACGCCACCGAGGGATCGAACCTGCCCCTGGAGCGATCGAGCTCCAGGCGATTTCTCACACGCCGGTACAACCTGACATGTGGTCCCGAGGGTTCAACAACCTGGTTCACCACTCTAGCAGCATGCAAGTGTGTGAAGCTTCAACCAAACCACACGCATGCAATCCTACAAAATGTCTTCTCCATTTTGGTTTGCAAAGTCATCACTAAACTAAGGCTTGTGAAGAGGTTGGTGCTGTGGCCACCGACTGATAGCTTGATGGTGGCACCACCACTGTGTGCCTCATGACGTGTCACAGTTTTGCACCGGAGAGCCTCAGTCCGGCTTAATCACCTGCAGTGATGATGTGGGTGTGTGAGTGGAGACAAGAGGGTACTTGCGTGTGTCACAACTATAACCAACACCCGATGCTCGCTACCACCTAACCCCTCTGTAGCTCGTTACTCGTTAATTTTTCACTCCTCGAGCTAAACCTGATCCATGGCGTCAATCCCCTCTTGGGGTGCCATGCATCTGTTGTTGTGATGTTGTCAGTCATACACAGTTGTACAGTTGGTTGTGACCACTGGGCCGTGTCCATGCTCGTGCAGATCCTTGAGGCGGACCCAGCTGGAGACAGAGTTCCCTGAGGTGATGCTCCACCCGCTGGAGGCAGCCTGGCAGCCTACCCAGTGTACCAGAGGGCTCCCACAGCCCACGGACTACGTTTGGAGGTCTTCAGGATTTTCTCGGTGGACAGCCCTGCCAGGCTGATTTACATGTTTGTTTTCTTACACTCTCCGGCTGTTCCCGGACGTAGGCGTGTGACCAGTCGTTGCGTCTGTCTTTTCGTCGTGCATCCGTAGGATCAGACGGCGCTCCGTTTGGACGCTTGTGCGCAGAATTATGGCCAAAACAGTGGTTTTGGGCCGGTTCAGGTTTGACAGGCACCGCCGTGTGCGCCACNAGACCCGTGCTGTCAGGCTAGCAAGCAGAAAGGCTAGGAAGCTTCCTGGAATCTTCTCATGGTATCAGAGCAGGCGAGCCAGTGCTCGTCGTGCTGCGCAGCAGAGACGCAGCAGCTGCAGCAGCAGTGAGCAGCAGCAGTGGCAGCAGCCCACAGCAGCAGCAGCAGGTCCTGGTTGGACCCATCACCACCCTGAGTCGCTTGAAGCGACAAGAGCACGCAGCGACGCATATGCCATCATCCTGATGCGTCAGAAACCGCAACGGCAGGTTCGTGCTGCAGCTGCAGCGTGCCACAACGGCTTGAGGCCGTTGGAGCCCTTGCGCGCAGCAGCAGCCGGTCCGAGGCCACCCGTGTGGCGACTTGGAGCCATAAACCGGGCGAGCAACAACACCATCAGCGAGCAACAGCAGCAGCGGCGGCCGTGGCCACTCAGGCACCAGAGGCACCAGTACCTTTTGTAGGTGCTGACTCCAGCCGTGCAGCTTCCTGGAAGCCGCACGGACATGGAGGAGCCGCAGACGCAAATCGCGTCAGCCGCCATCCTCTCTTCACCCGCCTGTGCCGGACTCAAATAGCCACCAAAAGTTGCGTCCTATGGCTCGGTGGAAAGCTTAGATCTCAAGCTTTCCCTCGCGCCCTTCCTCGCCTCATTTGGAGCTCTGTAGCCTCCAGCATTAACCGTTCCGCATCACTGATTTGAATTTTTCATTTTTTCGGCCTGAGCACAAAATCAGATTGTTTTGGCCTTTTTCCCAACTTTTTGAAGACGAAATTTTCACCATTGTCTTCAGCATCCTCAGACGCCTCTGTGGTCCAAATTTTGCTTCTTTTGGACAACCTTCAATTTTTAGTGGTGAAAATTTAAATTTTTAAATTTTCAGCACTTAGCCGATTTTTTGGTCAGAAGGTCGACTTTTGCCACCGTCCTAAATCGGCGAGAAACGCTGACGGTTCTGTGTTCGGATGACTTTCGCACCGCCTCAGCATGGAGCCGAGCAGCTCCAAGGGCAAGGAGCTGGAGGACACCGTCACGAGCAGGGGCCGCAGCCCACGCTCAAAGGCGATTCACTTCCTGCTGGTGGAGCAGTCGTCACTCCGCCAGCGCCAGGATGAGCAGTCAGCTACGCTGCGACAGATCCGCGATGCCTTGGTCTCTTTGTCTGGGACACCGGGACATCAGCCCAGGAGAGAGAGAGAGGCAACCCCATCGGCCCAGGAGTCTGCTGGCCCCACTGCCGCCCCTGCGCAGAGACNTCAGACGCCTCTGTGGTCCAAATTTTGCTTCTTTTGGACAACCTTCAATTTTTAGTGGTGAAAATTTAAATTTTTAAATTTTCAGCACTTAGCCGATTTTTTGGTCAGAAGGTCGACTTTTGCCACCGTCCTAAATCGGCGAGAAACGCTGACGGTTCTGCATTCGGACGACTTTCGCACCGCCTCAGCATGGATCCGAGCAGCTCCAAGGGCAAGGAGCTGGAGGACACCGTCACGAGCAGGGGTCGTAGCCCACGCTCAAAGGCGATTGACTTCCTGCTGGTGGAACAGTCGTCACTCCGCCAGCGCCAAGATGAGCAGTCAGCTACGCTGCAACAGATCCGCGATGCCTTGGTCTCTCTGTCTGGGACACCAGGACATCAGCCCAGGAGAAAGAGAGAGGCAACCCCATCGGCCCAGGAGTCTGCTCGCCCCACTGCCGCCCCTGCGCACAGACGAGAGTCCATGGTCGAGGAGTGGGATCAGGCGCCACCTCCCACTAGGGAGGACGCGCTTCGCCGGCTGATGGAGCAGATGAGGAGCCTGCGCATTGAGACACCGGCGCCCAGTCCGAGGGGACAGCAGCAGCAGCAGCAGCAGCAGCAGACCGACCCGCGTCAGGTCTCGGGTGCCGCTGGAGGAGCAGCGTTGATGCCTTTCATGCCCTTCCCACGCCCGCTCCTAGCACCACCAGAGGTCCAGCTCCCCACGGAGCGACGACCCAAGGACTTCGAGACTTCCCCGCCTCGCTACGACAGCAAGGCGGGGTTTGACTGTTGGGAGGTGCTGTTTCAGGTATGGGCAGACTCAGAGGGAGTCTGNGCGTGGACTGCTGTACGCAGTTCCACAGGAGACAGTGGTCGACTTCCGCCCCTTCCTGGGCGCGCCTGGGACAGGAGCAGGCGCAGACCCGCGCCGCGGCTGGGAGCTGGCACTGACCCTTTTTGCAGCAGAGACTCACGCGACCCGGTCAGCGCGCCTTCGCGAGTTCCACTGCCTTCATCAGGGATCCTCGGAGTCAGCAGCTGATTATTGGCGTTGGGCCATGCGCCTGTACACTCGTCTGGGCACCGGAGGCGGCTCTCAGCTCTGGGCGCTGGACACCATCATGCTGGGAGTGCGCCCCGAGCTCACTGACACCTTCTCCCGCCTCGACCAGGACGTCCTCGCGTCCATGTCCGACACCCTGCAGCTGTTGCCCTGGGCACAGCGGTACTTCATCCAGGTCGCGACAGCTGACGAGGCAGCCCGCGCGCATCGGCAGGGCGCCATGGCCGCAGCAGCAGTGGGAGCGACGTCCTCTACGCCTTCCACACCGTCATCCACCTTCACCCCCACCAGCTCCACCTCTGCCTCTCCCGCTTCCTCCCCTGCTACTCCGACAGCCACTGCAGCAGCCGTGAAGGGGAAGAAGGGGAAGAAGAAGAGGGGACCGCAGCAGCCTTCCGGTGGCACCGGACGGGCGGTCCGCTGCCACAACTGCGGCGGACCTCATCGCTACACTGAGTGTCAGCAGGAGCTGGACTGGGCGAGGATCACCCGCGGTCTTCAGGCAGCCCACGAGGAGCGGATCCGCACTGGAGCAGCAGCCCGTGCCGCAGCGACCTCGGGGGCAGCACCGGCGGCAGATCCTCCGCCATCCNGGCAGGGCGCCATGGCCGCAGCAGCAGTGGGAGCGACGTCCTCTACGCCTTCCACACCGTCGTCCACCTTCACCCCCACCAGCTCCACCTCTGCCTCTCCCGCTTCCTCCCCTGCTACTCCGACAGCCACTGCAGCAGCCGTGAAGGGGAAGAAGGGGAAGAAGAAGAGGGGACCGCAGCAGCCTTCCGGTGGCACCGGACGGGCGGTCCGCTGCCACAACTGCGGCGGACCTCATCGCTACACTGAGTGTCAGCAGGAGCTGGACTGGGCGAGGATCACCCGCGGTCTTCAGGCAGCCCACGAGGAGCGGATCCGCACTGGAGCAGCAGCCCGTGCCGCAGCGACCTCGGGGGCAGCACCGGCGGCAGATCCTCCGCCATCCGGGGGGAGTACCACGCCGGACCCGAGGGACCAGACCATCGCGGAGCTACGTCGACTGCTGGCACTTCGCTCACAGGGAGGTGGGAGTATGCTGTCACAGCCAAGTGGTCCACAGACTGACTGTCCATCTGTGTTTGTGGCACGTGGTCGTACTTGTGGGGGGGCTGCGTCGCCTGGTGAGGATGAGTCTGACAGCACAGAGTGGTTGGATGAGTCGCATCGTCGTGCATTGTCCCGCTGTCCTGCCACACCTGCTGAGCGTCCAGCAGAGGCAGCGTGCTCCGTTGCTCGTTGTACCGTGACCACCACAGGTCGTGAGGCAAGTGGCCACTGGATCATTGACTCAGGGGCCACTCACCGCATGACCTGCGACCGTACCGCCTTTGTCGTGCTTGGTCCTGTTGGGTCTGTTCGGTCAGTGCGGACAGGTTCTGGGCAGTCACTACTTGTTCAGGGGACAGGGGTCGTACGGTTCGATGGTCCGTCTGGTCCCGTGTATCTTTCTGACGTGCTTTTCGTGCCTGATCTCGAGCTCAGCCTGCTCTCTGTCCGTGCCTGCTCGAGGATGGGTCTCTCTGTTCACCACTCCATTGATGATGCCACGATCACTGCACTTGACACTTCCACGGTTGTGTTGTGTGCCTCTGTTGTGGATGACCTGTATCGCATCGTGCGCTGCTCTGCTCCTGACTCTTCCCCTTGCTCATCTGCCCGCGTCTTTGTCACGGGGGTGTTGTCTCCTGACCACCAGCGCCTGTTACATCGGCGCCTGTGTCATGTGAGCACGGACACTGTGTCCAGGCTCATTCGTACACAGCCCGCTCTCGGTCTTGACGCGGCTTCCTTCGAGAAGCCGCCCAAGACCGACTGTCTGTTCTGCGCTCAGGGCAAGATGCATCGATGCACCTACCCTGCCTCCGTCACTCGCGCGCAGCGTCCCCTGGAGCTTGTCCACTCGGACCTCCTCGGACCTCTCCCTGTCGAGTCTGTCGCTGACCGTGGTCGGTATGTTCTTACCCTCACGGATGACTTCACCCGCATGCGGTGGGTCTACTGCCTCCGCCACAAGAGTGATGCCGCTCTAGCCGTGCGCTTGTGGCTCGTGATGGCCGAGCGTCAGTCTCGTCACTCCCTCCACACCTTCCGCTCTGACCGCGGCGGTGAGTATCTCGGTGAGCTGACCACTCACTTCGCCGAGCTTGGTATCTGTCACCAGCTCTCGGCCCCTGCTACGCCACAGCAGAACGGTGTGTCCGAGCGCTGGAACCGCACCATGGAGGACGCGGTTCGCGCCATGCGCGCTGAGTGCGGTCTCCCGGAGTCCTTCGCCTTCGAGGGCTTCGCCTACATGACGTGGGTCTGGAACCGCCTCCCGCATGGTCCCTTGCCGGACCACGTCACGCCGTATGAGCTGTGGTTCGGTCACCGTGCGGACCTCAGGCTTGCTCGCGTCTGGGGTTCCTTGGCCTGTGTCTNGAGCGTCAGTCTCGTCACTCCCTCCACACCTTCCGCTCTGACCGCGGCGGTGAGTATCTCGGTGAGCTGACCACTCACTTCGCCGAGCTTGGTATCTGTCACCAGCTCTCGGCCCCTGCTACGCCACAGCAGAACGGTGTGTCCGAGCGCTGGAACCGCACCATGGAGGACGCGGTTCGCGCCATGCGCGCTGAGTGCGGTCTCCCGGAGTCCTTCGCCTTCGAGGGCTTCGCCTACATGACGTGGGTCTGGAACCGCCTCCCGCATGGTCCCTTGCCGGACCACGTCACGCCGTATGAGCTGTGGTTCGGTCACCGTGCGGACCTCAGGCTTGCTCGCGTCTGGGGTTCCTTGGCCTGTGTCTGGTACACCGAGGACCAGCAGGGGTCCAAGGTCTCTCCGCGCGGCCGGATGTGTGCCTTCCTCGGTGTCTCCTCGCGCTCCAAAGCGTGGCATTTCTGGGATGCGGGTCGCCACCGCATCGTTGAGTCGCGCGACGCGCTGTTTTTTGAGGCACTGTCGTACCGCGACCTGTCTGCCATTCTCACCCAGGCAGCGTCTCACGTTCCCACCTGTGAAGCCTCCCGTCGGATGGGGGTGTCTACCCCACTGGGTGAGTCCGTCCGGGGTGCCTCCGGGGTGGGACCGTCCCTGGCCACCATTGACCCGGCCATCATTGCTGTCGGGCCTGTAGTCTCTACGCCTGCCTCGCTCGCGCCTGTCGCGACTGCCTCGCCCGCACCTGCAGCGCCTGCATCGTCCGCACCTGCAGCGCCTGCTTCGCCCGCACCTGCAGCGCCTGCTTCGCCCGCACCTGCAGCGCCTGCTTCGCCCTCACCTACAGCGCCTGCTTTGCCTGCCGGGGCTGCACCTGCCGCCTCTTCGCCTGCGGCGCCTGCCTCACCCTCGCCCGCCGCGACTGTCTCGCCCGCGCCTGCCGCGACCGTCTCGTCCGTGCTTGCAGCGCCTGTTTCGCCCGCGCCTACCGCGCCTGTCTCGCCCACGCCTGCAGCGTCTCCAGAGACAGCACCTGCCCTCCCTGTGCCAGAACCGTCAGTCAGCTCAGACTCGGGCTACTCCCGTGGACCAGGTGGGCGTCTCCGCCCACTGGCCTCATGAGCACCTTCGACTGCGGTTGCGCCACCCAGACGACGCACGCGCAGCGTGCACAGTGGTGACCCTGGCACAAAGGCTCTCGGCCTAAGTGTCCAAGGCACCTACACGGAGGTGCACCCAGCTTGTCCCATTGGGCACCAGCTGATCGCTGACGAGCACGAGGCTGCACAGGCAGCTGCCGCTGACCTAATTGCGGTCCGTCCGACCCATGAGGCATGTGTCCTGGCCACCCGGAGCTCCCCTTTGACGGCCCCTGATCCAGACACGTTAAAGGAGGCTCTCTCAGGAGAGGATGCTGAGCAGTGGCGGGCCGCCTGTGAGGACGAGCTCAAGGCCATCCGGGAGCACGGAGTCTTTGAGCTGGTCGACCGTCCTGAGGGACGGAAGGTCGTGCAGGCCAAGTGGGTCTTCCGCAAGAAGGTGAAGCCTGACGGCTCACTGGACCGCTATAAGGCCCGCTTGACTGCCAAGGGATTCTCTCAGGTTGAGGGGATCGACTTCACTGACACCTTTGCCCCTGTTGGCCGCATGACCACAGCTCGCGCGCTGCTTGGTGTGGTCGCTCACCATGACTGGGAGCTGCACCAGATGGATGTGAACAATGCGTTCCTCCACGGCACCTTGGAGGAGGAGATCTACATGGTCCAGCCACCTGGGTTTGAGGTCGAAGGCAACAAGGTCTGGCGCTTGCGCAAGGCCTTGTATGGCCTGAAGCAGTCGCCCCGGTGCTGGAACCGAGAGATCACTCGCACCCTCACTCAGGCCGAGTACGTCCAGAGTGATGCCGACCCGTCACTTTTCATCCGACGGACAGCCGAGCACCTCACTGCCATTCTGGTGTATGTGGACGATCTCCTGATTGCGTCTCCTTCACTGGAGGCCGTGAAGGAGGCCAAGGCGGTCCTGCAGGCCGCCTACAGGATGAAGGACCTTGGTCCAGCGGCTGTTTTCCTCGGGATGGAGATTGTGCGTGATCGTCGTCGACGGACACTCCTCCTCCATCAGGCACGATATGCACAGGTTGTGGGGGAGCGGTTTGCTGACCTCCTTGGCGCTGTTCCCGCCGCCTCGTCACCCATCACTCCCGACGGGCAGGACGCCCTGAAGGTGACAGACCCAGCCGATCTGGGCGAGACTGTGGACGTGACCCTGTACTTGCGCATCATTGGCTCACTGATGTACTTGGCCACGACCACGCGTCCCGACATTGCGTTCGCTGTCAACCTACTCGCACAGTTCAGTCAGTCCCCTCGGGCTCGCGCTCTGCACGCAGCTTTGCGAGTCGTCCGGTACGTGGTCTCCACACCGTATCACGG
>SZWC01001148.1:166253-185251 GCA_023375785.1 Penium margaritaceum
GGGGACGGGGATGGGGGCAGGGGTGGGGGACGGGGACGGGGATGGTGATAGGGACGGGGACGGGGGCGGGGATGGGGGCGAGGATGGGGACGGAGATGGGGAGAAGAATGGTGATGGGGACAGGGGCGAAGATGTGGTCCATGTCTCCACCCTTGTCAACTGGACGAGGATGGGGATGGGGATGGGGATTGCGACGGGGATGGGGGCTGGAACGGGGATGGGGACGGAGGCAGAGGGCACGAGACAGGGGAAAGGGCAGGGACAGGGATAGGTATAGGGACATGCACAGGGATTGTCCCTGAGAGACAGGCGCAGAGGTAGAGTTTGAGGCAGACACAGGCAGAGAGAGAGACATAGACAGAGATCAAGGCACACACAGGAAGAGAGATAGACATAGAGACAGACGTCTAGACAGGCAAAGACTGGGACAGAGACGAAGACAGAGACAGGGAGAGTCTTTCAACTTCCCCCGATGGAATCCTTCAGAATTGTGGGTTGCCATGAAAATCCATATGGTCCAGAACAGAATTCACCACCATGACAAGATAGACCAAGTCACTGCTGAGTCCGAAATGTCTAGGATGCCTCACGTAGCGTTCAAGAGATGTAGCATCTGCTGTGATCCATTGCAAACTTAAGCCTACACGACAGAAGAGGGAAAGCCGTTTCCTATTGAACTTCGGCCTGGGAGCCTCCCATGGAGGAACAACCTGATTGCCCCTTGAGTGTACTATCCGCGTGGACGGAGCTAAAAAACCAAGGTCGTTGTATTGTGCAAAATCGCTAAAAAAATCCGTTCAGAAAGTGCTGCAAGCTCCTGCTGCACCTTCAACGCAGTCATTCGACTCTGCCTTCTGCCCATAGTCCTGGCTTCTGAGCCAGAGACCGTTTGGTTCTGAGGCGCGACCGCTGAGTCGAAAACAGTCCTTAGCATGATCACGAAGCATTACCTGACCAACATACGTCCGCGACGGACACGCATGCGTTGCTCTGCCCGAGTAAAGCGATGCGGACGTCTGCATCGCCCTGTCGCGGCGAAGGATCGCGAGCACCAACATCGGGGTGATGTAGTGGACGACGTCCGTATTGCAGTAGTGCAGTGCAGTGCAGACGTCTTCATTGCTTTACCGCAGACTTGCAAACGGTCGCTGTCCTCTGATGATGTCGGGAGGCTGGGAAGGTCTCAGCCGGCCCAGCCATGAATGCGTCCGAAGTACGTTGCCAGGCTTGGAATATGTGGAGCCACTTTCCCTAAATGTTCCATGTGGCTCCACATATTCCGCACAGGCCGGGTTCAGTCAGAAGTGGATGGTTCAAGCCACATTGAACAGGCAACAGCTCATCCCAGCCATGCTGAACCACACTTGAATTTCCTGACACGTTCTGCGAACAAGGTTTAGGTTTAGGGACATGAAACTGGCTCCGCTTATTCGGTACAGGCCAGATTCAGCCCGCAGGCCTCGACCAAACCTGCGTTGGAACGGCAGCAGCTCATTCCGTGCTTGACAAGCAAGGCATCGCTACTCCGCCGTCATGAGGCGCAAACTGCAACCGCAGAGGCGAGAGGTTGCCGATGTCAGATTCTGCGCTTTGTGCGATGAAAGAAACGGCTCCTAACTCCTCCTCCCTCCTCCTCCTCCTCCTCCTCGGTGAGATAGCTGCGCACACACGCCCGATCCTGCACTTCAAATAGCATTGCCTGATGATAGTGTCTCAACTTCCTCCTCCTCGTTCAACGCACCTGGCGAACAGCACCTCTGCCTTGAATGCCCTTCCCCTGTGAACCCTCGGCGCGCACGCGGACAACAATGGATCCCCTTCCCCTTCCCCTTCTGACCCGACCTGCCGCCACCGAGCCAGCGGCGTGATGATGCATCGTGCAGCATGCCTTCATCATTGCTGCTGCCATATCGACTCTGTCGCAGCACGCCTTCGCCATCGCTGCCAAGGCCAGAATCTGCCGGATCAGAGCGTGCGCAGTGGGGAATACTCTGGTTCCAGTCAATCGCTTGGTGCTCCCTCCCACTGCCGGAGCACGAGGACCGCGAGTGCTGCAGCAGAAAAAAGCCGCGGCCGACCGGTCACCGATCTCAGGCAGAACAGATCAAGCCCTCAAGCGAGATCGCCCGCCCTCAAAGGTGTTTCCTTCGAATGAATCAGGAGAGGACTGAATGACTGATTGAAGGGGGGCGAGGGCAAGGCAGGGTTAGGCCAGCTCGCGCGCCGGCCGTTAGAGAGGAGCACCAGGCCGCGGCAGGCCGCAGCAGGAGCTTGCGAGAATCCTGTCGTCGTACTCGGCCAGGCGGGGCAGAGAACCTTCCGACAGCCTC
The DNA here is from genome assembly GCA_023375785.1 of Penium margaritaceum. Classification (NCBI taxonomy): domain Eukaryota; kingdom Viridiplantae; phylum Streptophyta; class Zygnematophyceae; order Desmidiales; family Peniaceae; genus Penium; species Penium margaritaceum. The sequence goes on from SZWC01001148.1 coordinate 168,584, forward strand.
AGGAGCTCAGTATGGTCACTGCTGAAAGGCCGATAGCCATGTCGTTCTCCGAGGACCATGCCATGCAACCTTCTATTATTGTTTTCTTCCCTCGAGGGCTGGCCGAGGGCCCACACCGGATGCTCGCGCATGGCGGAAGAGCCGAAGGGGTGTGGGGAGGCGGCGATTGGCGTCGTCGATCGTTGATCGCCAGGCCGAGCGATGCGCGGGCCGAGTGATGCTCCGTTCGTCCAGCGTGGCAGAGAGAGCCCGCCACGCCCTCGTCCTTCCGACCGCCGCGGCGGTGGGACGCAATGTGAGCGGCCGCGAGCTCCCGTATGGATGACGTTTCTGTGGTCGTCTGACCCTCTTAAAAAGGGATGGTGAAACATGTTCTGGTCTGAGAAACCTATTTCGAACCAGCTGTAGCCTGCGAAAGCAGGGGGCAACAGTGAAAATCTTGACACCCGACAGAACCGGACAAACCCAGGTAATGAACCTAATAGCCAAGGTAGATTTTTGCTTCCAAAGTATGACCTATTATCTTATAGTAAAATATAGAATATTCTATTCCATAGAAATTACACCTATGAACAAAAATGAGTGCCCAGCTCGACAATCATCTACAAGCGCTGCCTAACTCAACCCCCCTCTTGATGCGGACTGCCTCCCGTTTAGATTTGTAGTTACATTCTGATGTTTCACTTCCTTTTCTTTCGGAGAGGCCTGTCTTGGGAGCGCCTTTCCATTGGATGTTCGTGTGAGGGCAAAAATAATCATGTTAATGGCTGTCAAAATCACGAGTGGAGTATTGTGAATCGAAGCCGACGGGTTTCTTGCACACGTCACCACCTGTGGGGATTTTTGGTTCCATTGGGAAATATGCTGACGATTCAAAAACGCTCTACACACATCTGAGACCAGTGAGACTCGGCAATTGGCGTTTCCCACCCCGTTCTTCGCTTTCCGACGTCGTGCAAATTATGATGACTTCCTGGCCACCGCGAATCCTGCACGATCCTGCAGGATCCGCGGCGGCCAGAAACTGCACGATGTCGTGGAGCCTTTCGAATTTTGCATCGCAGCCACGAGAAACATCCTGCACGATGTTTCTCGCGGTTGCAATAGCTTTGGGCACTGTTCGTCGAAGCTTGAGTATGGAGGCCGAGTCTGCGTGAAATGTCGTCAAGCCTTTTCAACAGAAACAACGGTCGCCGGATAATAGCAACGCTGAATACTCTGTCGTCGGATTAGTAAATGCAAGACTGGATTTTAACAATAACGGGTCATTGTTTAACATTGAATGTCTACGGCTTGGTACTAGGCATGAACCGGATATTATATTGGGCAAATAGATCCGAGCTGCATCGTTTGCGCCCTGCCTGGACATGAAGTGACGTGTCCAAATCACGACAAAGGTAGGTGCTTGTTTCTCGCAGACTGGACCACCGATAATGACTACTTTGGATTCTCATGTCTCCTTTGTGCCTCGTACCGAGCCATGTACATATGAGGACCCGATACCGTCGGTGTCCATTACCGTGTGTACTAATCTAACGGCCAGACTAACGGCGATGTTATTTGATGGTGATCTTGGTGTCTGTAGTGCAAGCTCGTCGAGGTTTTGCCTTGGCTTAGCTCCAACTCACATGGCTCGACGGACAAGACCCTTACAAACCTTAACCGTGAGAAACGTCCGACATACGGATCGTGCAGGAAATGCGGCCGTTCTCATTGGCCAGTGATGTGTGTACCACATTTTTTATTCGTCATTGTCTTTTGCTCTCGTAGTTCTTGAACACGTCTGACCATAAGCAAGATTTGTCGGAAACCAACAAATAGGTTATTGTAATACCATCCGTCGGGTTCACTAACCGTTGCCCCGTCCAACGGTGAATTTGAGGGTTGTCAACACGATCGTTTGTCCCCTCACACGTGCATCCGATGGGAGGGCGCTCCCAAAACAGGTCCCTCCGCTAAACCATGAAGTGGTACGGCATCATCTAGGTCCGACCTCCGACGGCAAGCAGTCTGCGTCAAGAGGGGGGTCCAAATAGGAACCACTCTGAAATTTATCCTATGATATTCCAAATTCAACACGTTTTATGCACCAGTTATCGAAACAGGCACCTACCATGGTCGTGATTTAGTTCACGACCAAGTAGTTCGGATATATGTGCCCAAACAAAAATTACATGTCCATGAATGGTTTCCACAAGCAAGCTCCACGTTCAAGGAAAGATGAACATGACAAGGTTTGCACGTCGTGAACTATTGACTAATTATGGATCATATGTGCTTTCCCAAATTTTTTTATAGAGGAAAATTAATTCCATAACTTGAATGCTCGAATGTTTGCCTGCGATCAATGAATTCCACCAAGAGAAGAAAGCAATGCATATTCGTTATGCCAAATTTCTTGTTCTACGTATCATTTCCCCAATATAAAGTTTCAATGAGAAATTAATATAATATCTAACATGCTTCTTTTCCCATTGTTTTCATGTGATACTTCATGAAAAGATGGTCTCTGCCCATTCGACAGAGTGACCATATATCCACAGAATCCTCGATAACTATCGCCATACCCAAGCTCTGCACATTAACAATGTCATTTCCAACCCTATAACTTTTCGCTACTTTATTAACGCTATATCAAATTAGCATGCAAAAAAATGCGCCATATCCAACTGTACACACTATGTCGACGCCGCGTGCCATCCAATGACAATATGCTGACGTCGTCACACATGAAAGAAAAAACCACAAAAACCCTCTATAGAGGAGTTTGTGACCTTTCTCACAAAGGTTGGCGAGAGTTCTCAGTGGGAGGTCCGAAACACCCCATACTTTGAAAGGGAACTTGCTGGGCACAACTATCGCGGGACGTAACAGAAGCCGCGCAAAACTAAAACCCTAGAACCCCCCTGTGTAAGTTTTGGAAGGGTTTGAAAACGGTTTGCATGGATAGAATGGGTTTGCTTCTCTGAAAAAAACACATTTGGAAAAGGCGTTTTTGCTCGATTGCGATGTTTGCGAGGATGGGGGAGGAGCGAGGCGAAGGAGGTGACACATCATTGTGATGGCCATGCCTGATCGGCGACTTCAGTCGTCGATTGGGCATGGCCATCAAAATGGTTATGACGTATTTTTTAAAAAACTTTATGGATATGGCTTTGTTAATATTAAAGTTGCGGATATATCAGGCTTATGTTGACGCTTGTGCGGATATATGAGCTATAACGCCCTCTCCAATTCATGGTGAATTAAAATGTTGTATTTTACTACAATTGGCTTTGGCTTGTCAGAGATGGTTGTATTTTTTCCTCCCAAGGTATTAACCTCAAGGATGTCCTCGACATATAGACAAGAAACTGTACAAGCACATATGTACCGCAGTAATTCTAACTTTCACTGAAATTTAACAATAGACTTAAATGATAGTAACATTCACCCTAAAAAGGTCAACTATTATTTTCAGCAAGGTCTCTGATCGCCTCTCGGAAACTATGGTCGTGTTTCAACTTTCACCTGTAGCTTAAGTTCTTTCATGCACAATTCCACGCGTCCCATCTTTGGAACCGTTCTCATGCCCCTAATCTCCTCCCAAGGTTCGCGTTGTCATAAGTGTGCATTCTCAGGGAACATTGGATTGCTGTGGCTTGTGTTGTCTCTATCGACCCACTGCTTGCTTCATCGAGGGTGCAAGGACCTCCTTTGAGGTTGTGAAGTTGTTGTAAACTTATGATTTTTGGAATGTGTTTCGTGGGTACAGAATTGGGGGAGTACTTGTGCCCAAATGGATTTCCAGAGGTGTCCCTCTCATATGGCACAGCGTTATTTAGAGGACACATGAACAAATTGAAGTTACTATTTTGAGCAAAAGTCCAAGTCAATATGGTCATGCTCTTCGTTGGAGGTGATTTTAACTTCCAGGACAAGAAAAGTATCACGGAATATTCATATCAGTTTGTCCAAATTTATATAATCAATCAATCCTTAAAGGATAAATTAGTTCGAGGTGCGTTGTTCGACACCTGTCTTGACGCGGGCTGCCTTCCGTCGGAAGTCGTAGCTAGATGATGCCTTCGCCCTTCCTGGCCAGTCGGAGGGGCCTCTCTTGGGAGCGCCGTCCCATTGGATGCCCGCCTGAGGGGGAAAACGATCATGTTGAATTCCGTCAAATTCACGCATCGATCGAAACCGACGGATGGACGAATACTCTTCTGTTTGATTTTGACAGCTCCGGTGAAATGGCACAAAAATGTTCCTAATACACCGACGAATCAGGATCTCATTACATTCATATTATACCAATGAGAGCGGCCTCGGAGTCCTCACGATCAGTGGGTTGGATGTTCCTCGCTGTTTGGAAAATTTTGGGTACTGTTCGTCCCTGCCTATGAATTGGATCCTGTTTGTTTGAATCGAAGAAAAATATGGTGTGTGTACGAGAAACTTCGTCAACCTGTTGAGAACTCAAAAAGTTCCCCATCGATTAGAGTCGCTGTCTACTCGGTCGCTCGAACAGTACATGCGAGGCTGGTTTCCAACGATGGCAGGTCGTCGCTTATGTGCGGCTTGAAAATAGGCATAAACTAGACATAAAAGTCCGAAGTCGACATTTATAATATACTGACAAGCGAAACAGGCACCTACCATCGTCACGATTTGGACTCGTAACCTCGCGTCTATGCGAGTCGCAAACCAAGCAGTTCGCATATAGTTGCCCATCCTTAAAATGAGCATAAAATAATCCACAAATATTGCATAACATCTCACACAATCCTTCTTCAATTGTAAGTGAATGACACCTTACAAAAATTTCCATTATCAAAGAAATGTTGTGAGAGTATGTGCTCTCGAAACAATCAGGCCTTCATCTGTGGAGGGCACCGTTGCAATGGAAAGATAGACATGTACACAGTCCGAACGCAGTGCTAGCAAATATCCAATGGGTTATGTATAGGGTATCCATTGCCACATCTAGCGTTGACCGCTCCCGTTTTTGGTGGCTCCTACTTAGGGTGCCTCTCTGCTGATGGCGGGTCCCCACGCCTTCCACTAAGAGGCATTTAGAACCATTCACCCCAAATTCATACACTCCTCTAACAGTGTATACCATACCAAACCATTCACAAGAGACTACGAGGAAACTTCCTAACATGCTTATAGCAAAAGATGGAAGGTAATGAGAACCTTCTTAAACACGAGGAATCCAATATTTCTATACACACTTCTTTAGAACGGCTTCCTGCATGGATTATAAGTTATGGGAAGTTTCCTTCATCTCGTGCTAGGACATGGACAAAAAAATACATGTTTAAGACAACTTACAGGGGGTTGTAATATTGTTTTGTTGGTAAAACAGTTTTTAGAATTATAATGCTTCTCGGGTGATTTCAATCATCAAGATTAAATTCCAAAGCACTAGGAATTCAACATCTGATCGAAGCTTTAAGAAGACCTAGTTCTGGCTATCACGTTACAGTTTGGTTTCTAGATCACTTCTTTCAAGAGCTTCGTGTGCCAGAATTTGAGAAATTGGCTTCGTGCTCGTGAACGAGATTTCCTGTTCAATGGAAACACATTTTTCCAGTTCGCGCACACACTTCGGCTCCCCCCCTCTCCCCCCCGATCCCATTAAGTGTACGTGGGAAGTGAACGAGGAAGTGTACAACATATCATGCAGTCACATGCCAAATATGTGAACTAGTACGTTTAAGCTGAAGAACGTTCCACGGAATGTCTTCTATGCACTTCTGTACTAATCCGTCGAAAAGAAGCGCAAGATCTATGCACTTCCGCATGCATCCCCCCTATGCACTCGAGTAGTGGCGTGCGGGAGGGTATCCGGTTTTGCGTTCGACATGCCCTCCTCCATCCCCCTCAATCGAAGGTGTGTATGTGGCGAGTGAACGCGGAACTGTGCGACAAGTACGTTGTGAGTGACCAGGTTGTGTACACAAGTGAATAGGTGAATTCATGGACGAAGTCCTATCGTCGATGTATTCGGATCGACGGCCTTCGCCGACTGATCGATGGAACTTATAAATTCTCAGCTCATCGATCGACAGTTGGCAACTGTCATCTAGAATTTACACAATTTCGACTTTGCATTCTTACACACCCTTCAATCCTAATCCTAAAGATGTTGTTCGACTTCTCTTTAAAAGCTAATCGAACGGTTGCTGAGTGCCAAAAGAATCGACAATCAAAGCTCCGCGGACAGAAAATTGGCAACGTGAGCATTTCCTTTTCCGTCGGATAGTTTGGCAGCTGCTCATGTACCGGATACCCACTAAACGGCAGCTCACCTGCCAGTCGAGCGACACTACCGGTCGAGCGGCAGGTTAATTTTCCAGACGAGGTCTTTACGTTTACGGCCCGCGGTTTGGATGCTTTTTTCGAGTCGTGACCCTTGACCGCGAGCGGCCCGAATTCGCGGCGCCGCGAGGGACACGTTCTCGAGGCGTCCACGCGAAATCGCGTTTTTAACGGGCCGTGGCCCTTCGTCTCAGCAGAATTACGGGAGATTTTCTACATAGGACGCAAAAGAAGAGAGGTAATCTCCATCCCCACCAGTTCAAAAATTAGGTACTTTATGACAATATTTCCGACGTCTAAGCTAAATATGCCACGCTTTCCGATTTTGAACCCAATATCAGCCACGAATCTCTTTGTGTGACGAAGACATGCCACTAGGGCCAAACAACATGTAATAAATATATCCCACAAAAAAATCATTTTGTTTGACGTACACGAGTCCCTCATCCATCTACGTGGGTATTTTGATGGATCACCACGTGGTGACTTCTAAAGAAGGCGTGAAACTGGGAGGAGGGGGGAAATCGAGGGAGGGGGAGGTGGGCGAGTTGGCTTCTCAAAACTCTTGGAAGGCGATGATCACCTTTGCACCAAAGAAGAAAGGGTCGTTTGCTTTAGCTTGAACGACTTTGTGAAGACTTATTACAAAATGCATATACATATAAGTAAAGTATCAAGACAAATATAGACATAGATATAGATATATTTATACATAGACATATATATAGATATATATAAACATAGATATGGATATAAACATGGATCTTTGTATAGGTATAAACATACTTTTGAAAGGAGCCCTCCCCGTTTTTTTAGTAATGAATTTTAGCATTACGGCTCGTTTCAAAAGAATTTCTATATCTATATTGATATCTATATCTATATCTATATTTATATCTATATCTATATCTATATATCTATCTCTATCTATATCTATATATATTTCTAATGTATACATAAATATATATCTATTCCTATATTTGTCTTGATATATTTACATATTTATATATATATGTATTTCGTAATAATTCTTCACAAAGTCGTTCAAGCTAAAGCAAACGACTCTTTCTTCTTTGGCACAAAGGTGATCATCGCCTTCCAAGCGTTTTGAGAAGCCAACCCGCCCACCTCCCCCTCCCACGATTCCCCCCTCCTTCCTCTTACACACCTTCTCGAGAATTCACCGTGTGGTGATCCATCAAATGTATGACAAAATACCCACGTAGAAGGATGAGGGACTCATGTACGTCTGGTACAAACAAAATGCCTTTTTTCGGGATATATTATTACATTTTGTTTGGCCCTAGTGGCATGTCTTCGTCACACAAAGAAATTCGTAGCTTATCTTTGTTCAAAATCGGAAAGCGTGGCATATTCAGTTTAGAAGTCCGAAATCTTGTCATATAGTTATCTAATTTATGAACTGGTGGTGCCAGAAATTACCTATCTCCTTTTGCGTCCTTTGTAGGAAATCNTAAAAGCTAATCGAACGGTTGCTGAGTGCCAAAAGAATCGACAATCAAAGCTCCGCGGACAGAAAATTGGCAACGTGAGCATTTCCTTTTCCGTCGGATAGTTTGGCAGCTGCTCATGTACCGGATACCCACTAAACGGCAGCTCACCTGCCAGTCGAGCGACACTACCGGTCGAGCGGCAGGTTAATTTTCCAGACGAGGTCTTTACGTTTACGGCCCGCGGTTTGGATGCTTTTTTCGAGTCGTGACCCTTGACCGCGAGCGGCCCGAATTCGCGGCGCCGCGAGGGACACGTTCTCGAGGCGTCCACGCGAAATCGCGTTTTTAACGGGCCGTGGCCCTTCGTCTCAGCAGAATTACGGGAGATTTTCTACATAGGACGCAAAAGAAGAGAGGTAATCTCCATCCCCACCAGTTCAAAAATTAGGTACCTTTATGACAATATTTCCGACGTCTAAGCTAAATATGCCACGCTTTCCGATTTTGAACCCAATATCAGCCACGAATCTCTTTGTGTGACGAAGACATGCCACTAGGGCCAAACAAAATGTAATAATATATCCCGAAAAAAGGCATTTTGTTTGTACCAGACGTACATGAGTCCCTCATCCTTCTACGTGGGTATTTTGTCATACATTTGATGGATCACCACACGGTGAATTCTCGAGAAGGTGTGTAAGAGGAAGGAGGGGGGAATCGTGGGAGGGGGAGGTGGGCGGGTTGGCTTCTCAAAACGCTTGGAAGGCGATGATCACCTTTGCACCAAAGANCGGGATATATTATTACATTTTGTTTGTCCCTAGTGGCATGTCTTCGTCACACAAAGAAATTCGTAGCTTATCTTTGTTCAAAATCGGAAGGCGTGGCATATTCAGTTTAGAAGTCCGAAATCTTGTCATATAGTTATCTAATTTATGAACTGGTGGTGCCAGAAATTACCTATCTCCTTTTGCGTCCTTTGTAGGAAATCTCCCGTAATTCTGCTGCGACAACGGGCCACGGCCCGTCAAAAACGCGTTTTTGCGAGGACGCCTCGAGGACGTGACCGTCGCGGCGCCGCGAATTCGGGCCGCTCGCGGTCAAGGGTCACGACTCGAAAAAAGCATCCGAACCGCGGGCCGTAAACGAAAAGACCTCTTTTCCAGACTGTCGGTAAAGCGACTTTCGAGGAAAAGGCAGGCAAGAGTATCCAAAGATGACGGCTGCTTTGGTTTTATTCTAAAATTATTTTGAGGAAACATATGGATAAGCGGATGAAAATGCACAAATGACCACTAATTCTGAATGGTATTTTATATGTCTTTTATGTTATCGCCAATGTTATGTATTTAGGACTTGATGTAAAATTCGAGTGAGGGTACATTGGAGTTATATTGTCCTGATATAACTCTAGAATCATTTTGAAGCTAATTCTGCATACTTTATATATATTTCTAAATTTTAAACGGTAAGAAATATCCTTTTCCACTTTTTCTTTGCACTAGTTCACTTCTTCAATAGCACCACAATTCTCTCCAAATTCACTCCCTACATGCACTATCACCTCCTCCCACTCTTTCCTACTTTGAGCCTTACATAGAAAACATCATACACTAGTAGTTTTCTTCATTCTCCGAAGTCTCACTCATTCCTATACCTCCATATACACTCCCCACCTACACTTTCACTTCGCATCAAAACTCCACACCCTTCACCCAACCACATGTACTCCAATAGACTAAAATATTCAACAACTATTGCATGGTTTCACACATAATACATGTATTCACTTGTAGCATGGCTGTGCCGCGTCGACCGGTCGAAGGAGCCACGTGCCTCAAGCGGGGTCTCCTAGGACTATAGACGGTGAGAAGGGATGGCTTGAGGTTCAGAGACCCTCAAGCACCGCGGTTTTGGCCTAGTCGGCCAAGGATTCCGTCAAGTCCGTTACATTGGCATCAGAGCTCCAGGGCTCGAATCCCACGTCGGGATTACCGGAGATGCCGAGGCGGCTCTCACTCCTAGCGGGGGGAATTGAAGCGTGGCAGTTCCACGCCGACTGGTCGAAGGAGCCACGTGGCTCGAGTGGTGTCACCTGGGACTGTGGACGGTGAGACAGGATGGCTTGAGGGTCGGAGACCGTCAAGCACCGCGATTTTAGCCTAGTCGGCCAAGGATTCCGTCGAATCCATTACATCACTCATATACCTTTAAAATAGTTACACAAGAAAACATCACCATGCACATAACACACGCACTATTTTCCACCTCCACATTCACTCCACACATATAGTTTCACCTCAGAGCCCCCATCCTACGTAACTATAGCATGTCACGCACGACGTTGTACACTAGTGTGAATTTTTGCCCTAGATATACTCCATCACTTCTACACCTCCTATGTACTCTCCACATACACTTTAGCATTGCACCTTTCCCTCTCCATCCAAAATTCCCATAAAATTCCAGACATAAATAAAAAACATGAATGATGTAAAACCGTAATTTAAGCTGAAAAAATCAAAATTTTAAGAGACAGTGCTTATTTCCCTTTTGTATGATTCTAAAATTCATATATTTATTTGACATATACCATCTATCCACGTATACACAAGTGTATGCCTTCACCCACATCAAACTCAATTTTTTCTACACCTCCTAATGCAGTTTCCATATACACTTTCATTCCGTACCACCCTCTCCCACCTTCCACCCTCTCACTTGACACTGGAAAACTATACAGTCGTGTAGTGCTTCACATGCAACCAACACACTCAAGTGTACACATCTAGATTCATTTCCCACATACACTTGGCTCACCCCCAAAACCCCCTCGTACCTCACCGTGGCCTTTCCAATACGACATTGTACACTGGTGTACAATCGCACCCACACCAAACTCAAGGATTCATGCACCTTCACATTCACTCCCCATATGCACTTTAACCTAATAAACTCTTATCTCCTCCCATCAACGTCCAGCTCAATCCACATAATCCATCACACAGGTGTGCATTTGTACTCATAGAACACTTCGTGATTCATACACCTCCTTATGCACCCCCCACATACACTTTCATCCCGCACATCCATGATAACAACTTACAAACCCATATCTATATCAAACCATTCAAATTTTTTAGCAAGTAGATTCTTAAAACCTTCATGTTACACCATATCCCTTCATACACAGTTCTTGTAGTCTATCCACCCACCTCTCAATAAAGCCACACGACATCGTTAACTTGTGTCCACCTTCCTAGAACCTTCATAGGAAGGTGGAAACCAGTTAAAACAAGTGCACAGTCTTTTTTAATACACACATTTTTTAAACCTCCTAGTACACACAATTATATTTGGAACCTCCTCATACACAGTCCATGTACACTTTCACACCACCCATCCTCGAACTTCCACACTCCACTCGCATAAGCTGAATAACGTCATACACTAGCATAAAAACGTATGTGAAACTAACTCACCTTAACATACACCACCATATTCACTCCCCACATACACTTTAAGCCCACCCCTCCCAACCTCAAGCTAGCCTTACCCAAGGTATGTTGTACACTCGTGTACCATTCCACCTACACTACACTCAAAACTTCCAACACCTCCACATTCAATATCCATATGCACTTTCACCCAACAAGGCCCACCAAATCCACCTCAATCTCAAACCACAAAAATCATAAACTAGTATATTCTTTAAATCAAAAGACACACTATCATTCCTACACCTCTTCATGCACTCCCCACATACACTTCCTCCCTTCTCCTCCCCCCCCAGCCAACACACATTCCACCCAACCACATGTAGCCCAGGCTCTCCAACATTTCTCACTAGTTTTCAACTTCTAAGAACCTTCCTAATAGACCAATTCCCTTCATACACACTTCTTCGAGTGTATGCAAGTCCTTCGACTAACTCTACCTCCTAAGAAAGTGAAATTCACCATTGCGATACGTGTTTGAAATGTCTTGTGTGGTACATGCAAAGTTCCACTCATGGATGGTGTTCCGAACTTGCCACTTGCCCTCAAGTTCATTGTCTTGAATGCAACTCATGGACGTGCAAAACAGACATTGAACAAGGGGGTGGACTGCTCCGCATGCCAGTCCTTAGGTTGCATACTCGCTTGTTTCCTTGATTTTTTGCTTGCATGTCTATGTTCTCCTCCTCTTCTACTCACATCTATAGTCGAGCGGAGTGGAGGTGGAGTTTGAGTCATGGTAGGCACAAAAGAGGGAAATGTGGAATGCGGATGAATGGTGGAATGAGCAAGAAGCTCGTGCTTGTATAACAAAGTCAATGGCTTCTTGAGAATTCAGAACGGACCCACATATTATGGTTTAATAGTCCAGCTCCCAACTGCCAACAACTGTAGGTTGGAAAAGTTTCGCCACGGTTGATCACCCAAATGGATCTCTTCAATTGATCAATGCTTATTTTCTTGTTTCTTCTACTGCTATTGTACCTTCAAGAGTCGTTGCCACATCATTACCCATGTGGTAGAAAACACCTTCTACTACTCTTGTACTGTAAGAAACGTTTTCGTAGCGATTGCGACTGAACTAAGTGATTTGTGGCCATCAACAACCTCAAGCTGTGATTTTCCTTTTGACGTTGAGACCGTCGAGTTGTGAACAAATTATGCTGCATGTGGGACCATGATCGGTAGCAACTGTTCTAATTAGTGCACTTTGTTTGTCCATCAATCTATGGGTGATATGCACTAGATAGTCGCATTCGTGTTCTGAGTTTCTCCACGAGATCCCTTCAGAATCATGACATGAAGCGTGGATCGTTGTAGTGGATTCGATTGAATCCTTGGCCAACCAGGCCAAAACCATGGTGCTTGAGGGTCTACGACCCTCAAGCCATCCCGTCTCATCGTCCACAGTCCCAGGTGACCTCGGTCGAGCCACGTGACTCCTTTGACCGGTCGTCGTGGATCTGCCACGCTACACTCCCTCCAACTAGGAGTGAGAGATGCCTCGGCATCTCCGGTTATCCCAACGTGGGATTGGAGCCCTGGAGATCTAATACCAATGTGGCAGATTTGATGGAATCCTTGGCCGAATAGGCCAAAACCATGGTGCTTGAGGGTCTTTGACCCTCAAGCCATCCGATCTCACCGCCCACAGTCCATGGTGACTCTGCTCGAGCCACGTGGCTCCTTCGACTGGCCAGCGTGGCACTGCCATGCTACACCCCTCTCACTAGGAGTGAGCCACCTCGGCATCTCCGGTAATCCCGACGTGGGATTTGAGCCATTGAGCTCTGATACCAATGTAATGGATTTGAAGGAATCCTTAGCCGACTAGGCTAAAACCGCGGTGCTTGCAGGTCTCTGACCCTCAAGCCATCCCGTCTTATCGCCCACAATCCCAGGTGATCCCCCTTGAGCCACATGGCTCCTTCGACCGGTCGGCGTGGCACTGCCATGCTACAATCACGATGTGAGACCATTGAATGCGGTAAGCCATATAGCTCAATGACATGACCGAGGAGGAAATATAGTTGTCCTAGCAGTCATGATGATCTTTGGGCATGTGATGAAACATGCCATCTTGGAAAACTTTAAAACTTTCTTTAAACCAATACCACGTTGTTGCTTTGCTTTGTCACGGAGAATCTATGAATGAAGTCAAATGAGATGTCAGTCCGTGGTCATTCATGCCTTGATGCATTGGTACACATCACAACTGCTCACAATCCTCTTGAATACATTCGCCATTGATGACCACTTGTAATGGCACGCCGAGGCCTTTTGTCAAAGGCAAAGTGACACGATTTTTGGGTGTCTTGTACATCCTCCAAGAACAACCACTTTAATGGTGCAAAGTCTGGCACAAACGTTTTGTACTCTTGTTTCCTTTGCCAATACACTCCATCCGTGGTAGCATCTTTCGGCAAATCACATGTGAACTCTTCATCCACATCATAGATATACTTCAACAGGTTGTGCATGACTAGGTTACTATTACCATTGAGATGACATTGAGGTTGGGTTTTGTCCTCCTTGACATAGGATTTGCCAGATTTACCTTCTAAGGCTCGTATTTGGATGTTGTATTCAAAACTCCCTTAAGAATATTCCATCAAGAAGATACGTTCAAAATTGAGATTTGCCTATATTTTTAGGTACTTCAGGACATAATGATTTGTGAAGACCACGTAGCGCTGTGACTTGAGGTAACACCTCCACTATTTGAATTCATGGATTACTGCCAGCATCTTCACATGGATTGATTAGTTCAGGTCCACACTTAAAAATTACACAACGCATGCGCATTTGGCTACAACCCCTTTCCATGATCTTGCATCAACGCCATCCCACTGGCATATTCGGTTGCCTTTATCGCCGTGACATACTCTTGAGGTGAATCCAGATGCACAAGGACCAGAGTAAAACACGTTGTGGTCTTGAGGTCCTCGAAGATCTTCTGCTCTTTCTCGCCCCATTCCCAATGGTGATACTTCCTTCGCAGCTGAGTAAGAAGCACACCCTTCTCTTGATAACCCTGGATGAACTTCTGGTAGTAATTGACAAACCCTAGGTAGACTTGGATGCTACGTATACACACCAAAATCAGCCACTACTTTACTACTCCTCTCTGCTTTGGACCCATATGAAGGCCCTTGTCACTCATGATGTGTCCAAGGAAGTCCACCTCCCACTTTTGAAACTCACGCTTGGAGAGATTCAAAATTAACTTGGATTCCTAAAGAATATCGAATACGTGTTGAAGGTGCGGTTGATGCTCTTCCAAAAGTCGGAGGGTGGACAAGAATTTTGACAAGGAATACCGATACAAAATGCTTAGGTTAAGTTGGAAGATCATGATGCTCATGAATTTTACATAAGCGTTGGTAAACCCAAACGACATGACGAGGTACTAAAAATGGTCCTATTGCGTGCAAAACTTTGTCTTTTCCACATGGTCCTTTGCAATCCCGATCTGATAATACCCTGAGTGCAAGTCCATTAAACTGTAGCACGTGCCTTCCCTACGATGATCAAACAACTCTCTGATCTTTGGCAGTTGGTAGCGGTTCTTGACAATCAAATTATCCAGTGCACAAACGATTGAATAGTTTAACAATCCATGCCCATCTATAGATCTCCCATGTTCTTTGTCACAGAGAAGACCGGCAAAACATACAACGCCACCAATGGTTTGATTCCTCCAGCTACTTCTTGAGCTCACCCAAATCATTAAAACGGTGGTGCAACGTTGGTACCTGGTGGTGCCTGTTGGTCTCCTTCTTGGTTCGCCTCTTTTACCAACACCACACCCTCTTTGGTTGCTTCTTTTTCCCGTGTCCATACAAGGTACATTTGGTACCCCCTTCCGCTCACATTGCTTCAACTCCACATAATTAAACTATGACATCTTTCTTCCCTGGGAGTCCTTCTCTTCAGCCCACAATGGAAAAGCTATATATTCTCTAATTCATTCACTTTCACTTGGTTGTGCATCCAATCTACAACAGAGCTCTCCCGGTGGAGCTGGTGAGGTCCTACATGGCGTGAGAGGAGTCTACTGGGCACGTTCAAAAGTCCTGCACAAAAGCTTGCACAAAAAGATGAAATTTATAAGCAATCATCCCAGATCCATACACTTGGAAAGTAGTGTACAATTGTCGATTACATACAAGGAAGGTTTCCTAGAAGTGGCAAGTTAACATTCAAACTCTTTCTTCGAACTTTCCCCGGACTACATTGCTAGAAAGAGACGTATTTTGAATCTTCTGCGAAGATTCTCTGCACAAAATTAGTACCTTGTAACACACAGTATTTTATAACGTTAACAATCATGGATATGGTTCCAAACGTAAATGTGGTTATGTCTGTAGTTTAATTGCTCGACTACAGCTGCCACTGGTCCTGACCGTAAACACACCGGGAACTCATTCGATCAGTCTCCTCCGTAGGGACCCCGTGAAGCCATTTTTCTTTCCGCTGTCAAGGTTACCCTCGTCGCAGCTTCAACCGCTGTAAGAAAGAGAAAAAAGAAACATGCATCACGCGATCTTCTGACTGACTCCCTGTTTGTGCACTGTACGTGTAATTTGCGACGACCGGTGCACAAGCTGACACCTGATGCACACTGTTGGCTTGTGCATCGGATGTCTTCCTTTACATGGTCCGAGGTCTGTTTTTGAAAATATTTCTCTCAAAGGAAAACAACCAGAGATAGAAATATCGTGACACCCCGACAAAATTCCGCTCCAAACCTGTACAACAAGTCTGTTGTGACTCAAACATAATATCATATACACGAAATAAATAGACAGTTGTAATAGGTTGTCCACTTAAAGTTCTAGTCTGAACGGACTGTTGCGCTTATCACTAATCCGTTCAATCTCCAAATTGAATGAAGAGCAACCGACTAGTCTACTACTCTGTCTACATTTAGTATTTCATTGTAGTTTTGGCTTTTCGTAAGCGACATGTTTATAGAGAGATGTACGAATGAAGTGTTTCCTGTTTTTTAAAACCAATTTATATCGTTCAATGTGGACATCGGACAACTTACATCTCTCTTCCGGCAACTTTATCACCTTCATAAACAAATGGTCGTCTACAATAGCGAAACGTCAAAGTCCTAACAATCTGTGCACCTTAGAAACAGGTCAGTACTGACCGAGAATAGGACAAAACTGGAACATGTGTTGTAAACCTACTAAAAGGCAAGACACTAACCTGGTATTTGCCCATCCCTAGAGGTGTATGATTCCTCGTCCGACTAGATACGCGATAGGTCGAGTACACTAGTGTACAAGTTTCTCGCTGGTTCCATACAAAACCGTGTTCACTACCACGTACAATTCTCCAATACATTTTTTGCATGTGGGGGAGGGGGCAGGGCGTCGGGGGGGGGGGGGGGGGGGGGG
>SZWC01001148.1:250122-264658 GCA_023375785.1 Penium margaritaceum
ACGACGACGACGACGACAACGACGACGACAACGACGACGACGACGACAACGACGACGACAACAACAACAACGACGACGACGAGGACAACGAAGACGATGACAGCGACAACGACGACGACGACGATGTTGTTGCCGTCCTCGACGCCGTCGTCGTCGACAACGACGAAAACGACAAAACAGCGACGGCGGCAGCGGCGGCATACATATGTACGCGCATGCATGCATGCAGATGTGTATGTAGGTGTATACATGTATGTATGCATGCATGCATGCATGCATGCATGCATGCATGCATGCATGCATGCATGTATGTATGTATGTATGTATGTATGTATGTATGTATGTATGTATGTATGTATGTATGTATGTATACATACATACATACATGTACATATACATATACATAAACATATGTGTATGTATATGCCTATGTTTCCAGGCTTGCTGACCTGCACGAAGATGAAGGACACGCCGCAAATGATGAGCACCATCTGCGTGATTGCCGACGTCGTGGTGGCGTTGGGCCGCCGCTTCTGGTACGCCATCACACCCTCCCTCCCCCTCTCTCTCATTCGTCCACCCGAGCGCACTCGCCGATCGGCCGACCGGCTGACTGACGGGCCTGCCTTTCCAACTGCCTCACTGCCTCACTGACTCGCAAGATCAAGACGCACTGCAGGGCGTTGAAGAAAATCTGACAGTTCGGGCGGATCTGCCTTTCCCCTGGTTCCTTCCCACCTGACTCACTGACTCACTGGCTGCGCACGCTTGATAGCCCGCCCGCTCACAAGCCCAGTTCCTCACCTCTTCATCAGCCGGTGGTCTCCCCCCTAACCGTCTCGCCTTCTCGCCTTCTCGCTTAGCCCAAGGGCGTCGTGCCCTCACTGCAGTACCCAGTCACAGTGAGTGAGTGGGACGAACGTGACGCCGCGTCTGCTTTCTCCCCTGCCCGCTCTCCTCTGCTCTCGCCTCACTTCTCACTCCCCACTCCTCTCCCCTCTCTACTCTT
Source organism: Penium margaritaceum (assembly GCA_023375785.1). NCBI lineage: Eukaryota > Viridiplantae > Streptophyta > Zygnematophyceae > Desmidiales > Peniaceae > Penium > Penium margaritaceum. Next base: position 251,132 of record SZWC01001148.1, read on the forward strand.
GTCACTCTCTCTTCCTCCTTCCGAGTCCTCCTGCCACGGGTAGTCCAACCTTTCCTGAAGCTGCGGCCGAGGGAGTGTCGCCACCAGCCAACGCCAATTCGCCCTGGCCGTGGAATTTTTGCTGGACCAGGATCGTTCCGTACAGTTTGTACGGTCGAGATAGATGGAGGAGGGATGGGGGAGGAGGTGGCCCTCGGGGGACGAGCAGCTGCAGCGGAGGCTGCGGCTTCGGCGGCAGCGCTGCGAGAAGATCGGCAAACGTTGCGGCTCACACGGGAATGACCGCCGCCGGCTGTCGTCGGATCGACGACCGTCAAGAAGACGGCCGGTGTGTGCCTGCCTGTCCTCACTTTTCAAACGTAAGGAAGTTTCGATGTCGAGACGTGACATGAACTAGTCTTTTTTGGGTTACATAGTAACCCTTTGCTTTCTTACTTTTGTGTGTTTGTGCCGCAAGAAAATCGTGATTAATGGATAGGTCATTTTTCTGACTTATCCACCAATCAGGGTGCAAGAATCTGTAGGACTGTACGCCCCCCCACGTCCGCGGACGCCCTGCTCAGGTCGACCCACTAAAAAAATCACGTACATCGACCTAAATATCCAGACAAACCCCGGATAGTGAGGAATCACCAATCCAACGCGAGAGCAACAGGGTAAGGACTGTACGTTGGGTTGGTTCCAACCTTGGCCTCGCCCTGTTCTGTTTCACAAAACTGGTCGTCATGACGAACTCTTGTGACTCGTGAACCCGGCTCCAATCAGGGTCAAAATGCAATTGAAAGAAAAGAAGTTCAACCACAGACATAGAAGAATGCAAATAGATTACATTATGCCTATAATTGCATCATATTATTCTTTATATCATAATGAAACATTCAAGACTCATCCTAATTTGTCAAATGTATTCTTTTTGTGAAGTTCATCATAAATGTGTGAAACTATTATGTTCACGACAAAGGAGCGAATGCGGGTGACAGTTTGGCAATCCATTGACAACCAGATTTCGCTTCCACATACGAGGTAAAGTGTAGCGTGGCAGTGCCACGCCGACCGGTCGTACGAGCCACGTGGCTCGAGTGGAGTCACCTGAGACTATGGGCTGTAAGACGGAATGGCTTGAGGGTCGGAGACCCTCAAGCACCGCGGTTTTGGCCTAGTCGGCCAAGGATTTCTTCGAATCCGTTATATAAAGTCTCATGGCAAACCTTCCATTATGTGGTCCGGATTGTGGGCAATTATTTAGCCATATACAAATTCGAAGTGTGCTAGCCGTATCAAGTCCTCGTATGTGAGAAACTCGTGACGAGGACACCCGCGACCAAAATTGCTCTCTCGAACTGGAGGGAGCGCATCGACGGTCGTCCCCCAAGTTGAGGTTATCGACGTCCATGCGACATCCGCGCTTGTTGGGGGCGTTGCCCTTGATCGCGACTCAAGGAAACGCCCTGAGTCGAACTGCCCAACGAGTGGGTTTTTTCCCGCATTAATTCGAAGCCAAAACAGAAAACATTTACAACCGTTACAGAAGTACCCAGAAGGATTATTTTTCCGGGTTTGGAAATTGTAAGAATTAATTACCTTCCGAATAACTGTAAGAGTATGGTACTTTTGCTCGGTTAAAATGTAACCCTAGGCACGCTTTGCGTGCAACACCTGCCTCTTGTTTTCGTTTGGCAATATTTCAAAAGATCCTTCGAAAAATAGCCCTGTCTAAGTGTCGTCATCCATATTGGCCACAAAGTGTCGCTACTCTTCAGATTTGGCCATAATCGACAACGGTTCAAAGCATGCCTTACTGTTATAGCCATAAAGGAGCGCGCTTTGGCTAGTCTTTTCAAATGTGGCCATGAAGGCGGCCGACGGGAGTGGGATAGCGCGAGCGAGCAGTATTGACAAAAGTCATCCCTTAAACAATCGACGATATCCTAAAGCCATTCTCACTATCAAAACAACCAAATATGTACATAAATGAAAACAAATCAACCATTACACATGCACTAATCGATGAGAGTAGGTCAAGTCTATAAGAACCAAATTATAATCTATGGAAATTGATGAAGGTCTTAAAGCCATCATGAAAAATAATATTGTAATTTGAAATGAAATTTGATTGCTCCCCCTTAATTGGGTTGGAAAATTGTTAAAGATAATCTTAAAAAGAAAATCATGCATGAAAAGTTTGAATACATGAGGAGACTTTGAAATATATGTTCATCATATGATATATATGGATGATGAAGATCAAAATTCTCCAATTAACGCCTTATTTGGTTTGGATCTATAGATTTATTCTAGATATTTCTTCAAATGCGGAAAATAACACGTAATACAAGACAATGTATTTTATATGTTAGGAATTTTGTAATAACATTTCAAGAATAGGTTTTGGAATTCGATAGTGGTGCTATGATTGAATGGAGAGGCACAAGTAAGATCATAAACCAATAATATATAAGATTTTGAAAAAAGAACTACATAGAAACATTTACACGATCTTTATCATATACTGTGGAAACTTGATGTTCATGGAATACAAAATTTTCATCATTCTAATAGATAACTTTGTTTTAGTAATGAAGACAAAATATTATATATAAGTCCAATCTTCCAAGTCTTATCATGTATTGAGATATCGAGTGAAACAATAAAATATTGAAGATTTTATTTGGATTTTCTAATGGAGAAAAGTAAAAAAAAAACAACCTCCCCTTCATGTGCTTCAATTTCAAATCATCACACCATTTCAAATGCACAATACCTAATTTTGGAGATATTTTCAAATACATTCAAAATTTTGGAATACATAGTCATGTAACTTAAACAATATTTCTACCTAAGAATATATGGATCTGTATTCACATATAAATGCAAAGCCAAAATGCGTGGCTAAGATCTTATCTTAAGGATATATATTGTATGACAAAGGAACATCAATAAGAAATTATTCAACATTGAAAAGACTCATAAACAATAATTGTTGCAAAAACATTTTGCATATTTTTCAACTTAATAAAGGGTGAATGATCAAAATTCATATCACATCACATTTAGTAGGTTTAAAGATGCTAACAAGTCCTTGAAAATCCTTGTTATATTCTAGTTTTTTGTTTGGATAGTGATATCACAATAAGTACTATAGAATGCTTTTAGGGTAAATTTTTACATTTTATGAATATTTTTAGATATCATAACAGTGGTGGTGGCTTAACGAGGAACACACGATGTTTAAGGGGATACATACGACAATACTGGTGGCTCTCGTGATCCTTTCTCCATTGGCCTCCTTGGCATATTTGAAAGGAGGAGCAATCACGCGTCAGATTAAGGCTATAATAGTGATGAAAGCTTCGGATCACTGACAATTTCGGCCAAATCTCATAACGAGCAACAATTGTGGCCAATATGGATCACTACACCAAGCCACAGTTTTTTTAGAAAAATCATTCAAAATATGGCCAGAGAAAAAAAAATGGCGACGTGAAATTGGCTCCACCCCTCTGTGGCGAATGATAAAAAGAACACAAACGTAGCGAGAGTTCGAATGTAGCTTAAAAGATATTCCAGGTTTACAACATGAAGTCCTGAGATTTCACAATACACATTTTATGGTAATCTAGAAGCCTAAGATTCCGCAACATGAATATTGCTACCGTAAGCATACCGTAGGTACTTGACATGGATGAATCTTGGGACAGAATAATATTCACGGAGGAAAATAGTTGGCTCATTTCTAATTAGAAGTGGGTCTAATTTAATGAAAAGTGTAAAAAAAAGCCAAATGCAAATATAGAATAATAAGAATCACAATGAGGGGTATCTTGAATCTTTGATTCTCAAAACGAATGACGCCTGTGACATCGCATCGTGAGTGGTCGCTTCAAGAATGTCTACAGATAATTCAAAAGGTTTTCAAAACATCGAGGCATGGTTTTATGATATTCTACCCATCAAGACATCAACCAAAGGTATCAAAACAGTTCCGGATGAATTTGTCCATCACTCTAGAAACTGGTCGTAGTCGTGAAAACCTTTGGAAGTAGAACACCGACGTTTGGAGAATGTGACTCAAACACTCTTTTCCAAATGGATTTAAAATACAAAGGTCGACTTGTGAAGAACCACAAATGTAAGGAAACAATCTCACTAACAAATTTTATCATTGCAACATAACACATCCTCCTCTTTAAGCCGCGTCATCTTAACACATAAGAAGACATATGTCATGATTAATGTAGTAGACATAAATAAGATGATCGACACCTTGAGGGTAGGTATCATATGGTTCTAAGCTTCTGTGCATGCCATCAGAACCATGCCACTTGACCACATACTCGGTTGTTTTCTCACAATAATTTTGTATAAGGATTTCTCCAAATAGGTTATCTGTAACCCCTTCTAGTTGAATAAGAGTTGGAGGTGTTATGTCACTGTTTTTTAATTTCTCAATACGGTCCTTCTATTGCTTGAGTAAGCTAATGTTGATTAGATATTGAATTACTATGGTGTTTTGGTAAGCGAAGTCAAGCAATGACTTGGGTTTGCAAACGATTAATCCCAAGTGTTCCCAACCATCAAAAACTCATTTTCAAGACGTCCTTCATACAGAGTTTAATAATTGCAAAGTTAAGTGTGGCGCAATCACAAGCATTGAACTCGTCATCATTGCAATGTCAATATCTTACTTACTTCATGGCTACTACTGTCTTCCCGAGTGTCATTTGTGTTTCCTTTACAATCTTAACAAAATTCCATTAGTTGATGTTGACTACAGGAATATTACTCCATCCTTGAAGTCTTGTGAGACATTTGTAATAAGCCAACTCAAGTGGAATCCTTCTAGTTATCAAGGAAAATACAAAGTGTTATGTGAGGAAGGCCATGAATATGTTTGCTACCCAATCATTACCATGTGGCTTCCATAAATTCTGCAACAGTTGTTCAAGCATCTAATTAATCTACTCTATGCTTGTTGGTTAGAGGATGGAAATTCATTAATACCTCAATCCAAGTGCCATAACGTATCAACAATCCCATAAAACATGACCACTAAAGCCGTCGTCTCAGTCACTTATGGTGGTATGCGGTAGGTGGTGGAAGTGCACCATCTAAACATTTGTCATGCTTTTCCCTCCCTTGGAACATTGGTCTTCATCTAGATGAAGTGTAACATGTTTATTATCTTCTTCACCTCCACAAAGATAGGGACATAGCACTCATCATGGCATGAAATCCTATGACAAAATCCATGTTGATCCATAAAAATGAGGAAAGACAATGGTAGTTGTGATGGTTGCATGCCATGAGGTTTTTCATGTTAACAATTGTCACAAAATTTTTGGAAATGTACCACATCGTTCTCCATCTTGTCCAACTACTAAACATTCATCAAGTTTATCAACATCTTTGCATAGCCAAAGTGTCCAACCAAATTGCTCTCCTTACAATCCTCAAGTAGCATTTGTCAAAACTCCTTCTTTATAGGTATGATATGCTCATGAGTGAATCATCGTCGCAAAGAGGGGTAATCATCTAGAACTTTGTTTTATCATACCTTCAGACTTATCTTCACCTTTTCTACATAACCTCAAGAAATACAAGTCAAATTCAACAAGTAGCATGCTCATCTCTACCATCAAGTCTCGTCCGCCTTATATCTTTTATACATCCATATACGGTGTAATAATCAAAGTTGGATTCAATGTACAACATCTATAGCGATTGTCGAGAACCCTACCTTTGGCTTAGCAAGAAGGTATTTGAGCAAGTGGTAGTCAATGAAGACAATGCATCATCGGCATTCCAAAAGCAACACTCTATTTTGAATGCATGCACAACTATAAGAATTTCCTTCTTGAGCTCTAATCCTTATAGGTTTGTGACATGTGCATGATAGTTCATTAACCACAATTGTTATCTTCAAGAGAAATCTTTCGATTGCTAGAACGCATGCATTTATACCCATGAAATTGTCCTCCATTGAATCTACTAATCATACGCCTCAGTTTGATGTTGGAGAGTTTCACAAAGAATCAAACAAATCTTAACCTCTATCACCCCAAATCTCCTTCATGGTGTTACGAGAGACATTGGAGAGACGTTATTACGCCATGGATTCTTTTCAAATCGACACTAATAGTTTAAAAATCCTGAAAGCACTTGGACATCCCAACCATTGGTCGCTAATGGCTAATCTACTTCTGCCTCTAATGTTTCAGACATGAAGGATCCCTCCGTATCCAATGAAATTGTTGAAAAGGTCAATTAAATGGCTATAAAACGGATTTTGATATATTTTCTTAAATCTTCTCTTTGTGTAATATTTAGAACTTTTCTAAGGTGTCCAAGTTGCTCTTTCTACATGAAGGTTTATACCAACATGTCCTTGAGGTAAACGACAATAAATTCATCATGACATGGGTAAAAATTTTCGTACATCACAACCATGAATGTTTTTTTTGTGAATTTGTGATATGAAAGCGCATAACCATGAACTCAAATCATAAATTTTTGCTTTCAAATATCATCTTCAAGGTTTCCTCATTACATGTGTGGATTTCATCATAGCCATTATTGAGGTCAAAAAGCACGAACATTCGTGTCCAAAGAAGTTGTTCAAATTTTATATTTTTTAATGAGGTAACATGATTCTCAAATGGTGGTATCTTTGAATGTTAAGTAGCCCATGCACATTTGCTTTGCACAATATTCGTTTCAGAATAACAACATGTTACACGTATGGTGACATAGATGTTGTAGTAAACCATAGATTGTGCATCTTATGTAATTTATTTTTTAACATCCGCCATATTTGTTTTTGCTCATTTGATAGGTTTCTCCTTTGATAGTTTCCTTTCATTAATGATTTGTTCCACTTTTTATGTCTATGAAATAGTTAAGCTTTGGTGTAGGGTAATTACAGGAGTCGCTTGTATTGAAAACCCCCTTTGATGAGATGTCAAAACAATTGCAAAATCGCTAAAACCTTGTCGACTGTCAAGAAGGCTATATTTTCCTATGTTGGTAATGTTTCTTCCGCTTCCCTTTCTTTAACTTCCACTATCCACGCTTGTCCTCCCAATCCCACAAATGTTTTCACCATATCGCGTGACTTCACATAGAAGTTGTGAACGACTAATCATTTTCATTTGCTTCCACGTGTACTTCATTTAAGCTCCAATGCATTTTGGGTTGCTCGATGAGAGGTTATTCATTATCCTTATCCTTCATCCTCATGTAGACTCATGTGCTTTTAATTTCTTCCCTTGCACTACATTCCTGTAAAAACTAAGATCTGTCATGATTTTATGGTCCCTCATTCAACATGTCCTTCAAGTTTTTAAAACAAGCACATCTCTGGTATGAAGTCAAGGAGATAATCTCTGAATCACTTACATTCGTTCATTTATGCCTTTTCCCCTAAATAAATGTATTATGGTCTACACACTCAGCTTCAAAACCATGATTCAGCTTATAAAACAATGAAAGATTTTTGTATGAATAGTGTGGTACTATACTATGAACGTTTTAACCCCTTTCTATGTTCATGGCAAAATCACTTGTTTGCCATCCTTGTATCCCTCATGGAACTTTGTAATCTGAAAAGGCCTCATAAAGATTTATGTGAGTCTTTTCGATGGGCAGGGAATTTGTGTATTTTTAGTAAAAAAGATTTTTTATTTCTAATTGTCCCCTTCTTTATTTCTAACTAGTCATTTTCTCTCTTTAACTTCCCCCCTCCCTTTTGTTTACAACAATGGTGGACAATGTGCCCGAGCTTCCTACAAGTCTAGCACAATCATTGATCTCATTGATAAATCTAAATTTCAATTTATATCCAGTACTACATCCAACCGCTCAAGTATGAATTTTGGTCTTTAGATTCACCTCGTATGGGATTCCTTAATCTATGCATTGTATTCATTATAATTCATATGAAAAGATTTTGTGTAAGGTCGTATTGGATGTTGAAAATGGTCGATTTGTAGCAAATTTCACCTCTTCCGTCGTTATAATAGTGAAGACGGAGTATGTCAAGTACGAGGTCAATAACGGTAAAAATTTAACAAAGCATATGGCTTCTCTCATGTTGGAGTGTTGACGTAGGCTTTCCAAAATGTACCGTTCATGAGACCTCTCATTTGTTTTTTAAAAGGTGAGTATGGTCCATGCAAAGATCATCTAGATCTTCAATATAGTCAAATATTTGGGTTAATTCAAATGGATTTGTTTGAGAGGTATTTATCATTATTCCATGATGCAAGAAAATTTTTTAAGCATTTGAATCACTTTTGCTATGCTTTTAGTTTCAATAGAAAGGTTTTAAATAAAACCATGAGTTCAAAGTTTTTTCAAAAAAATATAGTGCCATAAAATCAAAATACTTCTTCTCATGGGTGACCAAAGCATTGCTCAAATACACCTCTAAACCTATCATCCATTACTCCTTCAGGATAAATATGACCAAATAATTCGGAGTAAATGTTCAAAATAATGGTTCACTTAAGAATTGAAGGATTCTCTTGGTGAGCACAACATCCCATGCGCACACGGATTGAAGTTCCTCCATGTTTGCATTCAGTTGCTGGAGCATGTGGTCTTCAGGCTTTTCAAGTCCTAACGTCTTTGAGTAAACCTCTTCAATGATGGAAGCCTATCACTTGGTGCCTCTCATCTTTCGAGATGTTGTCTCGGTGGGATTTGGTGTGGAAAAAGGGTTCCTCAAGCTTGAGAGGTCCGTCATCGAGTAAGTGGTAAGGGTTGTCGATGTTATGCAATTAAGCATAAAATTAAGTAATACATGTTTTGTTTCAAGAAATTTGTTATCTTGCTATAATTTATTCATCTCTCGTGGATTTGATTTTCATTAGTGCTCTCCATGGGTTGTGTTCACTCAATCCATCATTGTGGTCTCAAGGTTCGCGTGCTTCTAAAAATTGGAGATTCGTTGAAGCCTAGTGTAAATTTTTAACCTTACAAATTATGTTTCAATTTCTCTTCTATCTCAACTATGCTCTAATACCAAGTGTTGTAACAAGTTGAACGTGGGTGGTTCAATAAGATGAGATGTTCAATAAAGGATGATTCAACGAATTAGGGAAAATGGATGATTTTGTGTAACACTACGTGTAACTTGATTTAAAGGATCAAACAAGTCAAGTGCATTCTTTGATTGATAAGTATCACAATGAGGCACATGCTGAGTCTTTGGTTCTCATATTTAGTGGCGCATATGATTTCATATTTGGAGTGGTCAATTCAACAAAGTACAATGAGAAGTTGTTAGGTTTCAAGAATATGGAGATGAAGGTTTTTACAATCCATACATCATGAAGAATTTGACTCAATGCTATGAAAAATAGATTTTTGTTTGCCATTCAACGGATTAAATGTAAGTTTAGGAACTTTTGGACGCTGAACATGTGAAGCCGGGATAGGATACCAAAATATCTACTTAAGAACGGAAAAAAAACCGAGAGGTTGATGCACATTCGGCCATAAATGCAAGCCAAAAATAAAACCAACTTACGTAATGGGCTCCTCTTCTTCTATGAAAACGAAAATATGTTAATTTGATGTTTGTTACGTCATTGCATGCACCTTTTGATACATCAACGAAAACAAAATCGCTATAAACTATGGTGGAACGCAAACATATGTTCAATATTGTAAGGTGATTGAATTATTGAATACATTTTAAAGATTGATTTCCAACCCAAAACATAAGGAGAAATCTAGTGTTCATTCAATTGTGGTAAATATGCTTCTAGCTATGCCAAACTACATCTTCACATTAATGTTATTTGATGAAGAAATCATGAACGAGTAGAAAAATTATAAGTGCATGTGTCATGTTTCGTGGTGGAGGGAATGAGGGAATAAAATAAAGATGGCACTTTTTCTAAAGTTTCCTTCATAGAAGAACTACCATCGTATGAAGCCATTAAAATGGATACGTTTCCTTATTCAATCAATAGTGGAACCTAGTTGTTTCCATTTGATGATCCACTAACCAACTTATGTTCATACAATGGGTTTTAATTGGAGCATATTTCATTAATTCAACCACTCCGTTTCTTTATTTGAAATCTTTCGTCAATCGAGTATATGAAAAATAATGGAATTTTTTCAAAATGCTTTCTTTTATAGATTTATCCCTTTTATTAAAAAACTATTTCGAATTTTCATAAATTATAGTTTCCAATGTGATCCCACATGAACAATATATAACCATTAAGTTGAAAACTAGGTCAATCAGTTTTCAAAATGCATCATGACGTTGGTGTTTGAGGTATTTTACATGTGCAAGTGATGTATTTGGTGTATATGTAATTTTAGGAAAGCAAAACTTGATCTACTTCTAGCATGCATGGTGGATCTTTCATGCGATTATAACATTTAGAGAAACAGACTCAAGGTATGAACGTTGGGACTAATAACCCTAATACCCAATCAGCGAGGGGGTCAGGAACGTCTTGCTCACCGACTAAATATATATAACTGCCTTGCCCACTCACATCACCATGCTTGATCAGCGGCATGGACCATTGATTGAGCATAGCGACGTGGGGCATGTCGACCACCCTCGCGATCCTCGCTCCCACGTAAGAACCGCAATCGGCCATGATCTCTTTGTTTTGTCTCTTGACACACAAACCCCCTACTTTGATTTAGGGTTTTGTATGTTTTGTGCGGGCGGAGTATGCGTAAAACATTGATCCCTTGATCACCTGTTTTTTAGATCGAGCGCAAAAGCTCAACTTTTTTTCTTTCCCTCACTCGCAAACCATTAAGGTTTTCCATACAAACTTAGTCAATCCCTACGCCGAGTTACTTTTGGGATTTTAGTGTTTTATTTTTGCGTGGGCTCCTGTTTGGCCCCGAAACTACTGGGCCCAGTATGTTCCCTTTCAACGCATGGAGAGTCTCTTGTTGGTTTTTGTGAGCTTGTAGCGGCAAGGCCACCGTGTGCTCTGATGCAGCAAGGGGGTCCCCTGCTACTATAGGATCTTTGTGTGCCCAGCAAGCATGCCTTGTACAAAGCTTAACGCAAGCATATCAATGAATGAACATCTTTGTTCATGATACAAGAATGGTACAAGGAATGTACGAGGAACAACAACAGTACGCGGCTCAGTATTATGCTCTAATGTAACTCCTGGCCCTAAACTTGGGCGCAACGCCTTGCTATGCCATCGTGGCCGTCAACGCAAGGGTCTCGATGCAGCCACTGATGCAGCGATGGAAGGCCTTCAAGACGTCAGGGGAACCTCCTCCCAGGCTGGAACACCTTGCCAGGCTTATAGGGATCCTGGAGGGATCTCGGGCAGCATCCTCCACCCAGACTGGCATGCGAGCACTAGGCTTATAGGGGTCTTTGAGGGATCTCCAGCAACGTCTTGGTCTGGGGCTCCAAAGTTGGAGTCTGGAACAGAGTGAGAGATTAAAGATGGAAGATTATAGCTGTAGAGAGATGAATCTGAACTGAGAGGAGCTCCCCCTTTTATACCTACAGTCGTGGCAAGTTGACCACCTGAAGGAGACGCTTCCTTCAAGTGGTTCAGGTCTGCTCCACCTATTTTCCTGGAAAAGAGAAGCTTCCTTTAGGAGAAGCTTCCTGTACTCTTGAGCTTGTTCGTAACACCGGAATAGGATCAAGGAGAAGCTTCCTCCTTGAGGAAGCTTTGTCAAGTGCTCAGGTGCAGTTTTCCCATTAGGTTGCTTGCCCTTTAGGCCTTCTTGTGATGACCATTGATCTGGCCATGCTGCTGCATCAGATTTGTGAATCAGGATCCTCTTGAAGCTTGCACCAGATTGGCCCATATTGGTAGAAGGGGCCTTAGCTCCATGCATGATGCTGTTGATGAAGTGGAGGCCTCAAGTTCAAGGTGCACGATGTTTGCCCAGTCAAGTATGAGACTCCCTGACCTGGACGACTATGCAGTACTGTGTACCAATTAGCTCTCCTGTTGCTAAAGCCAGCTAGGGGCATGCGCAAGTCTGCATGCCAGCACAATAGAGTACGTTTCAAGCCCTTTATATGCCAGAATCTTTCTGGCCTGTACGGAAGGAGATTCCCAATTGAGGTGGACCCTGGAATCCACCCTAAAATCTGTAAATTTTTGTAAAGTGCTCCGAACACAGTGCTGTCTTCACCATATCGGAGCTTGGCACCAGCGGAGTAATCGCTTCACTCAACATCTCGGACCCCCCGTGTGAACCATAGACAACCCCCCCCCCACAAACATTCACAAACCCTTCAAATGAGGGGTTTGTGAATTTTTTAAGCAAGTGATGACGTTAGCATGTCGACGTTATGTCGCATGCAACGTTGACATGCTGCGTTTTCATGTTGTTTGAGGGTAAAATGTTAATATTCTCAGGTCAGTGGGTAGGGGAGTCTTATTTTATCAAACGTTGGGTGGGGCATGCATACATTCAAACTTTTTGGGTAATCCCTACATGTACCAATTAATGTTTCATAAAGAATACGTTGATTTCATTGGTTCATTAGTTTGCACTGATCTCTTGAATGCTATATGTTTTCAATGTCATAATGCTTTGTTTTTTTTTTAGGAAAGCCTTATAATTAATAAGGCTTTGGATTTTTTGCTTGGTCTTTATTTGATATAGGATTTATAGTTGCATAATTTTTTCTTTTATTTTAGGAAGGTGTGAGGACAAGTATGTAGACATATGATGGTGCACATCATTTTGGGTCGCACCCATGCAATTACCTTATTAAGAAAGGAATTGAACTATAATTTATGAGGGTTCATAGAAATTTCTTGGTATGTTATCATTATTTTCCCCATTTTGTTTAACGATTGTACCAAAAAACGTTCAAGGCACAAAAAGAATCAGATATCTCAGCTTTTTTCTTTAAGTGAAAATACCATGCACATGAATGCCACTCGATGTGTTAGAATGGAAATTATTCCATTATGATTTTTTGTTTTCATTCATTGGATGTCAAATTATTATAATGTGGTTTATTAAACTCAATTACATGTGGAAAATTGATGTAAATATGGATTTTAATTAAGATTTATGATTGACGGAAATGTGATTTTTAAATCTCTTAGAATTTAGTTTTGCTGATAATTTGTTTTTGCCGCTTTAACGGATAATCTTAGTTGTTAAAGCATTTGAATAGTAGGATTTTGAATGGGGTATTATGTCAATTGTAATTTTTTGAAAGATATGTCACATTCATACTTTGTTTTAATATATGGTAGGTGTTATTTCTTTAATTTAACACCATAGATACGGTTAGGAGAGATTCAGTTTGAGGAGAAGCTTATATGTTTCTACGAGCATAGGAGAGGATGTGGAAATGTCATTTTGTTTGAGGGTACACGGTTGATTTGTTTTTCTTCTATATCCCCGTTCGCCCTTCCGTTCCGTCTAACCACTCGTGGAATTCAGGAGCTCACTGCGCCTCTCTCACCGTGGCGTGACGTTGACGCGGTTGTTCCGATGTGGTCACCTCGGAGGGAGCGCAAGGAACGGGAGGAGGACGCAGGG
>SZWC01001148.1:303183-313418 GCA_023375785.1 Penium margaritaceum
CTCCCTCTCTCCTTCCTTCCCTCCCTTATCCAATCCCTCCCTCCCTCAGTACCTCCCTTTCTCAATCCCTCTCTCCTTTCCTAGCTCCCTCCCTTCCTCGCTCCCTCAGTCCCTCCCTAACCCCGTCTTCCTCCTCCTCCTCCTCCTCCTCCTCCTCTTCCCCCTCCTCTCCTCACACTTCTTACATCATGTGATCACATTGGATCAAGTTAAACCAAAACTTCCATTTGTCGAAAATGTTGTAATGGGACCCTGAGGAGATTATGATGGAACTTCCGTTAGCAAGATGGAAAACTATTATTTGCATATTGTGAACATGCCTTACTCGGGGAAAATCGTGATCACACTTTGAGCTAGGATTTTGATGAAACTTCCATTGTGGAAAACGTGGAACCCTGCACGCTAAGACACTTGAGCTTTGAGGTGCTATTGTGAAATGCTAGGCTATGAAACGAACTGAGTAAGGAATAAAGATGTCAATGTGTGAGTTGTTGCGACGGACACAAGAGACAAGGAGGGTGAAGAACACTTACCACTAGAGAGTAGGAACTGTGAGGGGGATAAGCAACTCTTGGGATGATGACCTACGACAAGGAGTGGACTATGGTGGTGCCTTGCACTGCAAGCCAAACAAGCTCATCATGTTTGTCCCTGCACCATGGTTTGAGCATGATGGTCATTCTACTCAACGGACGTACAAGATCTAGGTTACAGTCCTCTTGGCATGCGCCTTACACTCCACCCTGTGGTCAGTCTTGGCTTATGATCCATCGGAACTCCCAAGCTAAGGGCTCGAGGCATCAGATTGGAGAGAGTGAAGCGAGAGTTGTCAATCCTCGCCGTCCCAACTGGAATCGCTCTTTCTCCCCTTGCCCTTCTATATCGACCGCACATGAGGAGGCTGACAATTTCCCTCCTACTGGGCCTACTGGACTAGGCACGTGTAGTCAGACATGAGGAGTTGCCACATGACTGGAAAATGCTAATGCTAGCCCAAGGGCAAGAGACGATCGGCTGAATTCCGATTACAAGAGTGTATGACAGTTTCCTAGCTTGTGCGTCTACGGGTTCTCAGCAAACGGTTCCTTTGCCACTTTCATGGGTAGCAAAGTGGCTATACGCCAATACTTACCTGGACCAAGACCTAACACACTTTGTGTTGTCACACGTGTACATGGTGAATACTAAGCCAGACATGCCTCTCATTTAGCACCACTTAGTTCCATAGCTCTCCTCTCCCATTGAAGTCCAGGCTGGAGGGGTAGTCCAGCCAAGGGACACAGGAGGTCTAGAGCCAAAAAGTGGTTACCTGTAGCTCTGTAGTGGTCATGCCCCCGTGGAGTGTAGATAACGTTTGCGAGTCAACTTGAGCGTAGGATCAACCGTAATTGGGTCAGGGCAAGCAGCATGAGGGGCAGCGAGTTCAGTCATTGACCAGAATCACTAGCACAGGCAATAGGTGGCGTATGATCTGCAATAACAGCACCGATAGTGCTAATAACAACAACAATAGGGGCGGTTACAACCACAGCAACAGTAGTACTAGCCTCAGTGACTTAAATTGTAGAAGCAGCAACACCATTGTACACGCCACGGCACTAGTAGCCACACCTATAGCAATGCCCGTGGAAGTTATGGCAACATCAACATTTGCATCAACAACAGCAGCGGCAACAGAAGAAGCCACCTTGGCAGTGATAGTCATCGAAGCAGCAGCAACAATAACGACTACAGTAGCATGGGAAGCAACATCATTAGTTTCAACTAGTTATTTAAGGGCATCAATCTAACTTGGATCTCTAGTTTGGGTCACCCCTCCAAACATTTGTGTGATGAGAGGCATTATTTCAGCTCTTGGTGGGGGTACGTCAGCCCATGTGTCCTCTCTTGTCCACGCCATCCATACAAGGGATTCCATCGAGCACAATTTATTGAGAATCCGTTGTACAACAGTAGATTTTTTAGAGAAAATATGGGCGAGTTTCATCCCGAGGCTCTCTATTGGAGTGCCACTAGAGAGGAAGGCATTGGGCTCGGTGTAATTTTTTTGGCCCATACATGGATAGTACTACATGTATCACATATCACCACTTGCCTCCCTCGTGAAACTGTGTATCGACAAGTGTATTAGGGAGTGAACAAACTAGTGAACATGGATTGCTTGTAGAAACTACTAAATATCACATAGAGCCCATTATACCTTTGATTATAGTAAATGACTGTACGTCTGGGCTTTGCCGGCATCCATTCATGTGGATGACTTATGAAAAATGTTTGCATACAGAAATACACTTTTTGATACACTGATCTTCAAGTGTGTGAATTTGGGGTTATTAACCATAACTCACATGTATCTATGATCCTAACAAACATTATGTTGTACATTTGTGCCTTGGGGGGGGGCTTCAAAAGACATCTCCCAGTGGACTTGGAAAAGGTGGGGCAATGGGTTGCGGGCATTAGATGACCCATGGGGTCTCTATGCCCGGCATCCTGGAAATTTATTTCTCTGACTAGACTCCCAGTCAAGGAGGGGGATATGGGGAGGGAGTTTTCCTGATGTCTCTAGCACCAATGCTTTCAGAAACTGTTGTCAAGGTGACTCTCAACTTGGGTATATAGAGCTAGAATGTGGCTTCGCCAGAGGATGGGCTCCATCAGTTTATCCAGAAGTGCCCCTCGGCGTTTGACACTCCCATACATGGTAGAATAACTGAATTGCCCTAAGATGAATGGAGCACAAATTTCTCGTGGCCTCACCAAGCACGTAGAAGGACTAGAAATTCTTCAATCGGGCTCGCCTACTATGTGTTTGTCATGTAGGTTCTCAAGTGCGTCACACAAAAACAAGCATTGAACATGGCACACTAAAACAGCAGTCTAAATCAGGTCTTCAAGTGCTGCTACGACATGACCCCGAGTACAACATCGGGCACGCCAAGCATGAGCACCGGCATGGAGAGTCTGGTGTGTATCTCTCAGGTTTCACGAGCACTCAAGATACGTCGACTTCCGTCCTTGAGGTAAGCATGTCCTACACACTGGTCTGGGACATGCTTATCAATCACCACCAACTGAGAATGGTCCTCCTTCATTTGTAGTGTCCTGGTAATGAACTATCATGGGATGATAATTCAGTTGATTACTTCAAGCCGTCCCTCTCTTGCTTTGCTTTGGATGCACAGGTCTGAGACCACATAGTGTACGCACAATTCATTGCTCCAGCGAATACACTAATAATACATGGACTGATTGTACATTGTTTGGTTTTTTACCCACATTCCCAGCCGGTGCGAGGTTGTAGAGCTTGTGTAATACATGTGGTAGTCCATATAAATTCACCCACTTCCATATTTCTTCATCATACATGTCTCGGAAATATGGTGTTTAATTGTGTTTTATTATTGTGCAGTATTATGTTATCCACCACACGCACCGCAGATTAGCCATCCAGAGCAGAAGCAGTGACATAGTTGGCATAATCTTTGCTTGACCTGTCAATATGGTCATTGCAACCAACACTTCTCATAATCTTCATGTCAAGAATCTGAGGTATGGTGCTGACTTGTCATCCATTTGTAAATCAAAAGCTATCCAATTAAATCCCATGCTTTCTTCGTGACTCCCTTACCATTTGTCCCATTATACAAAATGAAGATGGGTGCATCAGGTGAAGTATCCTCATGTAGAACCTGTCACGCGAGAGCTTGAACATTGGTCCTTTCCAGTTACCTCTCATATCCCCTTCTTCTGATTCTGGATTCGGTTAAAGACTGATGGCATCAAAAACATGATTAAGAAATGAATGCCCTAGTACCCCCACGGATGAAAATGGCACCACATGAATATCTATCAAATTACGCAGTCTATGTTTTCTCTCGAATTGTGTGTAAAGAAAGCACATTTTGTATTGATTTTGAATGACATATCTTCTCGGCAAAGGAGCATCGTTGAAGCTCCAGTGTGTCACCCAGCTTCTCTCGCATACAATGTCCACGCACAATGGTTGTAAGTAACCTCCTTGAACTATGAAATGTCACTTCCTTCATGTACGGACACTGCCTCTATGTTTCAAGGGAGTGGTTGCACATGTTTTCTGTCCCTTTGATGGTTTTGAGCATGTTCTCTTCCTAGGCATGTCTTTTTTTCAAGAATCTCCATTTCTCCATGAATAAATGGAAGAAGATTTTTGGGGTGAAGAGGGATCAGATTGGATGGACTATTACAAATAAGACCTTGAAATACTTTGAAATGGAAATGTCTCAAATCCTTTTACTTCATCATGTGTAAACACAAGAATATTTTCATTCTCCATGTTGTCTGGTTCCCTGGGATTTTGACCACTCTCTATGAGAAGGGATGGCAAAAATCCCAGTGGAACCCGCAAATATCCTCTTCACGCTGGTCAAAATCATCAACCTCTTATAATTCACTAGGTCATCTGGGTCATCTAGGTCTTGCACAAAGCTGAATCATACGAGCACTCAATGGTGTAATCATACAGAGTTGCTTGCCCTTCTCCATGCCCAAAAATTGATTAGCTCCATTGAGCCAAAGGTTTCATAAACTTTGTATAGTTGAGAATCACAAGACCCCAATATCATATAATGATTCTGAGAAGACGATGTTCCGAACTCGCTGAGCGAATTTTGATTTCACGTTTATGGTGTTAAGGATCTTTGCCACAACTTTGCAATCAACGACCATCATCTTTGGCCATTTTACAATGAATTTACTGTCGTGTTTCTTGACGACATCTTGGTGTGTAGTTGCACCATGGGAGTACAAAATTGCCACCTCCTAAGATATTAAAGATTTTATGAGGAGGCATTGGACAAATATCATATTATTGATGTCGATGCATTTTAAGGAATAAAAGGAGCAAGCAAAGTTCTTGATTGGCCGATTCAGACATGTGTTTGAGGTTTGGGGGTTTTCCTTGGTTTTCACAAGTCCTACCATGGAATTATGAAACATTATGCCAAAATGTTACCACCTTTGTCCAATCAAACTGAACGAGTGAAATTGGGGAGTCTTGAAACAATAGGTGTAAATCTCTTAGATAAATACTTTGACCTTGATGCGAAAATTATAGTTGGGAGATCAATGGTGTAATGTGTAAAATTGAGCAATAACAATCACCATGCATGAAAACGCGGGTGGAGAACAGTTTGTCCAATATACATTGAATAAATTGTGTAAGCCAGAGCTGGACTCTTCTGTGCAATAGAAACTTTATGACGAGAGTTGTCCACACGTTCAAGATGAGGTGTTGGCGTCATGAATGCCAAAGATGTGTCTTCCTCAACGACCACCATATCTATGTTGGTGTGTGGGCTTTGGCCTGGCACCCTTCTCAGGATAGCGTGGTTACTTTGTCTCTGGCACGATGCTCCGGTTGAGGTTACGCTGGTCGAGACTCGCGCACTTGGTGACTTGTACCGGTGTGACGTGGACATCCATTGCCTCCATGTATTATGTATGCTCCATGCATGCGAGCAGGTGTGATCGAGACCCGGACCCTAGATACATGTTCCAGGGTCATAAGGAGACCTTGTTGCTTTGTACCTCTTGTGTGATGTTTGACACATGGGTGTGTGATTTATGTCTTGTAGGGTTAAGACCCGGGCACTTGGTGAGTTACACCACTGTCTCGAGGAGACCTTGTATTGTGGTTGGTGTTTACGACACATAGTGAATGTAGCCCCTCACTCGTCATTGTGGTGACGGTTGGGTCAACCAAGGGATGTGTTGGTTTCTGTGGCTTCCACCCGTCACGAGCGACGACCGTGGTGATTATCTGTATACCCCGTATTGGTGGTATGGAGCAACAGTACTGAAGAGCACGTCGACATGATCACTGATGCGGACCCGGCTGGCGCCGGAGTACCGACGGGTAGTGGCTCCACCCACTAGTAGCAGCCATACAGCTGCCACAATGTCCTAGGTGCTTGCTTGGATGCTTTGCAATTTTTCTACAGTCGCTAGAGTTTTCTTAGTGGACTGCTTCTAAGCCCGATTTGCATGTTTTGCATTGTCTGTCCACTGATCGATGCCAAACATGTGCATATGACCATTCGTAGTGTCTTGGTTGAGATTTTGCATCTCTAGGTTCAGACAGTGTTGCGTTTGGATACCTGTGTGCAGAGTTACGGCCAAAATAGTGGCTTTCGGCCGGTTTTAGGACAAACTGACATGGCGTGTGCGTCACGTGCCGTGCGCCGCGGCGCGTATTTATGTTGTTTTCTTGTCAGTTGTCATCTCTATTTGCACATTGCTTGCAACCGGACGCTTTGATGCATCGTGCTGGTCAGACCCTTGTAGTTGATTTGTGCCCTACTGCCCAGCACCAGCTTGCATGCATTATGTCAACCTAAAGGATGAACCAAATCCGAATCGTCGACAAAATCGATGGAAGCTATTCCTCAGGTTTACCTTTAACTGTGTCATTGAGTACAATTTTTAAAAATCTGGCTGAGGAGCTAAGTTCAAAATGTGACTAGGTTGTTACGCCCCACACTTTTACAAGTCCATAACTTCCGTGAGTGGAAATTGTTTTCCTTACGTTTGTGGCCCAAAAGGTATCAACCTTAGGATTCTTATGCCATTCAGTGAAAAGGAATTTTGGCCACGTGCCCCCACCTCAAGTGTTCTGCTCCTCAAGTGTTACAAACCGTATCGATGTTTTGGTACTATTCGGCCGACTTTTTGACGACACTAGACATTAACAAAGCAATGCCTCAATCTTCTGTGACGCCTCAAATTCTGTGACGCCTCAATAGATTTTTTTAAAGTAACTACTTACGTGGCGTCGCATGCGTCACTTAATTGGAGCGCCCAAGACCAGACACATGCCTTATTGTCTTTCTTGCCACTGTACACATGCACTCGCCATGTCCGACACTTGTCATCAAAGTATGCTTACTACTTAATACAAAATATCCTACTATGCTTGGATTTCGACGACTAAGATGAGCCATGGTTTTTTTTACGAAAAAAAATATGCTTTCTAATTAATTGGATGTAACCTATATTTCAACATAAATATGGACCCATCACTTTTCATTCGACAAGGGGTAAGGGAAGTTTTTTTATCTCGACGATGTCCGGATCGACAGACCACTCGATCATTCTTTTTTTTTGTGTGGCGAGGACAGCCTTCAAGGTGAGGGAACCTATGCTGCACTCTTGAAGACTGTAAGGGTGCTTCTCTGGCGAGGGCTTTCAATCAACGACTGTGCCCTGTGAAACTTATCGTGCACCAGTTTAGGTACCCACTGAACCCTCGTTGCATGGATTATGTGGGAGTCTCACCCACTAACCCTCACCCCTAAGAGTATCTTTGCCACGTGTCGTAACCCTGTGGCTGGGGGTTCAATGGCAGGTGTTAACCTATCCATTGAAATACTCGGGCCCCCAATGTTATAGAGTTGCTGTACCAAAGTTGCTTCAACCAGGGGTGTAGAACAAGGTGAGGTGGGGATAGGTCTTTCTCAATGACCCGGAAACATTTGTGGAATTCATAGACCCAATCACCTGCTTCTGTTAAAAAATGGTGACCCAACAGATATCCACATTTATAGACATAATTCACTCCTCAACACAGACTACAAAATCCTCGCAAAGGTCCTAGCAATCAGACCGCTCGATCGTTTGAATTGCCCCATTTTGGCATTCGAGAGGTCGAGCGGCTGAGTGTTTGCCTCACCGTCGACTTCCTCGGTCAGCCAGTCGGCGGCGAGAGTTGACCACCACACTCCAATAAGGAAAATAGAAGAAGTTGAGCCTAACAATACAAAACAGGTAGATGAACCCTGGAATAAAACAGCGACCCACTCACATGAAATTTAGTAGAATAGTCTCGTAACTAATTGAGTGAAACGTCAAATTTGACTATAAACCCATTTCGGACGAATTTCAATCACTGTCACGGCAATTAATATCGAAATCAAAGAGCAGTATGGTATTACATTATCCCAAATCCTCTAATCATATGCTCCTCCGAGCCTCATCTCCATGAACCATCCACATTCCTCTCGAGGGAATAATGATGGCTGAGATCCATTAATCGTGTGAAATCTATGATTTAAGCAACCATGAACACATTTCTCTAATGAATTTGAGGGCCAAAGAAAAGGAAAGCTTTTGGTTCGACCTTCACATTGGTGACGACGATTCACATGCAAGGTCATCGTGTCAATGGAAGAAGAGCTTCAAAGGATGTTATTGGACTGGTCCAAGTGGACACTTGAGGAGGGAAAGATACTGAAGAATGTCATGGAGTACTTTTCATGGTCAAAGATTCTCACTAGTATTGCAAACTGTTGAAAAAAATGATAAGTTTTCTAGTCGCACAAGTGAAGACTAACCATTCCACCGGATTTCGCTCAACTTGTTATGGTATTGGTGGAGGCCTATCATGCGATGCTCATGGTGGTCGACAACTTCTCTAAAATGGAGCACTTAATCCTAACCACCAGCATCGTCAACACCAAGGGACATCGCAACACTTTTGCAACAATATTGTCTAATGAACTTTGGGCCTTTCCTCCATCACTAATTACAGAAATGGGACGTTCTGTAACGGGCCGTGTCTCCAGCTCCTGCTCTAAAGTCGTCATCGGAGTTCGCAAAATGGCATTCTGAGTCCGCGTTAGGGGTTTACCCCCTTCGCGAGACTGAGGGGCAATCGTCATCAACGACCCAGAGAAGGGAGCCTCGAATATTTCGAGTCTCCGGAGGCCCATTTCCGTTTTTACCTAACCCCCTCGATCTGGGTCCAAAACGAGGGGATTTTACCTCGAACTTGTGAGTTTACACGAGTTTTCCGGTTTAGAAACTCGTAGTTCGTCCTAAACGAACTCGAGTTTCTGTTTTGACGCGTCGGCGCGAAATCGTCGCGTGCGAGGCACGATCGGCGATTTCGCGCCGACTTTTCTCGTGTGCTATTCGCTCCTCGCTCCTCGCTCTATCCCTCGAACTCGCTTGTTCTCACAAGCGAGGAGGGCGAGCGAGGACGAGGGCACGAGGCCACAGGCCTCGGCCCTCGAGGCCTCACGGCCCCCTGGCCGCCGATCGAGCCACCAGCTCGATCGGCGACCGATGGCTCGCCGGCGGGTGGCCGGCCGGTCACTTGACCGGCCGCCGGCCACCCAACCGGTCGGCCGCCGGCCGGCCGGTAGCCAGCGGGTGGCTGGCCACCGGCCAACCCTCGCGATAGCGAGGGGTGGCTTGCAGCCACCCCCTCNTAGCAATGGGTATGCCACTGGCCCGATGCGTGCCACAATGGGAAATGGCCCAATCCACTTTGATAGAAGTTTTCTTGCCCCTGGCGACTTCAGCCGAAGGTTTTTAGTGCTAAGCAGCACTTTGTCACCGATGTCAAACGAGACCTCCCGGCGACCTTTGTTGGTATATGCCTTTTGACGCTGTCGAGCTGCTTGAAGGTGACCCTTCGCCTCCTGTAACAAGGAGTCAATGCGCTCGGCAAAGGCTTGAGCAGAAGGAATCTATCCTCCTGTACTCCCACTCTTCACCAATGAAGAGGGTACCACTGGATGCCGACCACTGTTCAACACGAACGGTGTGAACTGTGTGGACTCGTTCACCAAGTTGTTCACCGCAAACTCTGCCGGTGCTAGGAATTCGTCCCAATCATGCATGGCAGGGTCCACGTACATGCGGAGCATCTGCTCCAGAGTGCGATTNCACCGGCCAGCCCTCGCGATAGCGAGGGGTGGCTTGCAGCCACCCCCTCGCTATCGCGAGGTGGGAGGGCCGAACTGGCCCTCCCGCTACATTCCTCCCCACTTATTATGAACCGTCCCGGTTCATGACCAACAAGTGAGAATGCCAGGTAGTGAGTTGTCAACATTGTGAAAGAAAATTAATAATTTCAATCACCAGCTAAACATGAACACGTGCATGGTACTTAGACATAAGCTGCAGCTTGTAGGTCAGCACGGCTAGCGGCCTCCCCCCTTTAGGCTGGAGCTTCCGCGCGACAACCATGTTGGGCGTCCCCAACCTCCTATGGTCGCTGTCCATGAATGCTGCCTTGTGGGAATATTGTTCACTTTTCCCGCGTTCAGGTGGTACCTCCTGCCATGCGTCGATCTGTACGAGCTGCAAGCTCGCTCCAGTACTCGTTGACCACCCCTGTGGGCAACCGAGATTCGGGCTCCCATGAATTATGTTCAGGTCCACAACCGGCCCAATGGACGAGGTACTCCCTG
>SZWC01001149.1:3312-66381 GCA_023375785.1 Penium margaritaceum
CCCCCCCCCCCCCCCCCCCCCCCCCAGCTCTGTACAGCCTGTTACTCAGTTTGTAAGCCAATCACAAAATAGACCTATTTTCTGGCAAGGTTTTCTGAGCGAGCCCTGCGAGACGGCCGACAACCCAAATCGGGGCATCATCTGTTTTGCTTGAAAACCGGACCATACCATCATATGTGCGCTCCAAACGCAGTCGTGCGGTCAGAATTAGCTAGAAAAATAGCAGTGCGGAGTTATGGCTGCCTAAACCCAGGCAGTGTCTATGCTAATCTCCGGTACCAACTGTGCCCAAAAATCATGAAACTACCCACCTAGGCATGACACGGCGATGCGGACGCAACAGTGCAGCCAAACACAACGTTGGGCATGTGCGAGCAGCATATGCACCGACAGTGCCTGCCGGCGGCACGACGGCCGAGGAGGTCTGCCGATGGAGCTGAGCATGAAGGAGGGAGGAGGCTCTAGTGGATTGCATGTAGGCCCCAACGTACGTCGGCTCCACAGGACGACACTCGATGAACGTGGCATCTTGATGTCATTCATCTACACGTGAATGTACAGAAGCCGGGAGGGCACAACAAAGTACAAGTGAGATGTGAGACAAAAACGAACACCCCCATGACTCGTAGGCGTAGTGCACATGGACGGCAAGAGAGCACAGAGACACCAAGCGGACAAGGAGAGAGAGAACCTCACGGACGCACACTGACTGCACTGACAGCGTTCTTGAATGAGTCACGCTAGAGTGCTTTGGTAAGAAAATCAGCCAACGGCTGTGTTGTCGCAACCCATAGAATGCTGATGCTTCCGTCATGCAAGAACGAATGTACACAGAGATACTCGACATTGATGTGCTTAGTGCGAGTGTGGTGCATGCCGTCATTCTCAGCAATGGCCATACCACTTTCATTGTCACAATGCAACGTAATGGACGGGACTGACTTATGCAAATCGGACAATAGGCGGCGCAGTAACACGCTCTCACAAGTGCGAGACTAAGGGCCACATACTTAGCCTCAGTGGTGCTGCGTGCAATGCAGCCTTGCTTGGCGTTGCGCTAGGATACCGCCGTTCCGCCAACAAGCAAGATCCAGCCGGTACCACTCTTACCGTTCGGATTGTGGACCTAGTCACTGTCGCTGAATCCTTTCGCCACAACGGATGGTTGGCAACAACCATCCGTTGTGGGGTAGAAACAACTTAGCGCAGTGCTCGGATTGCGACCTCAAAGTAAAGGTGACGCGGCCCCCGAGAGAACTGTGCAAGGAGGTTGACGGCAAACGCAATATAAGGACGCATCGTCATCGCCAGGAACATCAGTGACCCGATGGCGCGTAGATACGTGGTCACGTCTACTGCCTCCCCCACCACGGCTGGATCTGAGCTCTTGAGCATCGCTTGACCATTGGGCGACATGGGTGAGGATGCTCTAGGCACGAGGAGCAGGTCCACAGCCAAGCGCCCGGACAAGGTCTGGACGTAAGCGGCTTGATCGACATGCAGGGTGCCCACGGAGCGATCATGCTCAAGCTCCATGCCCAGAAAGAATCGTGCTTGCCTGACGTCCTTCATTTGGTAGGCAGCATGCACGAGGTCCTTGATCTGGTGGATGTCAGCTGCATCCGGCGATGCGATGAGCAGGTCGCCGACATAGACCTGGACAACGACGAGGGTCTAAGCTCACGGAGTTATGAACAGTGCGGGGTCGGCAAAGCTGCGACGGAGGCCGCCGTTGAGAAGCGTACGACTTATCTCCTGGATCCAGTAAAGCGGTGACTGCTTCAAGCCATAGAGGGCCTTTCGTAGTTTTCAGACCTTGCCGGAGGCATCGTTGAAGCATGGGGGCTGCATCATATACAGCTCCCCGCCCTCCAGTGAACCAGGAGAAAAGCATTGCTCACATCCATCTGATGCAGTTCCCACCCGTGCTGGGCAACCAGGCTGAACAATGCCCGGCTGGTGGAGAATCGACTGACCGCGAGAAAGATCCGGTCATAGTCGATCCTAGAGATCTGCGCAAACCCCTTGACTGTGAGACAAGCCTTGTACTTGTCCAGGGACCCGTCTGGTTTCCACTTTTGTCGGAGAATCTACTTGGCGTAGATGGCCTCACGGCTCGGGGGGAGGTCGACGAGCTCATAGACATGGTGTTGTCGTGTGGCGGCAAGCTCGTCGACGCATGCAGCTTCCCACTGAGCGACCTCGAGTGACGCCTGAGCTTCACAGAGGGTGGCTGGTTCTGTGATTGCTCCGTGGAGCAGACAATGAGGGCGTGCGTATCTCGTGCCCCTGGTGGCATCCGGGTGAGCGTGGCCACAAGAGTGTACCGGTGCTCTTGATGGAACAAGGCATAGCCCAAAGTTGACCCTGGGTGTAGGTCAGTGATGACTGACAGTGTGTCCACGCCAAGTGCCTTCGTGCCGGGGTCCCCACTCACAATTGTGGAAGTGGGTCTAACATGAGGTGAGGAGCCTCGTGGGACGACAGGGGGTCGTGGCGCGAGAGGTCGTGAGGAGGCGGCCTGAGTGCTCACTGTCGGCCATGGTCTAAGGCTCCCGCGTGTATAACGCGCCGATGCGAATGGGGCAGCCGACCTTGATGGGCTGGGAGGCACGGACGGGGCAGCCGGCGCTGAGGGGCTGTCGTACACGAACAGGGCAGCCGTCTTTGAGGGGCTGGCGGGCACGGACGGGGTAGTCGGCACTGAGGGGCTGGCGGACACGGACGGGACAGCCGGCTCTGGGGAGCTGTCGGACACAAATGGGGGCTTCAGCCCTGACGGAATGGCGCACAGGGACGGGACAACCGGCTGTGAGGAGTTGTCGGACACAGATGGGGCAGCCGGCCCTGACGGACTGGCAGACACGGACGAGGTTGACAGCACTGAGGGGCTATCGGACATTGATGGGACAGCCAACCATGAGGGGCTGGCGGACACGGATGGGACAGCCGCCCCTGAGGCACTCGCGGACATAGATGGGGCAGCTAGCCCTGAGGGGCTGGCGGATACAGATAGGGCAGCCCGCCCTGAGGGACTGACGGACACAGATGGGGCAGCCGACCCTGAGGGGCTTGTGGACACGGACGGGGCAGCCGGCTATGACGGACCCGCGGGCGCAAACGATGGAACGCCCGGACGCGGCTGGACGGAGGACGGACCAACCACTCCCCAACACAATGGGAGGAACATCCATGCACCGGAGCAAATAAGGTCGCAGGGAAACTGGTCCTCAAAGAAGAGGGCATCCCGTGCCTTGACGATGCAGTGCTCGATGCGATCCTAGAAACGCCATGCCTCTGACTGACGCGAGACGCCAAGGAAGGTGCAAGGACGGCCGTGAGGCTCGAGCTTGCCACCCTGGTGTAGTGTAGGCAACTACACGATGACGACGTAACCCCAGACCTTGGCCACATGCAGGTCAACTTGCTCTCCACACTAGTGCTGATATGGTGTGGATTCACGGGGAATGGGACTGTGGGGAATCGGGTTTTAGACCCACGTCATGTAGGTCATGGTCCGGAAGTAGAAGACATTAAAGATGCCGGATTTGACCCGCATGGTGCGGCCGGGGTCGGCCATGGTGCGGGTCTAACTCTCAGAGACGCCATTTTGGGCAGGCGTGTAAGGCGCCGACGTCTCATGATGGAGACCACGTGAGGCAAGAAAGAGTGTAGTCTCCACAAACTCAACTCGGCGATTGGAACAGAAGCGGCAGAAGGGGCGACCACACCCACGCTCAGCACGGACAAGCCAGCCCGAATGGTGGAGCAACGGCGCTCTTCTGTCGAAGGCAAAAGATCCAGCGATAGCGAGAGTAGTCTTCCGTAAGTGTTAGGACATGACGACCGTGCTCACCGACGGACTCTGTCGGGAGGGGACCCATGACACTAGAGTGGACCAAGTCGAGGGGGGTGGTCGCTCGAGAGGCAGAGACGGGTTAGGTGGAACGGTGCATCCTTCGTTGGGCACAATTAACTCACATTATGGAACATAGTAGAGAAAAGGAGGCTGGGTTAAGGCCCATGGCTAGCTGCGTGCAAAGCATGCTGTCAACAATGGTAGAGTGGACGCGACAGAGGCGGCGATGCAAGAGACGTGTGTGCTACGGAGACAGTATGATAGTAACAAACACGTGGCAAGTGTCGGCCGATGAGGACGGGACAGAGGTAGAAGCGGATAGGCACGGCACATGCCACAAGTTGCTACGGGTGGTGGCATACAAAACGACACGACCTAGTGGATGCAACGACACAGAACCTAGACCCTGCGAATGCAGAACGTCCATGCTCATGCGATCAAGGGCAGTGACAGACAGGAGGCTGAGCCCAAGGCTAGGGATGAAGAGGACATTAGTCACAAAGACATCACAAGTAGGACCACAGAAACAAAGGACGCCAACACCATGAATGGGTAACACCTGATCAGAACCCGTCCGAAACCCGGTGACATTGGTGATGGGACCAAGGACACTGAAGGCCTCACGCGAGGCTGTCATGTGATGGGTGGCCCCGGAGTCGGTGATCCAGGTCTCTGACGGATCCTCGATCTATGTGGCCAGGTCACTGAAAGTCCCATGGCGATGGGCGAGAGACGCTGACGCGGTGGACGAGGTGCGAACTGGGACTACCAGTCATCCAGCCAAGCAATGTCATCAAGAAGAGACACGACAAAGGGTAGTGCGGACGAAGAGACAGGTCACGACCGTAGTACAGACTTTGTCGTGCACTGTGGGTAGGTACTTGGGACTACGCAACTCGCACTTCCCTGGGAAGGAGGGCGAAGAAGGCCAAGCTGAAGTGCGATGAACTTGTTGGCTCTAGTGGGTGTGGAGCCACCCTCAAGGGCGCCTAGATCTCACTGGTTCAAGCTACCAAGGTTTGGGCAGCGAATGGAGACCAATGGTGAAGAGTGTGGAGCACAAGGATCACGGATGTGAGTGGGCAGAACACGTCGCATTTAGTAGATCTGAATCAAAACATGTTTTTGATAGTGAGCATAGTAAGATTACATCATATTCTTATAGCCTGTGATCTAAGCTTTCCAACGCATCCAAGCACGCCCAAGTTGGAGCAGTAGAGCCCCTGCTACGGCCGTTGAAGTAACACTTGGTGGAGCCGAGCCGCCTACCATACCCACGAACGGGAGTGACGGGAGGCGCTTCGACAATGGCCTGTTGAAGTGCCCTTCCTGTCATTCCAATGTGGGGAGGGGTTCTCCCTAGTCTAGGAGACCATGCACATCCATTCCTTCATGACCCATGTACCTTTGGAGACCATTGGAGACGAACTCAGATCACAGGCGGTGGATTATCCCACCACCTATGGCGGGTACCAGTTTCCACACGCCCAACACCCGATTTTTGGTCTAGGCTAACTTTATGAATACTCACTCAAATCGAGCAATTCAAAGCTCGATCCTGCATGGCAAGAACCAAGAAATCCCAATACAAATTCAGATCAGGTGTTCTACTACTTCTGAGTGGTTGAACCAGGGAGTACGATCAGCGGCACTCATGGCAAGGGGCGTACCTTGTCAACAATCTCCCCCTTGCACCGCAGCCTTGATGCCCTGTCCTTGAACATCTGCCATGTTGTACTGCCCGGCCAAGCTGCCACTGTGAGCAAATCTTCTCAGCTACCCTGCACCAATCACAACACATAGCGATAGACGCCTTGTTCTCCACTGCCGTCACTTGTGCCCCCGTGTGGGACTTTGCATTACCCTCATGGCGTGCCCAGTGTCCCTTGTTGTGCTAGTGTTGCTGCTTGCCGCGTCGGTCGTCTTCCCGAGATGACTTGGGAGCACTTGGATCCTTGCTACACTGCTCCCCCTCACTTGGGGGACCCGCAACCCTTGCGGCCTCCTCCACCGCCTTGAGAGGCCTCGGACCCCCTTTTGAGTCCTCCAGCGCCTCCGAGTGTGCCTTGGGTGCTCTTGTATTTTCAGCACCCTGGACACCTTGCGTACTTGGCCCAGCGTGCTGCACACCTCCCCCACCTTGCTGTAGTACTTCCTTGGTGCTGATCTTGGCCCTTGATGCCATCGCCTCTACGTGTGCCATCTTGACCAAGCTGCTGCTCCCTGTACTGCCAGCACTGGCTTGCCTTTTGCTGCAACCAGCCTCGCGAGATCTGTGGTGTTGCACCTGTGACTTCTCCTTATGCCACCGCCTAGGCTGCTTCCGCTGTCTTGCCGCTCGTTCCAAACGTGCCTGCATCTCCCCCTTGGGGAGGGCTTCCGGTACCGGTCCTTTGGTCTCAGCTCTCTCGCCACACACCCCATGCACCTGCACCCCCTCTTTTGGAGAACATGGAGAAGCGGAGATCCCACTCCCTCCTCCCACACTGTGCATGCTGCATGCCTCATCTACCTGTTCTGCATATTTAAGAGATGTCGACACACCTGTCGCATCCTCCGTTGCATGATCCTTGAGTGCTTATCCTCCTCCTTGAGGACTTAGAGCCACCAACGCCTTGACCGCACCTTGCGGCCTGGTCCTCCGCTGAGCTACTACCGTCCCCTCATAGGACTTGGCAGCGCCCTCGTGACCTGCCCTGTAGCCCACGGTCCATCGTTGACACCTCTTGGAGCACGTTTTGCTCCAATGGAGAGCTCAGCCACTTGCTACCGCTCTCTCCCTGTTGCACAGCCCTGGACACATGACCATTGCACGCGGCATTGTATAAGGGGCGATTGCTTTCAAGGCTAGGTTATCCAAGCTATTGGCTGAAGCCGCCTCCGCCATCCGTTTCACCACTGATGGCTGGAAGTCAGATGGAAACATGAAGCCGATACCTTTTGAGCTGATACCTTTTGAGCCGATACCTTTTGTTGAAGGTCACCCCCACTACTGCAACGACATGCCCTATGACGGTGCTACGTACTCATAGATCTGCCCTAACAGCTTCCACGGCAGCGGTGACGGCATTTGCACTGGCATGACGTAGTGCGGCAACGACATCTAGCTCCTTCAACTCCTTGATCAACTTTGGGTGGGAAATACAAAGATGCTTTCTCATTCCGCTGGTGGAGCTCTTCTTACACGTAAAATCTCTCCCGCACGTATTGTAGTCAGCCCTGTCTGGATCACCTTCTTGTTTTTTTAAGTAGGGCTAGCTAGCAGTCTTCTCCTTGTTATGCTCTTCATAGATCTTCCCTTCACCGGAGTCACCTTCATCTGACTCATCCTTGTCGGAGTCTTCTGTAGCCTCTCTATTGTCGCTCAAGGTCATGCAGTCTACCGTGCTTGTTGTGTTTCCCATTGCCACAACCCCTGCCACAACTACTTGTAGCATTGCAACAAGCACAGCTACCATTGCTACTTGCTACGACCGCTGATGTTAGTGGTCCTTTACAATTCGCTGGCTGCCCGTGCTGATGCTGCCGGTGCACAACGTTGTGGCTGTCGCTGGTGTTGGCTGTCTCTCCAGGTGCTGGTTTAGCTGACCAATACGCTAGCTGCCCCTAGAGCTACTACCGCTACACAACGTCGTGGCTGCTGCTACCACTGGCTCCCTCTGCAGGTGTTAGTACGGTTGACGTATTTGTGGGCTGCTACTGCAGTTGCTGCCGCTGAGCAATGTTCTCACTGCCGCTGTGGCTAGCTGTCGCTGCTGGTGCTGGTGGTTTTAACCAATGTGCTGGTTGCCCTTCCAACTGCTGCCGCTGCAAAAGGTTGTGGCTGCCGCTGTTGCTGCCTGCCTTTGTAAGTGGTGGTGTGGAAGACCAATGTGCTGGCTGCTCCTACAGCTGATGCCGCTCAGCAATGTGGTCGCTGCTGGTGCAACTAGCTGCTTCTGCTAGTGCCAAAGGTTATGGGAAATGTGCTGTCTGCCACTGCTGGTTTTGATGGTTGTAACCGATGGGCTGGCTGCTGCTGCAGCTGCTGCCACTATACAACATTGTGACTGCCGCTACTGCTGGCTGCCTCTGCAGGTGCTGGTGCAGTTGACCAGTTTTTTGGCTGCTCCTGCATCTACTACCACTGCAACAGCTTCTAGCTGCTGCCGCTACTGATTACCTCTACAGGTGCTGGTTCGGTAGACCAGTGTGCTGGCTGCTCCTGCAGCTGAAGTGCAGTCAGATGCTTCTACTATGGTTCTGCGACCACTAGTTGCATCTGCTGCTACTATCGTTAGTTGTCGTTGTGGCCATTGCGGCCATGACTCACTGGCTGTGGAGGAACTGGGATGGTGAGTAGTCTCTGCCACCCAACTGATGAAGAACTTTGTCGCAATGTGACAGAGAAAACTGACAATGTAACAGAGCGGCGAACAAAAAGAGGTTGTCCGGAATAGTTGATGATTTTGCCGCTTCTCACGTCACCTACTTGAAAAGGAAGACTCCTCATAGAGGAAGCTTCTTTTATTCTTTATGAAGCGGGAAAATGCATGGGCATGCGTGCCGTACCTTCACACGTTACGCAATAGCCATGAGTTGCTGTGGCGCTACATGCATTAAACAGACAAGAACCAATGACATTTGACAAGGATTATCCATTCCAAGGTGGCCAAGATTGTGGACCATCGCATTGATGTGTCGGCGATTTAGAACCAGTGGTATTTGACGGCTGGAACATCATCATGCGGCTTTCCGAGGTGGCGAGGATTGCCCGGATTCCGTCTCACTTGGCCAACTTGGACATGTTCAAGGCACAAGGTGTTGAACGCGTCCCCTGGTTTTCTCTCCAGCCCCTCACCAAACCAGATGGGAGAACTGCGGTTCTACAGCGGTTCCAAAATGTTGGAACCGGAACTGCGGTTCTTGAACCGCGGTTTGAAGAACCTATGTCCACCCTTACGGGCCCTTTGTGTGCCTCTTGGGCTTCCAAGCGTTGACCATATAGAAACCCATGTACGTCCCTATAAGAGTTTTTGGATATCCTAATGTGCACTAGTCTAGATTGTGGAATTTGTCATATCTTCTCTTCTATCTCACTGAGGTCCAATGATTATGTGAGACCATGGGCTAGTTGCAACCAACATGGAGGATTTGCCGGTGTATGCTCGCTCCACATCCTGGCAAGTGCCGGGTGGAATAGGTGGCTCTCCGCACATGCCCGCTCTACTAATCTCACTTCTACGGCTACAGCTGTTTATATGAATGAGATGACATGAGAAATGTAAGTGCTGGTCAAGATGGAGGCGACCAACAAAAGTTGTCAGAATGAAGATGTGACAACGCTCCTTCAGGAGTTGTAACACTTACTAAACATGATGTTTCTGTCAAAAACTTGAAATGTGGGTGATGATATCATCTACAACGATGACATGTACATGAAAGATTTCCAAATTGAGAAATGTTTGGAGGGATGATGCATAAGAAGATGAAAAAGTCAAGTGTTAAAACATCATAATCTTCTAACGAGCACAAAACATAGAAATTTTCTAGGTTTGTCATTTTATATACTACAGGGCACAAAACAAGGTAAGAGTTATCCCCACGGATATGTTAGAATAGGGCTTTCTAACAAGGCCCTCCAATGGGAGATTTTCACTCACACATTCAAAGTACTGGTAGGTGTGTGGTGACTGAAGCTTTTAAGAAGGTTTTCTAACAGCTCAACAACATCACTTGCTTCAACTACTTATGGAGAGGGTTGGGAAATCCACTGCTCTTGTTTTTGTTCTAGTGGTTGTTGCTTTGGCTTTTGTTGTTTGCAAACATGGCTAATCATACACGTTCTTGCACTGTGGATCCCCTCACGACCCTAGTTGCAGCTGTACACTCCACTGCTCCATTGACTAAGATCATCACAGACTCCCACAATGTCAATGTCATTTTTCCACTAATGACAATGGTGTGGTGATGTTATTGTAACTACTGCTGCCACCTCAACTATGCCTCTGCTAACGCTATCTACTACAGCGGGTCACATGGCATGGTAGGTCCTTCCAGGAACGTGGTTGTATGTATTGCTCTCATTGCTCTTGCTATTGCTACATCCCTACTTGACATCTTAGCAAGGGATGCCATGCTACTTTCATCTTATGAAAAGATAATTAAAAGCTCTATTGCTTCCACCTTGTTTGCTAAATGCTGGGAGCCACTGTTGGAGCTCATGGAGCAGAGAGAGCAGATGGAACTGATGGAACGGATGTGCATTGCAGGACAGAGAGGGCAGGAGAGCGTGCAGAAGCGTGCCTTACAACTTGTTAGTGTGGACCCATAACCCTTTGTCAACCAGCCAAAGGCAACGGACTAGAAAAGAAGGCCGACACAATGGCACTTGCCGTCTGTTACTAGTATTACAAATAGGAAGAGATATCACCCTCAGAATCACGGTTCTACATTGAGAAGATGAAAGGAATCGCTTCATTGCACTATGTCCTGAGCACCTCCTCAATATCGCGCAAGGCGCTTAGTCATAGAGCTTAGACCAACAACTGATTCTTTAGTGTTTGCCTTTTGTGGACAACTTTGTGGGGAGTCTAAAAGGTAAGAACTGTTATGAGTCACAAGCAAATTACATGTTCTTATAGTCCTACAGCCAGCTTCTAGCCTAGGCACGCAGTGGCACCTTGGATGACCCACTTTGGGGGCAATCTGGATTGCATCATCCCCCCTATCTACATGGCGCTCTCTGTTACCGCCTAGTGGCCCCAGCCATTAGGAACGACCTTGGAATGTTCTAAGATGTCTCTTAGAACCTTCCTGTCCCTCTTTTGGTCACAGAGAAAATTAGTCTCTGGGCTAGGATTTGACCCAGTAACCTCTCGCTTTAGAGACTAACTCTGGAACGTCTAAGCCACAAGGAGTTGTCCTTGGTAGTGTTTAGTGGCTATACTATGCAGTTTAGTCCAAGGGGACTTGCTCCAAAGGAGCAGTGCATGCCTTGTCTATGTAGACGAGACTTAGGGGACTTACTCCAAGGGAGCAGTGCATGCCTAGTCCGTCCTATGCCTGTCCAAATATCAGCCATGGACAAGGAGTATATGAGGCACTCAGAACCTTGGCTCTGATGGTTACATCATCTCTTGGTTGCAATACCAAGAGCGGTTGGCGGGAACCATTGTGTCGGAACCCGTTTTCTAGACTGTTGCCTCAGGAAGGTTGACAGTAGGAAGGTCTGTATGCAACAGCAGATAGCTGATGCCGTGCTTGGCTACCGTCGTCATAAGAATCTCCTTCGCTTGGCCGACTTTGTGACAAAGTTGAAGATGTCGCACGCCGTTACAAGGCCCACTTATAGATTTTGCTCTTTAGTAAGTCGTGCACATCAATGTTCATGCTATGTCCTAAGCAACAAATATAGCTATCATTAGAGAAGGTTGGGTGACTAACAAGGATGTAGTTTTAGACCATGGAGTCATTGACTGTATCGTTGTTTACTTTGATACCATAGAACGTCTTGTCAACGTGGCACGTTCTGTGACCGCCAAGTGGCGCCAGCTACCAAGAAGGACCTTGGAATTTTCTGAAATGTCTATCAAAACCTTCTCGTCCCCCTTTTGGTTACAAACAAAATTGGTCACTGGGTTGGGATTTGACCCGGTGACCTCATACTCCACAGACAAACTCAAAAACATCTAAGCCACAAGGAGTTGTCTTCGGGAGTCTTTGCTAGCTATACTACCCAGTTTAGACCAAGGATACTTGCTCCAAAGGAGCAGTGCATGCCTTGTCTATCTCGACCAGACTTAGGGAACTTACTCCAAGGGCGCAGTGCATGCTTAGTCCATCCTGTACATGTCCAAACATCAGCAACAGACAAGGGACATATCAGGTCAGAAAAAAATCTCCCTTGCACCTCTCTCCATGTGCTATGAGATATCTCCTCTCTAGTGATGTCTAGGCCTTAGTCTTCATGAGCTGCATTGACCATACCGATGCCTCGGGTACTTGCAAAATGCAATCCGCAGTCAAGCGCCTTGGTGATGCAATCTGCCAGAATCTTCTTCGTCTCCACATATTTCAGGTCTACAATCTCCTTTGCGACAAGATTGTGTGAGTAATGGTACGTGATGTTGATGTTCTTGGTCCGCCGAGAGATCACGTCATCTTGTGCCATTTTTATGGCACTCTTGTTGTCCACGTGGATCTTTGTTGCTTCCGTGTGTGGAACTTTCATCTCTGCAAGCAATTTACGTAGCCAGCGTGTCTCCTTGCTGTTGGATCTAGAGGAGAGAGGGAGCCTTGGAGCAGCAAACATGTGGGACTGGCAGGGCATCACTTGTGCTGAAGAATTGTTGTTCAATCACTCAATATGATGGAGTACATATAGAGCTAGAGCTTGGACAATTCAGCCCTCTCACAAGTGACACCACTTAGCCATTGAGGCGAAGGCTTACACACTAGAGTCCATAATCTCACACATGAGAGGAAATCAGCTTAGCAATCACGCTGACCACTCACAGACGACCTAGAGAGCTAGAAAACACTCTCATTGCACACTCCTAGTTGACATTTAACCCACAATCCCATGGAGAATTGCCATGTATCCATGGTTAGCACACAAGGATCTCACCTCACCCAAAAAGCAAGAAGAGGTATGTTTTTCCTAGCCAGTACACTCTGAAAAGGCAACCCAAGAATCCAGGACCCTTTTTGAATATTTCTCCCATCAGGTCCTGACCCTGGACCTCTTGCCTTTTTCCTTTCTTAGGCTAAGGCATGGAGCCATCGCCCATGGTCATCCTGTCGCCGGCGGTCGATGACCCCATAAACTTCAACAATTTATTTCTCCCAATGTGAAAGTTGGATTGCCTAGAAACTTGGATAGTGGATAACTTGCCACCTGAAATTGCCAATGGTGAAAACAAATTGACGATCGGAGTAGGCATCCGGTAGTTTCCTGGAACTTGCTCCTGTGGACCTGAAATTGAGCCGGATAGCCCCCTTTCCAATAATCTCCCACTTTGCTGCACTCAGAGTAGGCTAAGTCCTCATGCTTTCATGCAGAATTGCTGCTTCTCACGGGTCACTTGCTTGGTGCAAAAATCAGCGACCTGCTTGCTGGTTGGAGAAAACTCCAGCTTGATTGTACCCTCCTGCACCATGTGACTGATGATATGATATGCAATGTGAATGTACTTGGTGCGTGCATGGTGCTCACGATTCTTGGCGAGTGCGATTGTGCTCAGGTTGTCGACGCGCACAGGAACTGGAACTACTACACTCTGACTCATCTCTACCATGATACGCTGAAGTCAAACGGCTTCCTTGGCTCCAAAGCTGAGAGAGACGTACTTAGCTTTGGTGCTTGAGTTGGCTAAGACCACCTGCCGCTTGCTACACCAGTTGATGGCCCCACCATTTATGAGGAAGACGTGTCCAAAGATAGACTTGCAGTCCTCAGGGTTTGAAGTCCAATCTACGTCTTTGTTGCCGATGATGTTGTTGTCCTTGGTGTTGTAGGTGATGCCGATGTTGATGGTTCCAGCAAGATAGCGGAAGATCCGCTTCACTGCCTTTTGTTGCTCACGTCCGTGGTTCGTCATGTGCTTGCTCACAATCCTGAGAGCCTATGCGAGGTCCGGCCTGGTTGCCACCATCAGGTACATGAGATTGCGGACGGTGCTCAGGTACTTCTGCCGCTCAGTTGTATCCGCTTCTCCATTGAAGTGAGAGAGAGCGTGATTTGGGATGACGCTTGATCTGGATACCGAGGAAGTATGATGCCTCCCCGAGATGAGACATCTGGAAGCGCTCGTGCATGGCCTCCTTGAACTCCTGTAGTGCAGACATACTATTTTGAGAAGAGCAGCATGTCATCCACATAGAAAATGATCATGACAATCTCATGCCCATGCTACCAACAATAGACACTATAGTCATATTCGCTGCGCTCCAACCCCATGCACTACAACACCGCATCCAATTTCAGGTTCCAAGCACGCGACGCTTGCTTGAAACCGTGGAGCAACTTCTGCAGCTTGTAAACCAGGTGTTCTTGGCCATTCATGACGAATCCCTCCGGTAGCTCCATGTAGATTTCCTCCTCCAAGTCACCATTTTGGTGACTTGGAGGAGGAAATCTACATTGTCTTCAATCCAAATGAAAATGGCGTCTTGACATCTATGTGTTGAATCTCGAAGTCCTTAGCTGGTGCATAAGAAAAGAGTGTGTGCACAAAGGCAAACTTTGCAACATGATAAAAGGTTTCAGTGTAGTCAATGCCTTCTTGTTACAAGTAGCCCTTGGCGACGAGCCTCCCCTTGTACTTTTCAAGGTTGCCATCTACACCCCTCTTCTTCTTAAACACCCCCTTGTACTTGATTACCTTGCGTCCACGTGGACGCTCAGTCAACTTCTTTGTACCGTTGTTGAGCTGCGACTGTATCTCCTGCTGCACAGCTTGCACCATATCTCTTGCATTTGGTGCAGACATGGTATCCTTGTATGACGTCGGCTCATCAGAGTCTGCTTCACCTGCGACGTTCATCTGGTCTGGTTCTTGGAGCATTAAAAAATTCCCGTGCTCACCAGGCTTGTAGCTTACCCTTAGAGGGTACCTTTGACCTGGTACTGGAGCGTTGGCAAGGGGCTAGCGCAGTGCTACTGGCACAACTGGTACAGCAGGTGGTGGTGCATCTTTGTCCTCTGCTTCCGCCGATAAGGCCGCTGCATCTCCCGCATCAGACATGGGAGAGTGGAGTGGTTCTCCCATTGGCACAGGAGAGGAAGGGTCAAGAAAGACTGGGGCAGGAAGGGAATCTGCTCCCACTACCTTGTCAGCTGCTGGTTCTATTGCTTCCTCACAAACAATGTTAGTACCGATGACTTGCTCTTTTTGAAGACGATAACCGTGGAGATGATGACGTAGCCGGTTTCCCTCTCATGGAGGTGATACGCTTTGCTTGCCATCTCATAGCCGATCATTAGCATCTGCGCGCTCTTTGTGTCCCATTTTTCTGCTTCTCCTTCGGCACATGCATCTGCACTAAGGTATTAAACGCACGAAGATGACCCACGCTTGACTTCTTCCCGAACCACGCCTCGTACAACGTCATTTGCTCTAGGCCCTTGGTTGGATTGCGGTTCTTGATCTAAAGCACGGTGCTCACTTCTTCGGCCCAGAAGTCATAGGTGACCCGAGCCGCGTGTAGCATGGAGCGCCCCGACTTAACGATGGTGCGGTTGGCGCGTTCTGCTACACCGTTATGCTACGGTGAGTATTTCGCGGTGCGCTGCGCCTTGATGCCTGTTGCTGTGAGGTAGTCGTGGAACTCTTTGCTTAGGTACTCTCCACCATAGTCATTGCGTAGCGCCTTGATCTTCTACCCTGTCTGGATTTCCACCATTGCCTTGAACTCCTTGAACGTGTCAACCTTCCTTGCACTCTGTTTTTAGCACCTGGTCACTTTCGTGCAAGGAGCGAACTCCTAGGACTTAGACCAACCAATGCTTCTTTAGTGTCTACCTCTGGTGGACAACTCTGTTTGGAGTCGCAAAGGTAAGAACTATACTCAATGACTAGCAACTGACATGTTCATCTAGTCCTAGAGCCAGCTTACAGCCTAGGCGCGTAGTGGCTCTTTGAATGAACCACTTTGGGGGAAATCTGGATTGCATCATCCCCCCTGCCTACATGGCACTCCTTGTGACAGCCAAGTGGCGCCTGCCACCAAGAAGGACCTTGGAATGTTCTAAGATGACTCTTAGAACCTTCCTATCCCCCTTTTGGCCACAAAGAAAACTAGTCACTAGGCTGGGATTTGACCCAGTGACCTCTCGTTCCAGAGACCCCCTGAGGGTTGAGGGTTCAGGCCTCCCTTACAAGTGAGCCGCGTGCATGACTCTCCCTTACTGAGCGTCCTTTTATCAGTCTTGACGTCTCGGCTCTTGATGAGATTTTCAGGTGCTTGGTCCCATACCTTTGTATGCCTTGTGGAGAGTGTCGTACCCGACCATTACGCACTTGCGAGCAAGTCCATCTTGCTTGCCACTTCGTTCTCCTGCTTGGTCCTTTGTCCAAATAGTACAGCCAAAAACCTCAAGTGTCCCCGCACTTGGGGTATCTGGCTTCTTCCTTTGCCAAGCCTCCTATGGCGTCCTGTGCTGCTTTGTACTATACCTTCCAAGCACGGCTGACGGAGTGAGATTCACAAGGTAGCAAGTAGTTCTTGCAGCTTAAGCCAAGAAGCAACGTAGGAGTTTGGCGTTAAAGAGCATGTTTTGTGTCATGCCAAGGATAGTTTGGTTCATCCGCTCGGCAACGCCATTGCTCTGGAGAATGTAAGGCGTGGTGGTCTGGTAGTTGATGCCATATTGGATCAACCAGCCTTTGCACGCCTCGTATTGAGCACCAGTGTCCGTGCGCAGTGCCTTGACCTTCTTGCTTGTCTTCCACTCTACCATGGCGACAAACTCTTGCAACTTCTCCTTCACCTCTCTCTTTGTGTTGAGGAAGTAGATCCTCATCTTGCGACTGTGATCATCAATGAAGATCAATAAAATACTTGGTGCCGCCGTTTGAAGGAATACGGAATGGTCTGCAAACATCAAAGTGCATCAGGTCGAAGATTGCTGCCGCACCTTGCCCATAACACTCAGAGGGCTTTCTCTTTGCCTTGCCTAGGAGGCATGGCTCCATAGCTTCTTAGACTTTCCCTCATCCTTGGCCTTACATCCCTCCATCCTATGAACCACTTTGTGCTGCTGCATATTTGCAGTGTGCTGACAGCCACATGGCTAGACCGCCTATACCACAGCTCAGCATCTACGTCTTTGGTGGAGTTGGCCACCATGATGACGACCTCTGGTGCAACATGACGCTTTGGAGACTTGGGCTCTTCAACCATTGCATCTCTCTCATTTGTACTCTTAAGGCGCTTCGTCTACAGCACGTACAACCCATCAATTCTTGAAACCTGTCGGACATGAGTCTTCTTGGGGCAAGAGATCTTGATATCCTTGTTCAAGATGATCATGGCCTCCTCCTCCGTGAAGACGACCGTCATGTTGTGGTCCGTGATTTCAGACACCGGGAAAGGGTCTGCCAGAAAAGACAACATATAGACGACATTCTCGAGCTTCAAGTATTTTTTAGGAGCATTCACGTTGATCCTGAACAACTCATCCTCCTCACCTCGCGCATGGAAAAAGGCTGCCGTTCGCATACCTGAGCGACGTTCAAAGTCCCCAATGGAGATGAACCCATCTTTCTCCCTCAAAGACTGGTGGTTCGTGCCAGAGTCGAGCCCGTAGGCTCCACGCTTGAGCAATGCGGCTCCCTTGGTTGCTAGCACACTCTTAGCCATCATGTTTGTCAACTCCTTTTCACCCTTTCCTTTGCCCTTGTTTCTACCACCATGATCTTCGTCTTCCTTTTTAGGAGCCGTGCACTCAGGTGTCCAATGCCCAGGCTTGCCACAATTCTGGCACTTCCCAGGACGCTTTGAAATCTTTCTACTGCCACCATTTCCTCTTTGTCCATCGCCACCGCATCCGTTCCTGCTCTGACCCGAATAGGAGTTGTTTCCACGACCACCGTACTATGTAGCAAAGGCTGAAATTGTAGCCTCACTCCTGTTGGGATGCATGACCTCCTTGCGTACGTGCTCCGATACTACCCACAAGTCAAATCCTCCTTCGAACCACCAAAGACTCCAATTAGAGGATCCCAACTTTCTCAAAGCTCCATGAGGGAGATCATGGCGTGCATGTTGGTGTCTATTTCCCATTTCATTTGGGTCACTTGCTGCATGAGTGTTTCAAACCGCAATAGGATGTCCGGAATTGACTCTCCCTTGCTCACCCTCATTGAAATCAGCTTTTCAAGGATACAGAGGAGATTTACAAGAGCCATTGATTGGTGTACATGTGCAAGCTTCTCATAAGCCTTTGATGCATGTGTAATACTTGTTGGGAAAGAAGACATCCGGCTCAGTTTTAGGTCCACAGGAGCAAGTTCAAGGAAACTAGCAGGTTCCTGCTTGGATCCTCCATCTGAATTCACCATTCAAAAGATTAGGTGGCAAAATGGCTACGGTTCAAGTTTCAGGCCAATCGAACGGTCGGATTGGGAGATATGAATTTTCGAAGTTTCAGGGGTCATCGACCGCCGATATCTGGGTGACCATGGGCGATAGCTCTATGCCTTAGCCTGAGAAAAGGAAAAGGAAAGAGGTCCAGGGTCAAG
Organism: Penium margaritaceum; assembly: GCA_023375785.1. Taxonomy (NCBI): domain Eukaryota; kingdom Viridiplantae; phylum Streptophyta; class Zygnematophyceae; order Desmidiales; family Peniaceae; genus Penium; species Penium margaritaceum. Next base: position 21,397 of record SZWC01001149.1, read on the forward strand.
ACCTGATGGGAGAAATATCCAAAAACGCTCTAGATTCTTGGGTTGCCTTGTCAGACTGTGCTGACAAGGAAAAGGTATCCCCCCTTACTTTTTAGGTGAGGTGTGATCCTTGTGTACTAGCCATGGGCACATGGCGATTTTCCATGGGATTGTGCGTTATGTGACCACTACGAGTGTGCCATGAGAGAATTTTCTAGCTCTCTAGGTTGTGTGTGAGTGGTCAGCCTGATTTCTCGGCTCATTTCCTCCCTTGTGTGAGATTATTGACTCTAGTGTGTGAGCCTTAGCCTCCATGGCTAAGTTGTGTGGCTTGTGAGAGGGCTCACTTGCCCAAGCTCTAGCTCTATATGTACTCCATCATTTTCAGTGATTCAACAACCATTCTTCAGCACAGCTGATGTCCTTCCAGTCCCACATGGTTGCTGCTCCAAGGCTCCCTCTCCTTCAGTTCCAACACTTGGTATCAGAGCCAAGTTCTACCACTTTCAGCCAGCACAGATCGTCACTTTGAGAGTGAGGGGTTGGGGTGAAACCCTTACCAAATTTAAAGATCGACCACAAGATCTTCAATTTCAAGAGAAAAGCTTTCCAATGAGCCCAAGATCGTGAAGAGCCAATGGTCGGATTGAGAGTTATGCTCAAAACGAGGTCGGCCAGGGCTACACTCTTCTCTCTGAGTAAGACTGTCGCCTTGTGATGACAAGAACTCTCTCCTTTCTTTGGGAAAGTAAAAACGTAGCACATGCGAATTAAAGTAATTTTCCTAAGCTTTCAATTGGTGCAAAAATGTTTGCATTCCATCAGGAAGTTTGGGTGAAACGCCGTTTACAAGCTGGCTGGTGTGAGCTGGAGTAGGTACAGTAGCATACCCTGTTTTCAAAAGGGCATATCCTTGAGAATCCCATGTTGATGACCCTGTTTTATGCATCGATCTGAAAGTTTTTGAGCTGAGTTTTCCATTGGTGGGCTTTGGTTTTCCAAATTCCCTGTCTATTGGCATCTATAGTCCATTTTCGGTCAGACAGATTTCTGGCGAAAGCATCAGCAGAAGGGATAGTGCCGCCACTCAGGGGCAGCGCTGAGCATCACCAAAGCTCAAAATTGCAGCAGCAGGCCTGGTAACAGCAGCCCAGCCCTTGGAGAGGCTGGAAGGATGCGCCTACTTCACATTTTGGATGATCCGTACCCGTCTTCCTTTGGAGGAGAGGGGCTTGTGGGAGGTGGTGAGCGACGACGAGCACGCTCCGCCTCCACTGGCAAAAGGCATCACTGTAGTAGAGGTGGTGGGGGAGAAGACGCCGAAGAAAGGTGTAGTAGATGCAAGTTCATTTACAACTGGAGCGGCGGCATATGAGGAGTGGAAGAAGGAAAGGCAGGCCTACAGGCTGCTTGTCAACACCATCTCCAACCCGCATCCTCAGTACATGAGTGACAAGGCTATTGTAAAAGAGGGATGGGACATGTTGTGCAGGAAGTATGAGAGCAAGGATCCTGCATTCATCATGCTTTTGGAGGAGACGATAATGGCGTAAAAAATGCATGGTTGCGAAGGGATGGAGGCGTACTTGGACATGGCAAAGGAGTTGGCAAAGCAGCTGAAAGCGGCCGCCAACCATGTGGAAGACACGCTCTTTGTCCTCCTCTTGCTGAGGGGACTCCCAACGAGGTATGACACGGTGCGAGAGATGTTGGAGTGCCAGCCGACTCTTAACCTGGACTTCATGTGCACGCATATGGTGGAGGAAGAACTGCGTCGCAATGTAGCAAAGCCCAATGGCAGCAGCAGCAGCAGTCCGGGCAGTAGAGAGGCAAGAAGAAGGGCAAGTGCCACTATTGCGAGAAAGAGGGGCACTACAAGAAAGAGGGCTTCAAGTTCAAGAGGGAATAGAAGGAGGAGGAGCAGCAACAGGAAAAGCAACAATCTCCACAGCAACAGTAGCAGCTGTCACAGTAACGTCAGCATCAATAGCAACAGTGGCAGAACCAGACCGGTGTGAGCCATTTTGGCAACATGAACATCGCCAAGGAGGTGTGCGACTGCCTCTTCATGGTGAAGTCTGACATGTCGCTGAAGGATAAGGCGGATCTGGCGTGGTACAAGGACTTAGGGTGTACCAAGAGTCTGACGCACCACAAGGAGTGGTTTACGCAGCTTCTCTCCATCCCCCCCCGACCGATTGCTTTGGGTGATGATCGGGTGGTGTCTGTTCCGGGGATTGGGATTGTGGAGATGTGGTTGGAGACCCCGCTCGGCATTGAAGTGGGAGTGTTCCATGGCGTGCTGTATGTATCTAATGCTGCATTCAATCTTCTCTTAGTATCCTCTCTCACCAACACAGGACTGCGAGTCGTCCTTGACGACGACCATGGCTACATCCTCGACAAGGAAACATGAGAGGTTTTGGCCAGGTCGGTGAAGGAAGGCGACATGTACGGCTTGTTGGGGGCGACCAAGATCCCGCGCGAGCAGAGTCTTGTGGCAGTGGTACACGCAACAGATGGCAAAATCTGGCATGTGCGCTATGGCCACATGGGCATGCGCGCCTTGTAACAACTTCAAACCAAGCAGATGGTGCGTGACTTACCCACCATCTCTAACTTTGAGCAACAGTTATGCATCGCCTGTTTTGAGGGGAAGCATCATCGCGAGACGTTCTCAGGAGCACGGGAGCGCGATAAGGAGGTGCTGGAGCTGGTTCACACAGACTTGTGTGGCTTGATGCAGACCTAGAGCTTTGGAGGCTCTAGGTATTTTCTCACCTTCATTGATGATTTCAGCCGTTACACTGTTGTGTACTTCCTTTCCTCCGAGGACCAGTGCTTTGACAGGTTCAAGGAGTTCAAGACCATGGTGGAGAACCAGACTGGCAAGAAAATCAATGCGTTGCACAGCGACCGTGGTGGAGAGTACCTGAGTAAGAAGTTCCACGACTACCTCGCAGCAGCAGGCATCAAGGCGCAGTGCAGCGCACCATACTTGCCGCAACTGAACGGCGTAGCAAAATGTGCCAAGCACACCATCGTTGAGTCAGCGTGCTCCATGCTACACGCGGCTTGGCTCACCTAGGACGTTTGGGCCAAAGCAGTGAGCACTGCGGTGTACATCAAGAACCACAGTCCAACCAAGGCCCTGGAGCAGATGACGCCGTACAAGGCGTGGTTCGGCAAGAAGCCGAGCGTGGGTCATCTTCGCGCATTTGGCAGCTTGGAGCACATGCACATGCCGAAGGGGAAGCGCCAAAAATGGGACACAAAGAGCACACAGATGTTGATGATCAGCTATGACGTGGCAAGCAAGGCGTATCGCCTCTATGAGAGGGATAGTGGCCACGTCATCATATCCAGGGATGTCGTTTTCAACAAAAGTAATGTCATCGGCACCAACATCATCTGCAAAGAGGCAGCACAACGAGCAGTTGATGAAGCAGTGTAAGCAGACATTCTCCCTTACCCCGCCTCTCCTCGACCTTCCTCAACTGTGACATTGGGAGAACCACTCTATTCTTCCTTGTCTGATGCAGCAGATACAGCGGCCTCATCAGCAGAAGCAAAAGAAGAAGATGCACTATCATCAGCAAGAGCAGTTGTGCCAGCAGCATCGGGCTAGTCGCCTGCTAACGCTCTAGTACCAGGTTGAAGGTACCCTCTCAGGATGCGCTACAAGCCTGGTGAGCGCGCACAATTCTGGATGCTCCAAAAACTAGACTAGATGAATGTCGCAGTTGCAGCAGACTCTGATGAGCCGCCGTTGTGCAAGGAGGCCATGACTACACTAGATGTAGCAAATTGTGCGCAAGCTGTGCAGCAGGAGATACAGTCGCAGCTCGACAATGGTACGTGGGAGTTGACTGTACATGCACTTGGATCCAAGGTAATAAAGTGCAAGTGGGTATTCAAGAAGAAGAGGGGCGCTGATGGCAACCTTGAATAGTACGAGGTGAGGGTGGTCGCTAAGGGCTACTCGCTGTTGGAAGGTATCGACTACACAAAATCTCTTGCTCCTACTGCAAAGTTTTCCTCTGTGCGCACGCTCCTCTCTTATGAAGCACCTGAGGACTTCAAGATTCACCACATGGATGTCAAGACGACATTCTTTAACGGTGACATGGAGAAGGAAATCTAATTGGAGCAGCTGGAGGGATCCGTCATGGATGGCCAGGAGCACCTGGTTTGCAAGCTGCAAAAGTCGCTTTATAGCCTCAAGCAAGCGTCGTGTGCTTGGAAGCAGAAGTTAGATGCGGTGTTCCAGTGCATGGGGTACGAGCGCAGTGAGTGTAAGCATAGCAACTATTGTTGGCAGCATGGTCATGAGGTGCTCATCATCATCATCTATGTTGATGACCTGCTCCTCCTTTTCAACAGCATGCCTACACTATAGGAGTTCAAGGAGGCCATGTAGGAGAGCTTTCTGATGTCTGGTCTCGGGGAGGCATCATACCTCCTTGGTATCCAGGTCACGCTTGACCTCAAATGACCCTCTCTCTCACTGTAGTAGAACTGTTACATCAAGGATGTCTTGTAGCGGTTCGGCATGGCAGAGGCACAACCCATCAGCACGCCGCTGGAGATGCGACAGTACCTCGTGAGCTTCAATGGAGAAGCGGATGCAGCTGAGTGATACAAGTATCAGAGCGCTGTCGGCAGTCTCATGTACCTGATGGTGGCAACCAGGCCGGACCTTGGAGAGGCTGTCAGCGTTGTGAGCCAACACATGGCAAACCCCGGACCTGAGCACCAGAAGGCAGTAAAGCGTATCTTCCGCTACCTTGCTAGAACCATCAACCTCGGCATCATCTACAATGACAACGACAACAACATCATCGGCTATACAGACACAGATTAGGCATCAAACCCTGAGGACCACAAGTGCATCTCTGGACATGTGTTCCTCATGAATGGTGGGACCATCAGCTAGTGAAGCAAGCGGCAGGTGGTTGTGGCTACCTCAAGCACGGAAGCTGAGTACGGCTCTCTCAGCTTTGGAGCCAAGGAAGCAGTTTGGCTTCAGCGTCTCATGGCCGAGATGAGTGGGAGTGAAGTAGTTTCAGTTCCTGTGCGCGTCGACAACCAGAGCGCAATCGCACTTGCCAAGAATCGTGAGCACCATGCACACACCAAGCACATTGACATCGCATATAACTTCATCAGGCACATGGTGCAAGAGGGTGCTATCAAATTGGAGTTTACTCCAACCAGCAAGCAGATCGCTAATTTCTATACCAAGCCAATGACCCGTGAGAACCAACACTTCTACCTGAAGGCATGTGGACTTTGCCCACTCGGACTGCGGCAAAGTGGGAGATTGTTGGGAAAGGAGCCACTCGGCTTTGTTCCAGGTCCATTGGAGCAAGTTCCTGGAAACTACCAGGTGCTTGCTTGGATCGTCAATCCGACTTCACCATTCAAATAAATCACGTGGCAAAATGTCTACAGTTTGAGTTTCAGGCCGATCCAACCGTCGGATTGGGAGATATGACTTTTTGAAGTTTTCGGGGTCATCGACCGCCGATATCTGTGTTCCCATGGGCGATGGCTCCATGTCTTAGCCTAAGAAAGGAAAAAGGCAAGAGGTCCAAGGTCAAGACATAGAGACACTTGGCGGTCACAAGAAGCATCATGTAGGCAGGGGGGATGATGCAATCCAGATTGCCCCCAAAGTGGCTCATCCAAGGAGCCAGTGTGCGCCTAGGCTAGAGGCAGGATCCAAGACTATAAGCACCTGTCAGTTACCTATCATTGAGTATAGTTCTTACCTTTGAGACTCTTAACAGAGTTATCCACGAGAGGCACACACTAAAGAAGCATTTGTTGGTCTAAGCCCCAGGAGTTAGCTCCTTTCGCGAAACTGACCTGGTGCTAAGGACATAGTGCAAAAATGAGATTCATATGAACTGCTTAGAGTGGAACCTTGGCTCTGAGGGTGATATCATCTCTTGGTTGCAATACCAAGAGGGGTCGGCGGAAACCATTGTATTGGAACCCGTTTTCTAGACCATCTCCTCAGGCAGGTTGACAAAGGGTTATGGGCCCACACTGACTAGCTGTAAGGCACGCTTATACACACTCTCTCGCCCACTCTATCTTGCAGCACACATGAGCTCCATCAGCTCCATCTGCTCCATTTGCTCCATCAGCTCCAACGGCGTGTGCTGGCATTTAGCAAACAAGGGTGAAGGATAAGCTCTGTCCTTGGAGGTACGCGCCATGGGCTCTAACCATGTAAGCTCTCTCCTTGGATGCACGACCCTGGGTTCGCTGGGATGCGTTCTTTTCTGTTTGCAAGTGATTGACGGCTAAGGGGTAAGTGACGGTTCTGCACCTTCTAAACCAATAGTAGATAACAGCCTACATCAGCCTACATCGGCCTCAACAAAGCAAAGAAGCAAAGAAACAAAGAAGTAGTATAACGACACCCATGATGCTCACTCTCAAGCAGGTCAACAGTGGGATATCAAAGTTCAATTGGTGTGATTGTCCCTTGTGGAAATGGCAATTTGGGATCGTCATGAGGGTGCATGGACACTTGAAGATGTTCCTTCGAGAAGAGGTTGAACCTCAAAAAATAGATTTTCCCTTCTAGAACGTCTAAGCCACAAGGAGTTGTCCTAGGTAGTGTTTGCTGGCTATACTATCCAGATTAGACCAAGAGGACTTACTCCAACGGAGCAATGCATGCCTATTAAGTCCTGTGCCTGTCCAAACATCAGCCATGGACAAGGAGCATATCACGTCCACAAACTCATCCTTGTACCTCTGTCCATTAGCTATGAGATCTCTCTTTTCTCCAGTAGTCTTGGCCTCAGTCTTGGTCCGCTGCGTTGACCATACCAATGCCTCGAGTACTTCCAGAGTGCAATTTGGTGTCCAGCGCCTTTGTCATGCAATCTGCGAGCATCTTCTTGCTCTCTGCTTGTCCAAGATACTGCACCACCGTTCAAGAGGCACACAAAGTCCGAGGTGGACTTTCTTTCATCGATTCTTCTTTGCGAGTCGGCGTCTCTGTAGCACACCAACCGCAACAAGTCAGATCCTTCTTGGCTTCCTAACTGGAGTCCCATGTGTCGGATCTTCTGTAGATAGCACATGATGCGCTTGACTGCTTGCCAGTGCTGTGGCCCTAGATTGGCCACGAACCTGCTCAGTTGTCCCACAGCATAGCAAATGTTAGGGCGTGTTCCTACCATGGCGTACACGAGGCTGCCAACAGCAGACTGGTAGGGAATGTCCTCCATCTCACGCCGTTGTGCTTCGGTGCTGGGGCTGATGGAAGAGGAGAGCTTGATGTCTGTTGTCATGGGTGTGCTGATGGGCTTACATTCCTCCATGTTGTTGCGTTTGAGGACCTCTATGATGTACTTGGTCTGGTTCAGCTCGATGGTGCCTGCTGCTCAATTGCGGTGGACGGCTATCCGTAGATAGATCTCGAGGGGATGTCCTTCATCTTGAACCTGTTGTTGAGATCTTCAGCATGTTTAACAGCTCAATCGATGACAAGCAGATGATTAGGTCATCCATGTATAGTGCAATCAGCATCAATCCTTGCTCATCCTCTCGCACATAGACACCAGGGTCGTTTTGGCAGTGCGTGAAGGTGAGCCGGGCCATGAAGCCGTCCATCTCCTTGTACCACATCCTTGGGGCCTGTTTCAGCCTATAGAGTCCTTTGACCACTTTGCAAAGCTTGCCCTCAAGAGATTTCACTCCCTCGGGCACTTTCATCAGCACTTCTTTGTCTAGCTTCTCGTAGAGGAAAGCTGTCTTGACATTCATTTGGTGAACCTCCAGATCTTTTGTAGGAGCGATGCCCAACATGGATCTCATGGAGGCAAAGGTGATGACAGGCTCAAAGGTCTCCTCGTACTCTGAGCCTACACGCTGGGAAAACCCCTTCGCCACAACTCTTGCCTTGTACTTGTCAATAGTACCATCCTGCTTGAACGTTTTCCGGAGTACTCACTTTGACCCCACCACATGCGCGTTTGGGGGCTTGTCCACCAGAACCCATGTTCCGTTCTCTTCAATGGATGCCAGTTTGCTATCCACTGCCTCCTTCTACTTGGCCACATCCGGCATGTTCATAGCCTCCGTTACGGTCACAAGCTCTCCTTAAGCCAAGCATGACCAGCTGAGTCCGGTCCATTCCGCACTCTCAGCATCGTACTTGGGCATAGGATTCTTCTGGTGCGTACTATGCTGGTGTATTGCTCATAGTGCTTCAAGGCTTAGTTCCTTCTATTTCTCCTACCCTGCCTGTGATCCGTAGTTTGAGGAAGAGCCACCGGCCTGAGAGGTTGACTCAGGGGCCTTCGACGACTGAGACTCAGTGTCACAGTCTGTCGCTATGTCAGCCTGCACAACCACTCTCCTTGCAGCACCATCCTTCACAGGCACCATCTACCATTTTTCTGGTGCCTCATCACCTCACTTGATCAACACAACCCATTCTCCTGATTTGGGAGCATGGACACGGTCCAACGACTCTCCCTTGCCGAGCGTCCTTTCATCAAACTCAACATCTCGGCTCCTGATGAGCTTTCCAGCCGCTTGGTCCCGGAGCCTTTACGCCTTGTGTGCGGTGTCGTATCGGACCATTACACACTTACGAGCATGTGCATTTAGCTTGCTACTTCCTTCTCTTGCTTGGACCTTTGCCGAGGCAGTACATCCAAAGACCCTCTAGTGTGAGGCATCTGGCTTCTACCCTGACCAAGCCTCCTGTGGCGTCCTGAGCTGTTTCGCTTACAACTTCTTACCACGCCTTCCAAGCCCAACTGTAGGAGTGAGATGCACAAGGTCGCAAGCAGTTCTTGCAGCTTCAGCCGAGAAACGAGATTGGAGTTTGGCGTAGAAGAGCATGCTTCGTGTCATGCCGAGGATAGTCTGGTTCATCCGCTCAGTAATGCCATTACATTGGCGGGTATAAGGCGTGGTAGTCTGGTGGTTGATGTCGTGTTGGCTCAACAAGCCTTTGCACGACTTGTACTCACCACCGTTGTCCGTGCGCAGTGCCTTGACCTTGTTGCTTATCTAACGCCCTCCCATCGCGACAAACTCTTGTAGCTTCTCCTTGACGTCTCCCTTTGTCTTCAGGAAGTAGATCCACAACTTAGGACTGTGGTCATCGATGAAGGTCAAGAAACATTTACTGTCGCCGTTTGAAGGGGTGCGAAATGGTCCGCACACAGCAGAGTGAATCAGGTCCAAGATTGCTTCCGCACGTTGCCCATTATGCTCAAAGGGCTTTCTCTTTTCCTTGCCTTGGAGGTATGGCTCACACAGATTTTTGCACTTTCCCTCATCCTTGGCCTTGCATCCCTCCATCCCATGAACCATTTCGTGCTGTTGCATAGCTTGTATTGTGCTGTTGGCCATATGGCCAAACCGCCTGTGCCACAGCTCAGCATGTGTGTTAGTGGAGTTGGCCGCCATTATGACGGCTTTTGGTACAACATCAGGCTTTGAAGACTTGGGCTCTTTAACCGCCACATATCCCTTATTCGTACTTTCAAGGGATTTGGTCTGCAGCACGTAGAGCCCATCAACTCTTGGGACCTGTGCAAAAGACTCTGTTTGGGATAGGAGATCTTGATGTCCTTGTTCTTGACAACTACCGCCTCCTCCTCCATGAAGATGACCGTCATGTCGTGGTCCGTGATTTTGGACACTGACAAGAGGTTTGCCACAAAAGAGGGCATGTAGAGGATGTTCTCCAGCTTCAAGTCTTTTTCAGCACTGTTCAAGTTGATGCTGATTGACTTATCTCCCTCACCTTGCAAATGCACAAGGCTGCCGTTGGCACACTTAAAGCCACGTTTAGTCTCCCCAATGGAGATGAACCCATCCTTCTTCCTTGAAGAGTGGTGGTTCATGCTATAGTCGAGCCCGTGGACTCCACGCTTAAGCAGTGCCGCTCCCTTGGTTCCCGGCAAGCTCTTAGCCATCATGTTTGCCATTTCCTTCTTATCCTTTCCTTTGCCCTCATATCTACCAGAATGATCTCTGTCTTCCTTCTTGGGAGCCCTGCACTCCCGCGCCCAATGCCCAAGCTTGCCACAATTATGGCACTTCCCAGGACGCTGTGAAATCTTTCCACCGCCACCATAGCCTTTTCCTCCACCGCCACCGCTTCCACTGCTGCTCTGACCAAAAGAGGAATTGTTGCCACGACCACCATACTATGCAGCATGGGCTGAAATGTTAGCCTCACTACTGCCGCACCGCATGGCCTTGTTGTGTACGTACTCGGACATTGCCTCATAGGTCAAATCCTCCTTCTTCCTACCACCAAAGACGGTGATCAGAGGATCCCAAATTTCAGGGAGAGCCATAAGGAGGATCATGGCCTGCATGTTGGTGTCGATTTCCCAGTTCATTTGGGTCACTTGCTCCAACAGTCCTTCAAACTGCAATAGGAAGTCCGGAATCGATTCTCCCTCGCTCACCCTCATTGAAATAAGCTTCTAAAGGATGAAGAGGCGATTTGCGAGAGCCGTTGATTAGTGTACACTTACAAGCTTCTCATAAGCCGTTGATGCATGTGTGATACCTTAGAGGTAGACATGCTGTGACTCATGCATTGATGTCACAAGAATCGCAAGTGCCATGTCATTTTTGAAAGTCCATGCTTCATATCTAGGATCTGTTTTTGGAGGTTCAACCTCTTATCCAAGGAACATCTTCAAGTAGCCACACACCCTCATGACAATCTCAAATTGCCATCTCCACAAGGGAAAACCAAACCCTGTGAACTTTGACATCCCACCATTGACCTACTCGAGAGTGAGGGTCACGAGTGTTGTCATAGTGCTTCTCTGCTTCTGTGCTTCTCTCCTTTGCTAAGGCCAATGTAGGCTGATGTAGGCTGTTGTCTGCTACCGGTTTAGAAGGTGCAGATCCGTTGCTTACCCCTTAGCCGTTGATCACCTGCAAATAGAGAAGAACGCACACTAGTGAACCCAGGGTCGTGCCTCCAAGGATAAAGCTTATCTTGGTTAGGACCGAAGGGCTATACCTCCAAGGGCAGAGCTTATCCTTGGCCCTTGTTCGCTAAGTGCCAGCACCCGCTGTTGGAGCTGATGGAGCAGATGGAGCAGATGGAGCTGATGGAGCTGATGCGCGCTGCAAGACAGAGAGGGCGAGAGAGTGTGCAGAAGCGTGCCTTAGACTAGTCAATGTGGGCCAATAACCCTTTGTTGACCTGCCTGAGGTCTAGAAAATGGGTTCGGATTCAATGGTTCTCGCCGACCACTCTTAGTATTGCAACCAAGAGATGATATCACCCTCAGAGCCAACGTTCCACACGGAGCAGTCATAGGAATCACTTTCTTGGATTGTGTCCTTATCACCTGGTCACATTCGTGCGAGGAGCAAACTCCTGGGGCTTAGAGCAACCAATGCTTCTTTAGTGTCTGCCTCTGCTGGACAACTCTATTAGGAGTCTCAAAGGTAAGAATTGTACTCAATTATAGGCAACTCAGAGGTTCTTATAGTCCTAGAGCATGCCTCGAGCGGAGGCGCGCAGTGGCTCTTTGGATGAGCCACTTTTGGGGGCAATCTAGATTGCATCATCCCCTCGCCTATATTGCGCTCCTTGTGACCACCAAGTGGCGCAAGCCACCACAAAAGACCTCGAAATGTTTGAAGATGTCTCTTAGAATCTTCCTGTCCCCGTTTTGGTCACAAAGAAGATTTGTCATTGGACAGGGATCTGACCCAGTGACCTACCCCTCAAGAGACTAACTTTGGAACGTCTAAGCAACAAGGAGCTGTCCTAGGTAGTGTATGCTTGCTATAGTATCCAGTTTTGACCGAGGGGACTTGCTCCAAAAGAGCACTACATGCCTTGTCTATCTGGACCAGACTTAGGGGACTTACTCCAAGGGGGCAGTGCATGCCTAGTCCGTCCTGTGCCTGTCCAAACATCAACCATGGACAAGGAGCGTATCAGGTCAACAGATCCTCCTCATGGCGCTACCTAAAAGCTAGGGTGCTCTGATAAACATCTTTGGCGGTTGGAAGGAGGAGGATTTGACGTATGAGGTAGTGTCCAAGTACATGTGCAACGAGGTCATGCGTTGCAATGGTAGTGTGGCTAACATTTGGTCAGAGCCGTAGCAGAAGCAGTAGAAGTGGAGGAAAGGGCAATGGTGGCGGTGGAAAGAGTTCAAAGCGTCCTGGGAAGTGCCAGATCTGTGGCAAGCCTGTGCACTGGGTACGGGAGTGAAGGGCTCCCAAGAAGGAAGACGGAGATCATGGTGGTACATATGAGGGCAAAGGAAAGGGTGAGAAGGAGTTGACAAACATGATGGTTGAGAGTGTGCCGGCAAACAACGGAGCGGCACTGCTCAAGCGTGGAGCCTACAGGCTTGACTCTGGCATGAACCACCACTCCTCAAGGGAGAAGGATGGGTTCATCTCCATTGGGGATACTGAACGTCGTTTCAGGTGTTCTAATGGTAGCCTTGTCCATGCGCAATGCGAGGGAGATAAGTTGATCAGCATCAACGTGAACGGTACTGAAAAAGACTTGAAGCTAGAGAACGTTGTCTATATGCCGTCTTTTGCAACAAACCTCTTGTTAGTATCCAAAATCATGGACCACGATATGACGGTCGTCTTCAGGGAGGAGGAGGCCGTGATTTTGAAGATCAAGGACATCGAGATCTCCTATCCTAAGGAGAGTCTTGTCACACAAGTCCCAAGAGTTGATGGGCTCTATGTGCTGCAGACCAAGCTTCTCTAGAGTACAAATGAGGAATATGCACCGGTTGAACAGCCGAAGTCTCCAAGGCCTGATGTTACACCACAAGCGGTCAGCATGGCGGCCAACTCCATGGACACATATGTTGAGCTGTGGCACAGGCGATTTGGCCATGTGGCTGATAGCACACTGTAAGCTATGCAGGAGCACAAAGTGCTTCATGGGATGGAGAGATGCAAGGCTTAGGATAAGGAAAAGTGCAAGAAGCTGTGTTAGCCATGCATCCAAGGCAAGGCAAAGAGAATATCCTTTGAGCGTAATGGGCAACGTGCGGCATCAATCTTAGACCTGATTCACTGTGATGAATGCGGACCATTTCGCATCCCTTCAAACAGCGATAGCAAGAATTTCTTGACCTACATTGATGACCACAGTCGCAAGATGTGGATCTACTTCCTCAAGACAAAGGAGAGGTCAAAAGGAAGCTGTAAGAGATTGTCGCGATGGTAGAGCGGCAGACAAGTAAGAAGGTAAAGGCACTACGCACAGACAACGATGGTGAGTACGAGGCGTGTAAAGGCTGGTTGAGCCAAAACGGCATCAACCATCAGACCACCACAACTTACACCCCCTAGAGTAACCCGACCATCCTCGGCATGACAAGAAGCATGCTCTTCAACGCCAAACCCCCACCTTGTCTCTGGGCTGAAGCTACGAGAACTGCTTGCCATCTTGTGAATCTCACTCTAGCAGCCGCGCTTGGAAGGCGAGGTACAAAGTAGCAAGAGAAGCAGCTTAGGATATCACAAGAGGCTTGGTCACGGAAGAAGCCAGATGCCTCACACTTGAGGGTCTTTGGCCGTACTGCCTGGGCAAAGGTCTAACCAGGAGAAGGAAGTAGCAAGTTGGATGCAGGCGCTTGCAAGTGTATAATGGTCAAACACGACACTGCACAATAGGCATACAAGGCATGTTGTGGTACCAAGCGGCTCAAAAGCTCATCAAGAGCCAAGATGTCAAGTTTGATAAAAGGACGCTCGGCAAGGGAGAGTCGCTGGACCCTGTCCATGCTCCCATATCATGAAAGTGGGCTGTGTTGCTCGAGTCAGGTGATTAGGCACCTGAGAACTGGCTGATGGTACCAGTGAAGGATGGTGCTGTAGGGAGAGTGGCTGTGAAGGCTGACACAGCAAACGACTCTGACACTGAGTCTGAGTCGTCCAAGGCCTCAGAGTAAAACTCTGAGGCCGGTAGCTCCTCCTCAAACAACGGATCACTGGCAGCGCAGGAGCAACAGAAGCAACTAAGCCTTGAAGCACCATCAGCAACACGCCGGCATAGTATGCACAAGAATAAACCTCCGCCTAAGAACGATGCTAAGAGTGCGGAATGGACCGGACTTGGCCTGTGACAGTAACGGAGGCTATGAACATGCCAGATACGGCTTCGTGGAAGGAGACAGTGGATAGCGAACTCACATCCATTGAAGAGAAAAAAACATGGGTGGTTAGGTTCTGGTGGACAGGCCTCCAAACGGGTACGTGGTGGGATCAAAGTATGTACTTTTGAAAAAGCTCAAGCACGATGGTAGTATCAACAAGTACAAGGCAAGAGTTGTGGCAAAGGGATTTTTACAACGTGCAAGCCCACAGTATGTGGAGACCTTCGCGCCTGTCGTCACCTCTGCCTCCATCAGACCTATGTTGGGTATCCCTACTCCAAACAATGTGGAGGTCTACCAGATAGAAGTCAAGACAGCTTTCCTTTACGAGAAGCTAGACTAAAAGTGCAGATTGAAGTGCCCGAGGGAGTGAAAGCTCCAGAGGGCAAGGTTTGTAAACTAGTCAAAGGACTCTACGGGCTCAAACAAACCCCAAGGATGTGGTACAAGGAGATGGACGGCTTCATTGCCGGGCTCACCTTCATGCACTACCAGAATCACCTTGGTGTCTATGTGCAGGAGGATGAGCAAGGCTTAATGCTAGTTACAGTGTACCTAGATTACCTGATTATCTGCTTGTCGTCGGTCAAGCTATTGAACAAGCTGAAGAGAGATCTCAGCAATAGATTCAAGATAAAGGACATGGGTCTACTCGAGTTCTACCTCGGGATTGCCGTCCACCACAATCGAACAGTAGACACCATGAAGCTGAACCAGACCAAGTACATCATGGAGGTCCTCAAGCGCTACAACATGGAGGACTGCGAGCCCATCTGCACACCCATGACAATAGACATCAAGCTCTCCTCCTCCATGAGCCCGAGCATGAAAGCAGAATGGCATGAGATGGAGAACATTCCCTACTAGTGTGCTGTTGGTAGCCTCATGTATGCCATAGTAGGAACATGCCCTGACATTTGCTATACTATGGGATAAGTGAGCAAGTTTGTGGCCAATCTAGGGCCACAGCACTGGAAAGCAGTCAAACGCATCATGCGCTATGTACAAAAGACCCGACACATGAGACCTCAGTTTGGAGGCCAAGAAGGATCTGACCCGCTGCGACTGGTGTGGTACACAGATGCCGAGTGGGGAGGAAGAATCGATGAGAGAAAGTCCACCTCAGGCTTTGTGTGCCTCTTGATCAGTGGTGCACTCTCTTGGGAAAGCAGAAAGCAAGACTGTGTCTCCCTCTCTGCTGCCGAGGCAGAGTGTATTGCTCTGTGAGAAGCATGCAAGGAGACATAGTGGCTACACAGTTTGCTTGCCAAGATGAAAGTGACAGAAACGGAGGCAACAGAGGTCCGCATCCACAACAAGAGTGCCATGAAAATGGTAAAGGATGATATCATCTCCTAGCGGACCAAGCACATTGATATCAGGTATGTCCACTCACGCGACCTGGTTGGAAAGGAGATCATGGACTTAGAATACGTGGAGACCAGGAACATGCTCGCAGATTGCATGACAAAGGTGCTGGACAGCGAATTGCACTCTGCAGGTACTCAAGGCATCGGTATGGTCAACGCAACGAACGAAGACTGAGGCCAAGACTACTGGAGAGAAAAGATATCTCACAGCTAATGGACAGAGGTGCAAGGGAGAGTGTGTTGACCTGATACGCTCCTTGTCCATGGCTGACATTTGGACAGGTACAGGACGGACTAGGCATGTACTACTACCTTGGAGTAAATCCCCTAAGCCTGGTCCAGATAGACAAAGCATGCACTGCTCCTTTAGAGCAAGTCCCCCTGGACTAAACTGGATAGTATAGCCAACAAGCACTACCTAGGACAACTCCTTCAGGCTTAGACGTTCCAAAGTTAGTCTCTGGACGGTCAAGAGATGATATCACCCTCAGAGCCAAGGTTCCTCTTTAGGAAGGACCTTTGAATGTTCTAAGATGTCTCTTTGAACCTTCCTCTCCCCCTTTTGGTCCCAAAGAGAATAAGTCACTGGGGTTGGATTTGACCCAG
Organism: Penium margaritaceum; assembly: GCA_023375785.1. Lineage (NCBI taxonomy): Eukaryota > Viridiplantae > Streptophyta > Zygnematophyceae > Desmidiales > Peniaceae > Penium > Penium margaritaceum. Next base: position 37,514 of record SZWC01001149.1, read on the forward strand.
TGACCTCTTGCTCCACAGACTAACTCTGGAACATCTAAGCCACAAGGAGTTGTCCTAGGTAGTGTTTTCTGGCTATACTATCCAGTTTAGACCAAGGTGACTTGCTCCAAGGGAGCAGTGCATGCCTTGTCTATCTGAACCAGACTTAGGGGACTTACTCCAGGAGAGCAGTGCAAGCCTAGTCCGTCCTGTACGTGTTCAAATGTCAGCCACGGACAAGGAGCATATGAGGTCAACAAACTCTCCCTTGCACCTCTGTCCATTAGCATGAGATCTCTCCTCTCTCTTGCAGTCTTGGCCTCTGTCTTCATCCGTTGCGTTTACCATACCAATGCCTTGTGTACCTGCAGAGTGCAATTTGCTGTCCAGCGCCTTTGTCATGCAATGTGCAAGCATCTTCCTGATCTCCACGAGTTCCAGGTCCACAATCTCCTTGCGACCAAGTGGCGTTAGTAATGGTACCTCATGTCGATGTGCTTGGTCTGCCGGGAGATGACATCATCGTGTGCCATTCATGGAACTGTTATTGTCGATGGGAACCACTGTTGCCTTTGTTTGTGGCACTTTCATCTCGTCAAGCAAACCGCGTTGCCACTGTGCTTGGTCTGCCAGGATATGACATCATCGTGTACCACTGTGTCGTAGCATGCTTATGACATAGCAATGTACTCTTTCTTGTCAATCTGCCTGAAGCAACGGTCTAGAAAATGGGTTCCACCACAATGATTCCCGCCGACCGCTCTTTTTATTGCAACCAAAAGATGATATCATCCTCATTGCGAAGGTTCCTTATTGAGCAGCTCATAGGAATCACTTCTTTGCACTGTGTCCTTAGCACCTTGTCACTTTCACGCGAGGAGCGAATAACCGGGGTAAGCCCTGGCAGTTTGCTTAGACTATCCAATGCTTCTTTAAAGTCTAACTCTGGTGGACAACTCTGTTAGGAATCTCAAAGGTAAGAACTGTACTCAATGACAGGCAACTGACAGGTTTTTATATTCCTAGAGCCAGCCTCTAGCCTAGGCGCGTAGTGGCTCCTTGGATGAGCCACTTTGGGGATAATCTGGATTGCGTTATCCCCCCTGCCTGCATGGCACTCCTTGTGACCGCCAAGTGGCGCCAGCCACCAGGAAGGATCTTGTAATGTCCCCCTTTTGGTCAGAAAGAAAACTAGTCATCGGGCAGGGAGTTGACCAAGTAACTTCTCCCTCTAGAAAGTAGCTGTGGAATGTCTAAGCCGCAAGGAGTTGTCTTAGGTCGTGTTTGCTGCCTATACTATCCAGTTTAGACCAAAGGGACTTGCTCCAAAGGAGCACTCCATGCCTTGTTTATCTGGACCAGACTTAGGGGACTTACTCCAAGGGAACAGTGCATGCCTGGTCCGTCCTGTGCTTGTCCATACATCAGCCATGGATAAGGAGCATATCAGGTCAACAAACTCTCCCTCGCACCTCTGTCCATTAGCTGTGAGATCTCTCCTCTCTCCAGCAGTCTTGGCCTCAGTCTTCGTCTGCTGCGTTGACCATAGCAATGCCTCAAGTACCGGTAGAGTGCAATTCGCTGTCCAGCGCCTTTCTCATGCAATCTACGAGCATCTTCCTGGTCTCCACATATCCCAGGTCCACAATCTCCTTTGGGACCAGGTCGCGTGACTAGTGGTACCTGATGTGGATGTGCTTGGTCCGTCGGGAGATGAAATAATCTTGTGCCATTTTCATGGCGCTCTAGTTGTGGATGCGGACCTTTGTTGCGTTTGTTTGTGGCACTTTCATTTTGACAAGCAAACTGCATAGTCACTGTATCTCCTTACATACTTCTGACTGAGCAATGTTCTCTGCCTCAATGGTAGAGAGGGAGACACAGTCTTGCTTTTTGCTTACCCAAGAGACTCACCACCGTTCAAGAGGTACATAAAGCCCGAGGTGGACATTCAATCATCGATTCTTCCTCCCCACTCGGCGTCTGTGTAGCACACCAGTCGCAGCGGGTCAGATCCTTCTTGGCCTCCAAACTGGAGTCCCATGTGTCCAGTTTTCTGAAGATAGCGCATGATGTGCTTGACTGCTTGTCACTGCTATGGCCATGGATTGACCAAAAACCTGCTCACTTGTCCCACAGCATAGCAAATGTCAGGGCGTGTTCCTACCATGGCATACATGAGTCTGCCTACAGCAGACTGGTAGGGAATGTTCTCCATCTCACGCCGTTTTGCTTCCCTTCTCGGGCTCATGAAAGAAGAGAGCTTGATGTCTGTTGTCATGGGTGTGCAAATGGGCTTGCAGTCCTCCATATTGTAGCGCTTGAGGACCTCCATGATGTACTTGCTCTAGTTCAACTCGATGGTGCCTGCTACTCGATTGCAATGGACGGCTATCCCGAGATAGAATTGGAGCAGACCCATGTCCTTCATCTTGAACCAATTGGTGAGATTTGTCTTCATCTTGTTCAACAACTCGACCGATGAGGAGAAAATGATGACGAAATCCACGTACACTACAACCAGCATCAATCCGTGCTCAACCTCCTGCACATAGACACTAGGGTGATTTGGGCAATGCGTGAAGGTGAGCCCGTCCATGAAGTTGTCCATCTCCTTGTACCACATCCTTGGGGTATTGTTTAGCCCGTAGAGTGCTTTGACTAGTTTGCAAACCTTGCCATCTAGAGCTTTCACTCCCTCGGGCACTTCCATTAGCACTTCTTTGTCTAGCTTCCCGTAGAGGAAAGCTGTCTTGACATCCATGTCATGGACCTCCGGATCGTTTTGAGCAGCGATGCCCAACATGGATCTGATGAAGGCGAAGGTGACGGCAGGTGCGAAGGTCTCCTCGTACTCTAAGCCTGCACTCTAGGAAAACCCTTTCGCCACCACTCTTGCCTTGCACTTGTCGATAGTACCATCCTGCTTGAAATGTTTCCGGAGTACCCACTTTCAATCCACCACGTGCGCGTTTGGGGGCCTGTCTACCAAAACCCATGTTACTTTCTCTTCAATGGATGCAAGTTCGCTATCCAATGCCTCCTTCCACATAGCCTCTCTTACGGTCACAGGCTCTCCTTGAGCCAAGCATGACTAGCTGAGTCTGGTCCATTCCGCACTCTCAGCATCGTACTTTGGCCGATGTTTATTCTGGCGCGTACTATGGCGGAGTGTTGCTCGTGGTGCTTCAAGGCTTAGTTGCTTCTGTTGCTCTTGCGTTGCCAGTGATCCGCTTTTTGAGGAAGAGCAACCGGCCTCAGAGTTTGACTGAGAGGCCTCGGACAAGTAAGACTCAGTGTCAGAGTCCGTCGCTATGTGAGCCTGCACAGCCACTCTCCCTGCAGCACCATCCCTCACTGGCACCATCTACCAGTTTTCTGGTACCTGATCACTAGACTCGAGCAACACAACCCAACTCTTGATTTGTGAGCATGGACAGGGCCCAACGACTCTCCCTTGCCGAGCATCCTTTCATCAAACTTGACATCTTGGCTCCTGATGAGCTTTCCAGCCGCATAATTCCAGAGCCTGTATGCCTTGTGTACGGTGTTATATCCGACCATTTGACACTTACGAGCACGTGCACCCAGCTTGCCACTTCCTTTTCTTGCTTGGACCTTTGCCCAGGCAGTACAACGAAAGACCCTCAAGTGTGAGGCATCTGGCTTCTTCCCTGACCAAGCGTCTTGTGGCGTCCTGATCTGCTTCTCTTGTTACTTCCTACCACGCCTTTCAAACGCGGCTGCCGGAGTGAGATTCACAAGGTAGCAATCAGTTCTTGCAGCTTCAGTCCAGAAGCAAGGTGGGAGTTTGGCATCAAAGAGCATGTTTTGTGTCATGCCGAGGATAGTCTGGTTCATCTGCTCGGCAACGCCATTGCTCCGGGGGGTGTAAGGTGTGGTGGTCTGGTAGTTGATGCTGTGTTGGCTCAACTCGCCTTTGCACGCCTCGTACTCACCACCGTTGTCCGTGCGCAGTAACTTGACCTTCTTGCTTGTCTGTCGCTCTACCATCGCAACAAAATCTTGCAGCTTCTCCTTGACCTATCCCTTTGTCTTGAAGGAGTAGATGCACATCTTGCGACTGTGGTCATCGATGAAGATCAAGAAATACTTATTGCCGATGTTTGAAGGGGTGCAGAATGGTCCGCACACATCAGAGTGAATCATGTCCAAGATTGCTAGTACAATTTGCCCATTTCGCTGAAAGGGCTTCCTTTTTGCTTTGCCTTGGAGGCACGGTTCACCCAGCTTTTTGCATTTTCCCTCATCCTTGGCTTTGCATTCCTCCATCCCATGAACCACTTCGTGCTGCTGCATAGCTTGTAGTGTGTGTCGCCCACATGGCCAAACCGCCTTTGCCACAGTTCAGCATCTGTCTTGGTAGAGTAGGCCGCCATGGTGATGGCTTGTGGTGCAACATCAGGCTTTGGAGACTAGGGATCTTCAGCCGCGGCATATTCCTCATTTGTACTCTGAAGGGGTTGTATGGAGCACGTAGAGCCCATAAACTCTTGGGACCTGTGCGACAAGACTCTCCTTAGGATAGGAGATCTTGATGTCCTTGTTCTTGAGAATCACGGCCTCCTCCTTCGTGAAGACAACCGTCATGTGGTGGTCTGTGATTTTGGACACTAAAAAGAGGTTTGCCGCAAAAGACGGCATGTAGACGACGTTCTTGAGCTTCAAGTCTTTTTGAGCACAATTCATGTTGATGCTGATCCACTTATCTCCCTCGCCTTGCGCATGGACAAGGTTGCCGTTGGCACACCTCAAGCGACGTTCAGTGTCCCTAATGGAGATGAACTCATCCTTCTCCCTTGAAGAGTGGTGGTTTGTGCTAGAGTTGAGCACGTAAGCTCCACGCTTGAGCAGTGCCGCTCCCTTGGTTGCCGGCACGCTCTTAGCCTTCATGTTCGTCAACTCCTTACCCTTTTCTTTGCCCTCATATCTACCACCATGATCTCCGTCTTCCTTCTTGGGAGCCCTACACTCCCGTGCCTAATGCCCAGGCTTGCCACAGTTATGGCACTTCCTAGGATGCTTTGAACTCTTTCCATCGCCACCATTGCCTTTTCCTCCACCGCCACCGCTTCCGCTGCTGCTGTGACATGAAGAGGAATTGTTGCTACGACCACCGTACTGTGCAGCATAGACAAAATTGTTAGCCTCAGTACCGCTGCCTCCTTGCGCATGTACTCGGACACTCTCTCATACGTCAAATCCTCCTCCTTCCAATCGCCAAAGATGGTTATCAGAGGACCCCAGCTTTCAAGTAGCGCAATGAGATGGATCATGGCCTGCATGTTGGTGTCAATTTCCTAGTTCATTTGGGTCACACGCTGCAGAAGTCCTTCAAACTGCAACAGGAAGTCTGGAATTGACTCTCCCTCACTCACCCTCATCGAAATACGCTTTTGAAGGATGAAGAGGCAATTTTTGAGAGCGGTTGATTGGTGTGCAGGTGCAAGTTTCTTATAAGCCTTTGATGCATGTCTGATACCTTGAAGATGGACATGCTGTGACTCATGTAGTGATGTCACAAGAATCGCAAGCTCCATGTCATTTTTGACACTCCATGCTTCATATCCAGGATCTGTTTTAGGAGGTTCAGCCTCTTCTTCAAGGAACATCTTCAAGTAGCCGCGCACCTTCATGAAAATCTCAAACTGCCATTTCCACAAAGGAAAACCAAACCCTATGAACTTGAACATCCCATTGTTGACCTGCTCGAGAGTGAGCGTCACGAGTGTCGTCATACTGCTTCTCTACTTCTCTACTTGTTTGAGGCCGATGTAGGCTGATGTAGGCTGTTGTTTGCTACTGGTTTAGAAGGTGCGGATCCGTCACCTACCCCTTAGCCGCTCATTACCTGCAAACAGAGAAGAACATACACTAGCGAACCCTGGGTCGTGCCTCCAAGGGCAGAGCTTATCCTGGTTAGGGCCGAAGGGTTGTACCTCCAAGGGGAGAGCTTATCCTTGGCCCTTGTTTGCTAAGTCCCACCCACCGTTAGAGCTGATGGAGCAGATGAAGGAGATGGAGCTGATGGAGCTGATGCACGCTGCAAAACAGAGAGGGCGAGAGAGTGCGCAGAAGCGTGCCTTATAACTAGTCAATGTGGGCCCATAACCCTTTGTCAACGTGCCTAAGGAAACGGTCTAAAAAACGTGTTCCGACACAATGGTTCCCGCCAACCGCTCTTGGTACTGCAACCAAGATATGATATCACCCTCAGAGCTAGGCTTCCACACTGAGCAGTTCATAGGAATCACTTCCTTGCACTGTGTCCTTAGCACCTGGTCACTTTCGCAGGAGGAGCGAACTCCTGGGGCTTAGACCAACCAATGCTTCTTAAGTGTCTACCTCTGGTGGACAACTCTACTAGGAGTCTCAAAGGTAAGAACTGTACTCCATGACAGGCAAATGACAGGTTTTTATACTCCTAGAGCCAGCCTCTAGCCTAGGCGCGCAGCCACTTTGGGGGCAATTTGGATTGCGTCTTCCCCACTACCTACATTGCGCTCCTTGTGACCGCCAAGTGGCGCCAGCAACCAGGAAGGACCTTGGAATGTTCTAAGATGTCTCTTAGAACCTTCGTGTCCCCCTTTTGGTCACAAAGAAAAGAAGTTACGGGGCTGGGATTTCACCCAGTGATCTCTCGCTCCAGAGACTAACTCTGGAACGTCTAAGCCACAAGGAGTTGTCCTAGGTAGTTTTTGCTGGCTATACTATCCCGTTTAGACCAAGGGGACTTGCTCCAAAGGAGCAGTGCATGCCTTGTTTATCTGGACCAGACTTAGGGGACTTACTCCAAGGGAGTAGTGGATGCCTAGTCCGTCCTGTGCTTGTCCAAATATCAGCCATGAACAAAGAGCATATCATGTCCACATTTCTCAGCGGTAGAGAGGGAGATACACTCTTGCTTTCTGCTTGCCCAAGAGATAACACCACCGTTCAAGAGGCCCACAAAGCCTGAGGTGGACTTTCTATCTTCGATTCTTCCTGCCTAGTTGGCATGTATGTAGCATACGAGCCGTCGCGGGTCAGATCGCTCTTGGCCTCCAGATTGGAGTCCCATTTGTCGGGTCTTCTGTAAATAGCGCATGATGCGCTTGACTGCTTGTCACTGCTGTGGCCCTTGATTGGCCACAAACCTGCTCAGTTGTCTTACAGCATAGCAAATGTTAGGGCATGTTCCTACCATGGCATACATGAGGATGCCAACAGCAGATTGGTAGGGAATGTTCTCCATCTAACACCGTGTTGTCAGTGCTAGGGCTCATGGAAGAGGAGATCTTGATATCTGTTGTCATGGGTGTGCTGATGGGCTTGCAGTCCTCCATGTCGTAGCGCTTGAGGACCTCCATGGTGTACTTGATTTGGTTCAGCTCGATGGTGCCTGCTGCTCGACCGCAGTGGACGGCTATCCCGAGGTAGAACTCGAGTGGACCCATGTCCTTCATCTTGAACTTGTTACTGACATCTGTCTTTGGCTTGTTCAACAGCGTAACAGACGATAAGCAGATGATCAGGTCATCCACATACAGTGCAACCAGTATCAAGTCTTGCTCATCCTCCCGCACATAGACACTAGGGTTGTTTTGGCACTACGTGAAGGTGAGCGCGGCCATGAAGCCGTCCATCTCCTTGTACAATATCCTTGGGACCTGTTTCACCCCGTAGAGTGCTTTGACCAGTTTGTAAACCTTGCCCTCTAGAGCTTTCACTCCCTCGGATACTTACATCAGCACTTTGTTGTCTAGCTTCTTCAAGAGGAAAGCTGTATTGACGTCCATCTAGTGGACCTCTTAATCTTTTGCAGTAGCGAGGCCCAACATGGATCTGATGGAGGCAAAGGTGATGAGAGGCCCGAAGGTCTCCTCATACTCTCAGCTTGCACGCTAGGAAAACCCCTTCGCGACAACTCTTGCCTTGTGCTTGTCGATAGTACCATCTTGCTTGAACCTTTTCGGGAGTAACCACTGTGTACCCACCATGTGCGCGTTTGTAGGCATGTCAACCAGAGTCCATGTTCCATTTTCATCAATGGATGCCAATTTGCTATCCACTGCCTCCTTCTTGGCCACATCTGGCATGTTCATAGCCTCCAGTACGGTCACAGGCTCTCCTTGAGCCAAGCATGACCAGCTGAGTCCGGTCCATTCCGCACTCTTAGTATCGTACTTGGGCGAAGGTTTCTTCTGGTGCGTATTATGGCAGAGTGTTGGTGGTGGTGCTTCAAGGCTTAGTTTCTTGTGTTGCTCTTGCGCTGCTAGTGATTCGTTGTTTGAGGAAGAGCCACCAGCCTCAGAGTTTGACTTAGCGACCTCGACAAACTCAGACTCAGTTTCAGAGTTCGTCGCTGATTCAGCCTACACAGCCACTCTCCATGCAGTACCATCCTTCATTGGCACCATGTGCCAGTTCTCAAGTTCTTGATCACTTGAATCAAGCAACACAACCCACTCCCCTGATTTGGGATCATGGAGAGGATCCAGTGAGTGTCCGTTCCCGAGCGTCCTTTCTTCAAACTCGACATCTCGGCTCTTTATGAGCTTTCCAGCCGCTTGGTCCGACAGCCAGTACGCCTTGTGTGAAGTGTCGTATCGGACCATTACATACATGCAAGCACGTGCATCCAGCGTGCCACTTCCTTCTCCTGCTTGGTCCTTTCTCCAGGTAGTATAGCCAAAGGCCCTCAAGTATGAGGCATCTGGCTTCTTCTACAACCAAGCCTCCTTTGGCGTCATGAGCTACTTCTCTTGGTGCTTCTTGCCACGCCTTTCAAGCGGGGCTGCCGGAGTGAGATTCACAAGGTAGGAAGCAGTTCTTGCAGCTTCGACCGAGAAGCGAGGTGAGATTTTGGCGTCGAAGAGCATGCTTTGTGTCGTACCGAGGATAGTCTGGTTCATTTGCTCGGCAATACCATTACTCTGAGGGGTATATGGCGTGGTGATCTGGTGGTCAATGCCATTTTGGCTCAACCAGCCTTTCCACATCTAGTACTCACCACCTTTGTCGGTGCATAGTGCCTTGACCTTCTTGCTCGTGTGCCGCTGTACCATGGCGACAAACTCTTACAACTTCTCGTTGACCTCTCCCTTTTTCTAGAAGAAATAGATCCATATCTTGTGAATGTGGTCATTGATGAAGGTTAAGAGATACTTCCTGCCGCCGTTCGAAGGAGTGCGGAATGGTCCGCACACATCAGAGTGAATCAGATCCAATATTACTACAGCACGTTGCCCATTACGCTCAAAGGGCTTTCTCTTTGCCTTGCCTTGGAGGCATGGCTCACACAGCTTCTTGCCCTTTTCCGCATCCTTGGCCTTGCATCCCTCCATCCAATTGGCCACTTCTTGCTGATGCATAGCTTGTAGTGTACTGTCAAGCATATGGCCAAACCGCCTGTGGCAAAGCTCAACATCTATGTCGGTGGAGTTGGCCGCCATGCTGATAGCTTGTGGTGCAACATCAGGCTTTGGAGACTTGGGCTCTTCAAACGCTGCATATCCCTCATTTGTACTCTTGAGGAGCTTGGTCTGTAGCACGTAGAGCCCATCAACTCTTGGGACCTGTGCGACAAGACTCTCCTTGGGATAGGAGATCTTGATGTCCTTGTTCTTGACAATCACGGCCTCCTTCGCTGTAAAGATGACCGTCATGTCGTGGTCCGTGATTCTGGACACTGACAAGAGGTTTGCCGCAAAAGATGGCATGTACACAATGTTCGCCAACTTGAAGTCTTTTTTAACACCGTTCATGTTGATGCTGATCAACTTATCTCCCTCGCCTTGGGCATGGACAAGGCTGTTTTTGGCACACCTGAAGCAACGTTCAGTGTCCCCAATGGAGATGAATCCATCGTTCTCCCTTGAAGGGTGGTGGTTTGTGCGAGAAATGAGTCTGTAGACTCCATGCTTGAGCAATGCCGCTCCCTTGGTTTCCATCACGCTCTCAGCCATCATGTTCATCAACTCCTGTGCCCAATGTCCAGGCTTGCACCAGTTATGGCACTTACCATGACGCTTTGAACTCTTTCTACCGCCAACATTACCTTTTCCTCCACCCCCACTGCTTCCATTGCTGATCTGACCAGAAAAGAAGTTGTTTCCACGACCACCTTACTATGCAGCATAGGCTGAAATGTTAGCTTCACTACCACTACGCCGCATGGCCTCGTTACGCACGTACTCGGACTCTATCTCATACGTGAAATCCTCCTCCTTTCAATTGCCAAAGACGATGATCAGAGGACTTGAGCTTTCAGGAACCTCCATGAGGAGGATCATGGCCTACATGTTGTTGTCGATTTCCCAGTTCATGCGCTTCTTGCAATAGCTTCAAACAAAGCAAATGGTAAGCAACTTGCCCACCATCTCCATCTTTGAGCAGCAGTTCTGCATCGGATGTTCGGATGAAAAACCGCATCGTCAAGCGTTCTCTAGAGCAAGGGAGCTTGCAAAGGAGGTGTTGGAGCTAGTCTACACTGACTTGTGTGGCCTAATGCACACACAGAGCTTTGGAGGCTATAGGTGTTTTCTCACCTTCAATGATGATTTCAGGCATAACCCTACTATGTACTTCCTGTCCTCCAAGGACCAGTGCTTTGACAGGTTTAATGAGTTGAAGGCCATGGTGGAGAACCACACGAGCAAGAGAATTAAGGCGTTGCACATCAACTGCGGGAGAGAGTACCTGAGCGAGGATTTCCATGACTACGTTGCAGCAGCTACCATCAAGGTGCAATGCACTATGCCATACTTGCTGTTGGAGAATAGTGTAACAAAACGTGCCAACTGCACCATCATTGAGTCGGCGCGGTCCATGCTATATGTGGCTCAGGTGACATACAACTTGTAGGCGAGAGACGTGAGTATTGCAATCTACATCAAGAACTGCAGTTTAACCAAGGCCTTTGAGCAGATGACGCCGTACGAGGCGCGATCCGGCAAGAAGCCAAACATGGATCATCTTTGCAAGTTTGGCAACTTGGCACACATGCATGTGGCCAAGGAGAATTGGTAGAATTGGGATGCGAAGAGGACACAGATGCTGATGAAGGGCGTATTGGCTTTAAGAGAGGGATACTGGCTACGTCATCATCTGAAGGGATGTCATCTTCAATGACAGCAATGTCATCGGCACTAATATGGTTTGTGATGAGGTAGCAAAACCAGCATCTGACAAGGCAGTGGGAGCAGATATCCTCCCTGACTTAGTCTCTCTTGACCCTTCTTCCAGTGTCAGAATGGGAGGACCACTCCACTCTCTCATGTCTGATGCAGTGGATACAGCGGCCTCATCAGCAGAACTAGAGGAAGAAGATATACCACCATCAGTAGGAGCAGTTGTGCCATCTGCACCGTGCGAGCCGTTTGCTAATGCTCTTACATTAGGTCGGAGGTACCCTCTTAGAGTGCGCTACAAGTCTGGTGAGTGCCGGCATTTCTGGATGCTGCAGAAACCAGACCAGATGAATGTCGCAGTTGTAGCAGACTGTGATGAGCCGAAGTCATACAAGGAGGCCATGGCCGCACCACATGCAGCAGATTGGGCGCAAAGTGTGAAGCAGGAGATATAGTCGCAGCTCAACAACGGTACTTGGGAGCTGACTGAGCGTCCACCTGCACACAAGGTGATCAAGTGCAAGAGGGTGTTTAAGAAGAATCGAGGAGTAGATGGCAACCTAGAAAAGTACAAGGCGACATTGGTCGCCAAGGGCTAATCGCAACAAGAAGGCATTGACTACACTGAAATCTTTGCTCCTGTTGCAAAGTTTACCTTTGTGCGCACGCTTAAGACTTTGAGATTCTCCACATGGATGTCAAGATGACATTCTTGAACAGTGACTTGGAGGAATTCTTCATAGATGGCCAGGAGCACCTGGTCTGCAAGCTCCAAAAGTCGTTGGATGGCCTCAAGTAGGCGTCGCGTGCTTAGAACCAAAAATTGGATGCAGCGTTTGAGTGCATGGGGTTTGAGCACAGTGAGTGTGACTATAGTGTCTATAGCTGACAGCATGGTTACAAGGTGTTGATCATCATTGCCTATGTGGATGACATGCTCCTCCTTTCGAACAGCATGTCTCCACTACAGGAGTTCAAGGGGGCCATTGAAGAGCGCTCCCAGATGTCTGATCTCGGGGAGGCGTCATAGTTCTTCAGCATCCGGATCTCGCATGACTGCAAATTACGCTACTCTTATAACAACAAAGTCATTATGTAAAGGATGTCTTCCAGCGGTTCGGCATGGCAAAGGCCAAACCCATCGGCACGCCGCGGGAGACACGATAGTACCTCGTTGGCTTCAATGGAGAAGCGGATGCAGCTGAGCGGGAGAAGTACCAGAGTGTTATCAGCAGTCTCTTGTGCCTGATGGTAGCAACCAGGCCGGACCTCGCCCAGGCTCTCAGCACTGTGTGCGAGTATATGGCAAATCCCGGACCTAAGAACCGGAAGGTAGTGAAGCAGATTTTCTGCTACCTTGTTGGAACCATCAACCTTGGCATCACCTACAACGACAACAACATCATCGACAACTCAAACACAGATTGGGCTTCAAATCCTAAGGACCGCAAGTCCATCTGTGGACATGTATTCCTCGTGAATGGCGGGGCCATCAGTTGGTGAAGCAAGCAGCACGTTGTTGTGGCTACCTCAAGCACGCAAGCTGAGTACGTCTTTTTTAGCTTTGGTGCCAAGGAAGCAGTTCGGCTTCAGCGCCTTTATCGTGGAGATGAGTGGGAGTACATCAGTTCCACTTTCTGTGCGCATCGATAAGCAAAGCGCAATCGCACTTGCCAAGAATCATGAGCACCATGCACGCACCAAGCACATTGACATTGCATATCACTTCATCAGGCACATGGTGCAAGAGGGTGCTATCAAGCTGGAATTCACTCCAACCAGCAACCAGGTCGCTCATTTTGTACCAAGTCAGTGACCTGTGAGAAACAACAGTTCTGCATGAAGGCATGTGGACTCAGCCCGCTCTCACTGCGGCAAAGTAGGAGATTCTTTGGAAAGAGGCCTTAGGTATAATTTAAGGTCCATATGAGCAACTCTCAGGAAACTACAAGATGCTTTTACGTATGGTTTATCCGTTTTTTGCATTGGAAAGAGCAGGTGGAAAATCGTCTATGGTCCAAGTTTCAGGCCCATCCAATGGTCGGATTGGGAGACATGAATTTTTGAAGTTTTCAGGGTCATGGACCGCCGATGTCTGGCTGACCATGGGCGATGGCTCCATGCCTTAGCCTGAGGAAAGAAAAAGGCAAGAGGTCCAGGGTCAAGACCTGATGGGAGAAGTATCCAAAAGGTCCTAGATTCTTGTGTTGCCTTGTCAAAGTGTGCTGACTTGGAAAAAGGTACCTCTCCATACTTCTTAGGTGAGGTGAGATCTTGGTGTGCTAGTCTTGGAGACATGGCAATTCTCCAGGGGATTATGGGTTATGTGCCCACTAGGAGTTGCTCTGAGAGCATTTTCTAGTTCTCTAGGTCGTGTGTGAGTGGTCACCCTGATTGCTAGGCTGATTTCCTCTCTTGTATGAGATTATGGACTCTAGTGTGTGAGCCTTAGCCTCCATGGCTAAGTGGTGAGGCTTTTGAGAGGGCTGACTTGCCCAAACTCTAGCTCTATATGTACTCCATAATTTTAAGTAATTCAAGAACCATTCTTCAGCACAAGTGTTGCCTTTTCAGTCCCACATGTTTACTATTCCAAGGCTCTGTCTCTCCTCCAGTTCCAACGGAGCCTTGGAGCAGCAAATATATAGGACTCAAAAGGCATCACTTGTGCTAAAGAATGGTTGTTAAATCAGACAAAATGATGGAGTACATATAGAGTTGGAGCTAGGGCAAGTGAGCCCTCTCACATGGCACACCATTTAGCCATGGAGGCTAAGGCTCACACACTAGAGTACATAATCTCACACAAGAGAGGAAATCAACCTAGCAATCAGGTTGACCACTCACACATGACCTAGAGAGCTAGAAACTGCCCTCATGGTACACTCATAGTGGTCACATATCCCACAATCCCATAGAGAATTGCCATGTATCCATGGATAGCGCTTAAGTATCTTACCATTCATAACAAGTAAGGAGAGGTACCTCTTTCCTTGTCAGCATACTTTGACAAGGTAATCCAAGAATCTAGGACCCTTTTCCATGTTTTCCAATCTCGTCTTGACCATGGACCTCTTGCCCTTTTTCTTTTCTCAGGCTTAGGCATGGAGCCATTGCCCATGGTCACACAGACATCGGCGGTCCATGATCCCAGAAACTTGAAAAATTCATATATCTCAATCCGACTGTTGGATCCGCATGAAGCTTGGACCATAGATGATTTGCCACCTCAGTTTTTTAGTGCTAAAGTTGAAGTGACAATAAGAGTAGGCATTTGGTAGTTTACTGGAACTTTCTCCTGTTGCCTTGAAACTGAGCCGGATGGTTCCTTTCTCAATAATCTCCCATTTTGCCGTAGTCAGAGTGGGTTGAGTCCCCATGCCTTCATGCAAAAGTGTTGTTTCTTATGGATCACTCACTTGGTGAAGAAATCAGCAACTTGCTTGTTGGTTGGAGTGAATTCCAGCTTGATAGCATCCTCCTGCACCATGTGTGTGATGAAGTGATATGCAATGTCAATGTGCTTGGTGCGTACATGGTGGTCAAGAGTTTTGGCAAGTGTAATCGCGCTATGGTTGTCGACGCGAACTACTGCAACCCCACTTGTCTCCGCCCTGAGACGCTGGAGCCAAACAACTTCCTTGGTTCCAAAGCTTAGAGAGATGTACTTTGCTTCCGTGCTTGAGGCGGCCACGACCTATTGTCGCTTGCTACACTAGCTCATGGCTCCGCCATTCATGAGGAACAAATGTCCAAAGATGGACTCACGATCCTTAGGGTTTGAAGCCCAACCTGTGTTTGTGTAGCCGATGATGCTGTTGTGGTTGCCATTTTAGGTGATGCCGATGTTTATGGTTCTAGCAAGGAAGCGGAAGATCCGCTTCACTGCCTTCTGATACTCAGGTCCGGGATTTGTTATGTGCTGGCTCAAAGCATTCATAGCTTGTGGGACGTCGAGCCTCGCTGCCACCATTAGGTACATGAGACTGCTAACAACGCTGTGGTACTTTTGCCGCTCAGCTGCATCTGCTTCTCCACTAAAACACATTAGGTACTGTTGCATCTCAAGCGGCGTGCCAATGCACTTTGCCTCTGCCATGCTGAATCGGTACAAGACATCCTTGACATAACTACTATACTAGAGCAAAAGAGAGCATGATGTACGGTCACACGTGATCTGGATGCTTAGGAAGTATAACGCCTCCGCGAGATCAGACATGTAGAAGCGCTCCTGCATGGCCTTCTTGAACTTTCATTATGCAGTCATGCTGTTGGAGATGGGGGGCATGTCATCCACAAAGACAATGATCATGAGGATCTCATGCCCATGCTACCTGCGATAGACACTATAGTCACCCTCGTTGCGCTTGAACCCCATGCACTAGAGCACCGCATCCAATTTCTGGTTCCAAGCACGCGACACTTGCTTGAGGCCGTAAAGCCTTCTTGGTAGCTTGCAAACCAGGCACTCTTGGCCACCAATGACAAATCCCTCTCGCTGCTCCATGTAGATCTCTTCCTCCATGTCGCCGTTCAAGAATACCATCTTGACATCCATGTGGTGGATCTCGAAGTCCTCAGCTGCTACATAAGAGAGGAGCATCCACATTGAGGCAAACTTTGCAATAGGAACAAAGGTTTTAATGCCTTCCTACTGTGACTAGCATTTGGCGACGCATCTCGCCTTGTACTTTTCAAGGTTGCCATCTACACTTGATTACCTTGTGTCCAGGAGGACGTTGTGTCAGCTCCCATGTATCATTGTCGAGCTTCTATTGTATCACCTGTTGCACGGCTTGCGCCTAATCTACTGCATTTGCAGTAGTCATGGCCTTTTTCTAGGACGTTGGCTCATCGGAATCTGCTACAACTGCGACATTCATCTTATCTCTTTTTTGTAGCATCAACAAATGCCCGCGCTCATTAGGCTAGTATCGCATCCTGAGAGGTCACCTACAACCTGGTGCCAGGGCGTTAGCAGGTTGCTGGTGCGGTATCGCAGGTACAACTGCTGCAACTGGTGTTGCTGCATCTCTGTCCCTTCCTTCTACCGATGAGGCCGTTTTATCTGCTACATCAGACATGGGAGAGGAGAGTGGTTCTCGCATTAACACATTGGAGGAAGGATCAGGATACTCTGGTTCAAGGTAGATATCTACTCCCACTGCCTTGTCAGTAGCTGGTCCTGTTGCTTCCTCACAATCAATGTTGGTGTCGATGACGTTGCTCTCGTTGAAGACGACATGCTTGGAAATGTTAACATGGCCACTATCCCTCTCGTAGAGGAGGTAGGCCTTGCTTGCCACGTCATAGCCAATCATCAGCATTTGTGCACTCTTTTTGTCCCATTTCGGTCGCTTCTCCTTGGGCACCTCTATGTGTGCCAAGCTACCAAATGCGGGAAGATGAACCACGCCTCATAAAATGTCATCTGTTCCAAGGCTTTGGTTGGACTGCGGTTTTTGTTGTAGAGCGCAGTGCTTACCGCTGTGACCCAGAAGCTGTAGGTCAGCCCAGCCACGTGCAGCATGGAGCGCGCCGATTCAACAATGGTGCGGTTGGCGCATTCTACTTGACCATTTTGCTACGTCGAGTATGGCGCAGTGCGCTATGCCATGATACTAGCTCCTACAAGGTAGTCCAAGAATTACTTGCTCAGGTACTCTCAACCACGATCGCTATGCAACGCTATAATTTTCTTGCACGTCTGGTTCTCCACCATGTCCTTATACTCCTTGAACGTGTCAAAGCACTTCTCATTGGAGGAAAGGAAGTACACAACAATGTCACGGCTGAAATCATCAATGAAGCTGAGTAAATACCTAGAGCCTCCAAAGGTCGGCGTATGCATCAGGCCACACAAGTCTGTTTGGACAAGCTCCAGCATCTCCTTGGAATGCTCTCCTGCTCTAGAGAACGCCTCATGATGCTGCCTCTGCTCCAAACAGATGATGAACAAGTGGTGCTCAAAGTCGGAGATGGTGGGAAAGTCACGCACGATGCAAGGCGCGCATGCCGATGTGGCTTTACCACACATGCCCGATTTTTCCATCTGTCGCCTGCACCATTACTACAAGACCCTGCTCACGCGGGATCTTGGTTTCCCGCAACACGCGGTACATGTTGCCTTCCTTCACCGACCTAGCCAACTCCTCTCTTGTTTCCTTTTTGAGGATATAGTCATAGTCATCATCAAAGAAGACTCGTAGTCGAGTGTTGGTGAGAGAGGACACTGAGGAAAGGTTCAACATAGCATCAGGTATATATAGCACGCCATGGAACACTACCACTTCAATGCCACGCGGGGTCTCTTAATACATCTCCACAATCACAATCCCTTCAGTATACACCACCCGATCATCACCCAAAGCAATCGGTCGGGGGGGAATGGAAAGAAACTACATAAACTATCAACCTTCCTGAGGCAACGGTATAGAAAGCGTGTCCTGACATAATGGTTACCGCCAACTGCTCTTGGTATTGCAACAAAGAGGTGATATTACCCTCATAGCCAAGGTTCCACACTAAGCAGTTCATAGGAATCACTTCCTTCCACTGTTTCCTTAGCACCTGGTCACTTTTGGGCGAGGAGGAAACTCTTAGGGGTTAGACCAACCAATGCTTCTTTAGTGTCTACTTCTAGTGGATAACTTTGTTAGGAGTCTCAAAGGTAAGTAGTGTACTCAATGACAGGCAATCGGCAGGTTCTTATAGTCCTAGAGCCAACCTCTAGTCTAGGCGTGCAACAGCTCCTTGGATGAGCCACTTTGGGGGAAATCTGGATTGCAAGGGAGAGTTTGTTGACCCGATATGCACCTTGTCTATTGCTCACATTTGGACAGGCACTGGACAGACTAGGCATGCACTGCTCCCTTGGAGTAAGTCCCCTAAGTCTGGTCCAGATAGACAAGGCATGCACTACTCTTTTGGAGCAAGTCCCCTTGGTCTGAACTGGATAGTATAGCAAGCAAAGACTACGTAGGACAACTCCTTGTGGCTTTGACATTCCAGAGTTAGTTAAAAGTGCACACCAAATGACCGGAACCGCGGTCCCAAACCACGGATCCGGTTCTCGGACAGGATCCGCGGTTCTTTTCTGAGGTGCAGGAACCAAGATGGAACCACGGTTCCACCCATCAGAGGCGAGGGGAGGGGGGGGGGGGGCGGAAAATGGCAAGATATCCAGGTCGAGTCCCCGACCTGGTATTTGGCTAACCTACATGTTGGCGAAATGCCTGCACTGCACCATGTGCGTGCATCATGTACACACAGCGCATGCATTATGCATGCACAAGGAGCATGTTCAGATTTGCAGGCAGTGCCAGCGCATCCGTATACTGTCCTGGGCTATAGTAGCCGTCCATGGAAATCAGATCCCTGGCATGGCGCTGCCGGCGCATCACCTCGGATCCCCTTTGAGGTAATGCATTGGCATCTCAGTGTTGCGTCGAATTGCCATATGATGAACGGATGGCAATCCGACGGACCAAAATCGTGATCAATGGCTGCCATGTTTGCAGGCAAATGATATGCGCTGCCCACCACTGATTCGACAGCTTGATCGTCGGTGATTATCAGGCTCCCGAATCAACGGTGACAATTGATTGTCATTAATCTTACGTAATGTAACGTTGTTGGCATTGGAGAGGAGGAGTCCAAGTAGCAAGAAAGATACACCGGACTTCCTTCTTCCGCCGTCGGACCGGGACTGGCACTGCCAGTCTGGGTCCAGGTCTGCACCGCCAGTCTAGTAGTGCGACATTGCGGGTCCCTGCTTGCTAGACCCGCAGGCCGGGTTCAGCCGGCCTCACTATGCGATTAAACCTACACGTTGAGCTCTCTCAGCTCAATACTCAACGTTATTCCCTCGCAAGGATCAGACTGTGTTGAAAATCGTAAAGGCAACCTGTCTTTGAGAGTGACTTCACCTCTCGCTCAAAATGTCTTTCCAATGTTCTCCATCCACTGCTGCCAACACCCTACAAACAATGGACTTCTCCCTTGCAACCCCTCTTGTTGAAAGAGGAAACGTACCAACTAAGCCTGTCAATGTGGAGGATGCTTGCAAGAAGTGGCCGAGTGTGGTGTGGCAGGTTTTTGAGTATGTTGTCATCAACGGGGAGTCACGAGCGGCATGCAGTCTGTGTCCACGGAAGAAAAACAGTCTGAAGGGGAGCTACCTATGAGCCAAAGCGCTACGAACGGCATGTGGAAGCACTTAAGGAACACGTACAATGATAAATGGAAGGAATTGAACACACAGGAAGCGGCACAGAAGCTGATGACCGCAATCGCCACCGCCATGACAACCAAAAACATCGTAGAAGGCTCCAACTCCGTCTTGGCCCGCTCTTGTGCCGGCCTCAATATTGTTTTCAACAGGAATTGTTTCCTCAGTTGTGTGTGGAAACATGTCGTTGACAAAAATGTGTCTTTCCTGTCCATGGAGTCCAGGTAGCTGAAGCATGCTTTCTTCCAATGCAACCCGCTTGCTACTTTGCCCGGCCGGATGACGCTTGCACGCCTCATGAGGCTTTGTGCTGCTGCATTTTGCAAGCGTCTTATGACTATGCTTGCAGCTCTGCAGAGCAGCTTCTCATTCACAACACATAGATGGCAGTCAGATACAAACATGAAATTTTGTTGAGTGACCACGCATTGGATCTCAAACTGAGAGATGGAGAGCATCGCCATTGCTTTTCCATCTCTCAGTGATAGCGACACTACTCAGAACGTGTTCAAGCTCTTTTCTGAGGCTTTGCGGGAGTGGGGGTTGTGGGACAACATGTATGCCCTCACTGTCGACAATGACTCTGTCAATGATTTGATGGTGGACAACGTCCTTGTGCTGTAGAACAAGAAGTTTCACAAGGCAAGCCACACTCAGTGCATGGGCCATTTAATAAACCTTGCTTTTCAAGATCTCCTTGACAAGAGCTTCCTGCAGGAGCACTTGCGGACAGCACGTGACATCTGCACCTTCGTGACATGCAGTGCGAAGCGAGAGGCGTTGCTTGAGGCCGCATGCGAGGCCGCCAACGTGCAGTACCTGGTGCTGCATGTAGATACCCCAACAAGGTGGAAAAGCACCCTTGACATGTGCACCAGGGTGGTGAAAATCAAGGGTGTGTTGGAACCATTGTTGACCATGAAAGTCTCGCAGCTGAAGCATAGTGGGAACGGATGGGAGCTTCAGGCCCTAGTCACTGCCATCCTAAAGCCATTCAGAGGATTCACACATGACATGAGCGGCCAACAGTACCCAATGCTGTCGCTCGTCATCCCATTCTTCATGGTGATTCTCGGCAAGATACACCACTGGCAGGTGAAAGTGGGGGTCCCCAAGAAGAAGGTGCAGCTGAAGAAGGATCCCAAGGCAACCAAGCGGCTTCTCATGGAGCTTGAGCCCAGCTTCAAGGTGGTGGTGGACAAGGTGCCTTGGTGTGTTGGTGCAATGGTGCAATGGTGCAATGGTGCAGGTGCATGTGTAGGTGCAGGTGCAAGTGTAGGTGCAATCCAGGTGTAGGTGCAATGCAGGTGCAAGTGCAGGTGAAGGTGCAGGTGTAAGTGCAGGTGTGCAGCTGTAGGTGTAAGTGTATGTGTAGGTGCAAGTGCATGTGCAGGTGCAGGTGCAATGCAGGTGTGTAGTGCAAGTGTGTAGGTGCAAGTGCATGTTTAGGTGCACTGCAGGTGCAAGTGCAAGTGCAATGCAGGTGTGTAGTGCAAGTGTGCACGTGCAGGTGCAGTTACTGGTGCAGAGCAGGTGCAGGTGCAATGTTGGTTTGCAGTGCAGGTGTACACGTGCATGTGTAGGTGCAGGTGTAGCGCAGGTGCAAGTGTACGTGCAAGTGCAATGCAGGTGTGTAGGTGTAGGAGTAGTGGAAGTGCAGGTGCAGGTGCAGGTGCAGGTGATATGATGCAATGGTGTAAGTTTTGGTACAGGTGCAATGCAGGTGCAATGCAGGTGTGCAAATGTAGGTACAGGTGCTGTGCAGGTGCACGTGCAGGTGCATGATCAATGCAGGTGCAATGGAGGTGCAGGTGCAGGTGCTGGTGCATGTGCAAACTCAGGTGCAGGTACAGGTGTAGGTGTAGGTGCATGTGCAGGTGCAATGGTGTAATACAAGTGCAGGTGCTCGTGTAATGGTGCAAAGGTGGAATGGTGGAATGGTGCAATGGTGCAATGGTGCAATGGTGTAATGCAAGTACAGATGCAATGCAGGTGCAATGCAGGTGTGCAGGTCCAGGGGCAGGTGTTGTACAGGTGGAGGTGCGGGTGCAGGTGTAGGTGCAATACAGGTACATGTAGTTGCTTGTGCAGGTGCACGTGCAGGTGCAGGTGCAGGTGCAGGTGCAAGTGCAGGTGCAGGTACAGGTGCAGGTGCAGGTGCAGGTGCAGGTGCACGTGCAGGTGCAGGTGTAGGCACAAGTGTAGGTGCACGTGCAGGTGCAGGTGTAGGTGCAGGTGCAGGTGCAGGTGCAGCTGCAAGTGCAGGTGCAGCCGCAAGTGCAGGTACAAGTACAGGTGCAGGTGCAGGTGCAAATACAATGCAGTTGTGGAAGTACAGGAGCAGTGGAGGTGTAGTGGAGGTGTAGGTGGAGGGGATATGATGCAATGGTGCAGGTGTATATACAATGGTGCAGGCACATGTGTAATGGTGTAGGTGCATGTGTAATGGTGTAGGTGCATGTGTAATGGTGTAGGTGCATGTGTATTTTTCTTATGCTTTCACATGCTGTTGTGTCCATGCAGGTGGAGAAGTACGTTCAAAAGTTGACTCTCCGACACGTGGTAACGGCAGTAGACCTCCAATTCCACTTTTGCTTCTCCAAGAGGGTTCACAAACTTATGGGCATTTGCAGTTCGGTGGAGTTGGAGGTGAAAATTGTGGAGGAGTTGAAGTAGTACAACCTGCATGTGCTGGAGCGTCATCGTGCGAAACAGGCAGCTGCAACAACAACAGCCAAAGCAGCTCTGGTGCTGGCTGCAACTGCTGCAACAACCATCGAAGATAAAGGTGGCAGTGCAGCGCCTGAAAGTGTTGTGAGTGCACCTGCCGCCTCTGTTACATCCACGTTGAACCTCTCGAGGCCGGCTGCTACCACAAAAAAGGACAGGCTGACACGCTCGAAGAAGTTGATGGTTAAGGCAGTACTCGAAGATGCCATGGAAGAGCTTTTTGAAGAGCCGGAGCGGACCTCATCTCAGAGGTGGTCAGACTCCCTCAAGCACAAGGTTGAAGACTGGAAGAAGGAAAACTGTTTGGGTCGTCGAGATGATATCCTCCTCTACCTTCGCGACAATGCTGTCAGATTCTTGACATTTACACTCATCGCCGTTGACCTGCTTGCTGTGCCTGCCACCAACACTCTGAGTGAACGCATGTTCAGTCTTGGTGGACGTGTTGTCACAGAAATCCGTTACTCCTCTGTAGACATGACTGTCCATGATGTGCTAACTCTGAAGACCTGGATCATTGATATTGTGCTTGTTGACTTTTTTTTTCTCCCAACGGCACAGTTGCTCCAGAATTGCATGAAGTAGAGAACACGGAGAAGGCAAAGCGACGGGCAACTCGGCGTCGTGGAGTGCGTAACCTGACTACGCCGGCATTGGCAACATCAGAAGGTAGTAGCAGCGATGAGGAGGATGAGGAGGGAGATGGTGGTGGGGATGACCTCAACAAAGACTCAAATGACGACGACGACGATTACGAGGGAGACGTTGTAACTGACGCCTTGTAGAATTTCAATTTCAATGACGACGATGATGTTGTAGAGATGTCGTAGGAGTAGTTCTCCTCAGGTGTAGAACAGTGTACTGATTTCCTGTGACACTTTCGCATTGAAGACCATTGTTTGCATGTCTTTCTGATAGATGGACAGTGGGGTAGGGGCAGGTTGCCATGGCCTCGCCCCAATCAACAATTAAAAATGGTTCATCTCTGTCCACTGTTGCGTTTGTACTATGATTACATCAAATACGTTTCAAGCATATCATTCTCTTTCCACTATGTTTTCAATACCTTACTTGTGTTTCTTGTACAATAATGGTGCTTCAATGAGTGAAGTCCAACATCACACAGAAGTAGCATTGATGAATGATATTGAAATGGATACATTTAACAACTGCCCTTGAACATTGCAAGTAGAAATCTGGGTGCATGTAGCAGTTTGACATGTCATGAGAAGAATAATGGAGGTCCGGTAGTGCTAAAATCATGGAGGGTAAACCTGTGAACCGTTCAATTCGAACACAGAGAACCGCAAATCATGTGCACACACATTCGCCATTCCTTGGTCAGAGGAACCGCAAACCGTACTTCAATGGAACCGTGAGTATACTATGGTCAAAACCACGAATCTTGGGAACCGTGGTTCCCGTCCAAGAACTGCGGTTCCGGTTCTAAACTTCTGCGTACTCGCGAACCCGAATCTGTTCTCATAATTGCGGTTCTAGCATGGTGTGCACCCTTAGAGTTAGTCTCTGGAGCAAGATATCACTGGGTCAAATCCCAGCCCATTGACTAAAAGGGGGACACGAAGGTTCTAAGAGACATCTTAGAACATTGCAAGGTCCTTCTTGGTGGCTGTTGCCACATGGCAGTCATAGGGAGCGCCATGTAGGTAGGGGTTGAGATGGAGTCCAGATTGCTCCCAAAATGGCTCATCCAAGGAGCCATTGCACGCCTAGTCCTAGAGACTGGCTCGAGGACTATAAGAACCTATCAGTTGCCTATCATTGAGTATTGTTCTTATCTTTGAGACTCCTAACATAGTTGTCCACCAGAGGTAGACACTAAAGAAGCATTGGTTGATCTAAGAGACAAGAGTTCGCTCATTGTGCAAAAGTGACCAGGTGCTAAGGACACAGTGCAAGTAAGTGATTCCTATGAAGTGCTCAGTGTGGAACCTTGGCTCTGATAGTGACATAATCTCTTGGTTGTAATACCAAGACCGGTTAGTGGGAACCATTGTGTTTGAACCTGTTTTCTAGACCGTCGCCTCGGGCAGGTTGACAAAGGGTTATGGGTCCACACAGATTAGTTGCAAGGCACGCTTCTGCGCATTCTCTTGCCCTTTTTGTCTTCCATGGTGCATCAACTCCATCAGCTCCATCTACTCCTTCTCCTCCATTAGCTCCAACGGTAGGTGATGGCACTTAGTAAACAAGGGCCAAGGAGAAGCTATGCCCTTAAAGGTACGACCCTTGGACCTTAACCAAAATAAGCTCTGCCCTTAAAGGCACGACCTGGATTCGCTAGTGTGCGTTCTTCTCTGTTTGCATGTGATTAACGGCTAAGAGATAAGCAACGGATCCGTACCTTCTAAAACGGTAGCAGACAATAGCCTACATCAACCTACATCAGCCTCAACAAAGGAAAGAAGTGGAGAAGCAAAGAGGCAGAGAAGTAGAGAAGTAGCATGACAACAGCTACAACTCTCACCCTTGAGCAGATCAACGGTGGGATGTCAAAGTTCACAAGGATAGGTTTTCCCTTGTGGAAATGGCAATTCGAGATTGTCATGAGGGTTCATGGCTACTTGAAGATGTTCCTTGGAGATAAGGTTGAACCTCTAAAAACAGATGCTCCATATGAAGCGTGTAGTGTCAAAAATGACGTGGCGCTTACGATTCTTGTGACATCAATGTATGAGTCACAAATGTTGGGAAAGGAGCCATCCGGCTCACTTTGAGGCCCACAGGAGCAAGTTTTAGGAAAGTACCAGATGCCTACTCCGATCATCTATTCAACTTCTTCATTCGAAACATGACATTGCAAAATGTCTACGGTCCAATTTTTGAAGTTTTCGGGATCATCGACCGCTGGTCTATGGGTGACCATGGGCGATGGCTCCATGCCTTAGCCAGAGAAAAGAAAAAGGCAAGAGATCCAGGGTCAAGACCTGATGGGAGCAATATTCAAAAAGATCATAGATTCTTGGG
The DNA here is from genome assembly GCA_023375785.1 of Penium margaritaceum. Lineage (NCBI taxonomy): Eukaryota > Viridiplantae > Streptophyta > Zygnematophyceae > Desmidiales > Peniaceae > Penium > Penium margaritaceum. The sequence goes on from SZWC01001149.1 coordinate 62,573, forward strand.
TTGCCTTATCAGAGTGTACTGACTACAAAAAAGGTATCTCTCCTTGCGTTTCAGGTGAGGTGAGATCCTTGTGTACTAGCCATGGACACATGGCGATTCTCTATGGGATTGTGGATTATGTGACCACGAGGAGTGTTCCATGAGAGTAGTTTTTACCTCTATAGGTCGTGTGTGAGTGGTCAGCCTGATTGCTAGGCTGGTTTCCTCTCTTGTGTGAGATTATGGACTCTAGTATGTGAGCCTTAGCTTCCATGGCTAAGTGGTGTGGCTTGTGAGAGAGCTGACTTGCCGAAGCTCTAGCTCTATATGTACTCCATCATTTTGAGTGATTAAACAACCATTCTTTAGCACAAGTGATGCCCTTCTAGTTCGAACAACAGCATGTCTACCTACAAGGTGTCACACATGCATCAAAGGCTTATGAGAAGCTTGCACGTGTACACCAATCAATGGCTCTCGCAAATTGCCTCTTCATCCTTCAAAAGCTAATTTTGATGAGGGTGAGCGAGGGAGAGTCGATTCCCGACTTCCTATTGAAGTTGAAGGACTGCTCAGCAAGTGACCCAAATGAACAGGGAAATCGACACCAACATGCAGGGCATGATCCTCCTCATGGCGCTACCTGAAAGCTGGGGACCTCTAATCACCGTTTTTGGCGATTGGGAGGAGGATTTGACTTGTGAGAAAGTGCCCGAGTACGTGCGCAACGAGGCCATGCGTCGCTATGGTAGTGAGGCTAACATTTCAGCCTATGCAGCATAGTATGGTGGTCGTGGCAACTACTCCTTTTCTGGTCACAACGGTAGTGGAAGCGTTGGCGGTGGAGGAAAAGGCAATGGTGGCGGTGGAAAGAGTTCAAAGCATCCTGGGAAGTGCCATAACCGTGGCAAGCCAGGGCAATTGGCACAGGAGTGCATGGCTCCCAACAAGGTGTTGGAACTTGAGGAGAGAGGGAGCCTTGGAGCAGCGAGCATGCGTGATTGGAAGGGCATCACTTGTGCTGAAGAATGGTTGTTCAATCATTCAAAATGATGCAGTACATATAGAGCTAGAGCTTGGGCAAGTCAGCCCTCTCACAAGCCACACCACTTAGCCATGGAGGCTAAGGCTCACACACTAGAGTCCATAATCTCACACAAGGGAGGAAATCAGCCTAGCAATTAGGCTGACCACTCAGACACGACCTAGAGAGCTAGAGAATGCTCTCATGGCACACTCCTAGTGGTCACATAACCCACAAACCCATGGAGAATCGCCATGTGTCCATGGCTAGCACACAAGGATCTCACCTCACCTAAAAAGTAAGGAGAGGTACCTTTATCCTAGTCAGCACACTCTGACAAGGCAATCCTAAGACCAAGGACCTTTTTGGATATTTCTCCCATCAGGTCTTGACCCTGGACCTCTTGCCTTTTTCTTTTCTCAGGCTAAGGCATGAAGCCATCACCCATGCCCACCCTGACATCGACAGTCCATGACCCGCGAAATCTCGAAAATTCATATCTCCCAATCTCACCGTTGGATCGGCCTCAAACTTGGACCGTAGACATTTTGCCACCTGATCTTTCCAATGATGAAGTCGGATTGGTGATCGGAGCAGGCATCTGGTACTTTCCTGGAAGTTGCTCCTGTGGACCTGAAACTGAGCCAGATGGCTCCTTTTCCAACAATCTCCCACTTTGCCGCAGTCAGAGTGGGCTGAGTCCACATGCCTTCATGCAGAACTGCTGCTTCTCACGGGTTACTGGCTTGGTGCAAAAATCAGTGACCTGCTTGCTGGTTGGAGTAAACTCCAGCTTGATAGCACCCTCCTGCACCATGTGCCTGATGAAATGATATGCGATGTCAATGTGCTTGGTGCGTGCATGGTGCTCAGGATTCTTGGCGAATGCGATTGCGCTCTGGTTGTCGACGTGCACAAGAACTGGAACTGATGCACTCCCACTCATCTCTGCCATGAGACGTTGGAGCCAAACTGCTTCCTTGGCTCCAAAGCTGAGAGATACGTACTCAGCTTCTGTGCTCGAGGTCGCCACGACCACCTGCCGCTTGCTGCACCAGTTGATGGCTCCACCATTCATGAGGAACACATGTCCAGAGATGGACTTGCGGTCCTCAGGGTTTGAAGCCCAATCTGCGTCTGTGTAGTCGATGATGCTGTTGTCATTGCCGTTGTAGGTGATGCCAATGTTGATGGTTCCAGCAAGGTAGCGGAAGATCCGCTTCACTACCTTCTGGTGCTCCGTTCTGGGATTAACCATGTGCTGGCTCACAGCGCTCACAGCCTGTGCGAGGTCCGGCCTGGTTGCCACCATCAGGTACATGAGACTGCCGACGGCGCTCTGGTACTTCTGGCGCTCAGCTGCATTTGCTTCTCCATTGAAGCTCACGAGGTACTGCCGCGTCTCGAGCGGCATGCCGATGGGTTTTGCCTCTGCCATGCCAAAACGCTGCAAAACATCCTTGATGTAGCGGCTCTGTTGCACCGAGAGAGAGCGTGACTTGCAGTCATGCCTGATCTGGATACCGAGGAAGTATGATGCCTCCTCGAGATCAGACATCTGGAAGCGCTCCTGCATGGCTTCCTTGAACTCGTGCAGTGCAGACATGCTGTTGGAAAGGAGGAGCATGTCATCCACATAGACAATGATGATGAGGATCTCATGCTCATGCTACTAGCGATACACGCTGTAGTCACACTCGCTGCGCTCAAACCCCATGCACTGGAACGCCGCATCCAACTTCTGAATCCAAGCACGCGACGCTTGCTTGAGGCCGTACAGCGACTTCTGCAGCTTGCAGACCAGGTGCTCTTGGCCATCCATGACGAACCCCTCCGGCTGCTCCATGTAGATCTCCTCCTCCAAATCACCATTCAAGAATGCCGTCTTGACATCCATGTGGTGAACCTCGAAGTCCTCAGCTGCTGCATAAGAGAGGAGCGTGCGCACAGAGGCAAACTTTGCAATAGGGGCAAACGTTTCTGTGTAGTCGATGCCCTCATGCTGCGAGTAGCCCTTGGCGACCAGCCTCGCCTTGTACTTTTCCAGGTTACCATCTACTCCTCGCTTCTTCTTGAACACCCACTGGCACTTGATCACCTTTCGTCTTGGTGGACGCTCAGTCAGCTCCCACGTGCCGTTGTCCAGCTGCGACTGTATCTCCTGCTGCACGGCTTGCGCCCAATCTGCTGCATCCGGTGCAGCCATGGCCTCCTTGTACGATGTTGGCTCATCTCAATCTGCTGTAACTGCGACATTCATCTATTTTGGTTTCTGCAGCATCCAGAAATGGCCGCGCTCACCAGGCTTGTAACGCACCCTAAGAGGGTACCTACGACCTGGTGCTGGAGCGTTAGCGGGCGGCTGGCGCGGTGCTGCTGGCACAACTGCTGCTGCTAGTGGTGCTACATCTCCCTCCTCTACTTTTGCCGATGAGCCTGCTGTATCTGCAACATCAGACATGGGAGAGTAGAGTGATTCTCCCACTGTCACAGTAGAGGAAGGATCGGGAGAAACTGGGTGAGGAAGAATTTCTACTCCCACTGTCTCGTCAGCTGCTGGTTCTGCTGCCTCTTCACACACGATGTTGGTGCCGATGACGTTACTCTTGTTGAAGACGACATCCCTGGAGATGATGACGTGGCCTGTATCCCTCTCGTAGAGGCGATACGCATTGCTTGCCACGTCGTAGCCAATCATCAGCATCTGTGCACTCTTCGCATCCCACTTTTGCCGCTTCTCCTTTGGCACGTGCATGTGCGCCAAGCTGCCAAACGCGCGAAGATGACCTACGCTTGGCTTCTTGCC
>SZWC01001149.1:66634-161706 GCA_023375785.1 Penium margaritaceum
AAATCATCAATGAAGGTGAGAAAATACCTAGAGCCTCCAAAGCTCTGGGTCTGCATCGGTCCCCCAAGTCCGTGTGGACCAGCTCCAACACCTCTTTTTCATGCTCCCCTGCTCCAGAGAATGCCTCGCGATGCTGCTTCCCTCCAAACAGCCGATACATAACTGCTGCTCAAAGTTAGAGATGGTAGGCAGGTCACGCACCATCTGCTTTGCTTGAAGCTGCTGCAAAGCGCGCATGCCGATGTGGCCGTAGTGCGCATGCCAGATCTCACCATTTGTCGCCTGCACCACTGCTGCAAGACTCTGCTCACGCGGGATCTTGGTCGCCCCCAACAAGCGGTAGATGTCGCCCTCCTTTACCGACTTGGCCAACTCCTCTCCTGTTTCCTTGTTGAGGATGTAGCCATAGTCATCATCGAAGACAACGCACAGTCCTGTGTTGGTGAGAGAGGACACTGAGAGAAGGTTGAACGCAGCATCAGGCACATAGAGCACGCCATGGAAAACTCCCACTTCAATGCCACGCGGGGTCTCCAACCACATCTCCACAATCCCAATCCCCTCAGCATACACCACCCGATCATCACCCAAAGCAATTGGACGGGGGGGAATGGAGAGCAGCTGCGTGAACCACTCGTTGTGGTGCGTCAAACTCTTGGTACACCCCGAGTCCTTGTACCACGCCGGATCCGCCTTTTCCTTCTGCGACATGTCAGACTTCGCCATGAAGAGGCGGCCGCGCACCTCCTTAGCAACGTTCATGTTGCCAAAATGGCGCACGCCAGTCTGGTTCTGCTGCTGATATAGCTGCTGGCGTTGTTGTGACTGCTGCTGCTGTTGCTGTGGAGATTGCTGCTTTTCTTGTTGCTGCTGTTGCTGCTCCTTCTGGTCCCTCTTGAACTTGAAGCATTCTTTCTTGTAGTGCCCCCCTTTCTGGCAATAGTGGCACTTGCCCTTCTTCTTGCCTCTCTACTGCCCGGACTGCTGCTGCTGCTGGTTGCGTGAGCCCATGGCCATGAAAGCTGCTTCACTGCTCCTGCCGCCATTGCGCTTTGCTGCATTGCGACGCAATTCCACCTGTACCAGGTGTGTGTAGATGAAATTGAGGTCGAGAGTTGGCTGGCACTCCAGCGTCTCTCGTACCGTGTCGTAGCTGGTTGGGTGTCCACTCAGCAAGAGGAGGATGAAACGCGTCTCTTCTACAGGGTTGCCGGCCGCTCTCAGCTGCTTCGCCAGCTCCTTTGCCCTGTCCAGATACGCCTCCATCCCTTCACCACCTTGCATTTTCAGCGCCATCATCTTTTCCTCCAAAAGCATGAGGAATGCAGGATCCTTGCTCTCATACTTCTTGCACAACGTGTCCCATCCCTCCTTTGCAGTAGCCTTGTCACTCACGTACTGAAGATGCGGGTTGGAGATGGTGTTAACAAGCAACCTGTAGGGCTGCCTGTCCTTCTTCTTCCACTCCTCGTACGTCGCTGGTATAGCTGCAGAAGAGCCCGCATCAGCTGCACCCTTTTGCGGCGTCTTCTCCGCCACCACCTGCGCTGCGGTGATGCCTTTTGCCTGTGGAACTGGAGCCGGCTCGTCGCCGCTCACCACCTCCCACAAGCCCCTCTCCTCCAAAAGGAGGCGGGTACGGATCTTCCAAAACGTGAAGTTGGCGCGTCCCTCCAGCCTCTCCAAAGGCTGGGCTCTTGTCACAACGCCAGCTGCTGCCATTTTGAGCCTTGGTGATGCTCAGCGCTGCCCTTGGATGGCGGCGCTAACCCTGCTTCTGCTACTGCTTCTCCCAGAAATCCGTCTGACAGAAAATGGACTGTAGGTGCCAGCAGACTGGGAATTTTGAAAAACTGAGCCCACCACTGGAAAATTCAGCTCAAAAGCTTTCAGATCGACCCATAAAACAGGGTCATCAACAGGGGATCTCAAAAGATATGCCCTCTTGAAAACAGGGTATGCTTTTGCTCCTACTCCAACTCAAACCAGCCAGATTGTAAACGGCGTTTCTCCCAAACGAATCGATGGAGCGCAAATATTTTTGCACCAATGGAAAGCTTAGGAAAAATACTACAGTTTGCATGTGCCAGTTTTAAAATTTGACACAGAATCAAGAGAGTTCTGGTCATCACAAGGCAACAGTCTTACTCATAGAGGAGTGTAGCCCTGGTCGACCTCGTTTTGAGCATAACTCTCAATCCGACCGTTGGATCTTCGCGCTTTTGGGCTCGTTCGAAAGCTTGTCTTTTGAACTTGAAGATGTCGTGGTCGATTGTCAAATCTGATGAAGGTTTAACCCCAATCCATCACTCTCAAAGTGACGGCCTGAGCTGGCTGGAAGTGGCAGAACTTGGCTCTGATACCAAATGTTGGAACTTGAGGAGAGAGGGAGCCTTGGAGCAGCGAGCATGTGTGATTGGAAGGGCATCACTTGTGCTGAAGAATGGTTGTTCAATCACTCAAAATGATGCAGTACATATAGCGCTAGAGCTTGGGCAAGGCAGCCCTCTCACAAGCCACACCACTTAGCCATGGAGGCTAAGGCTCACACACTAGAGTCCATAATCTCACACAAGGGAGGAAATCAGCCTAGCAATCAGGCTGACTACTCACACACGACCTAGAGAGCTAGAGAATGCTCTCATGGTACACTCTTAGTGGTCACATAACCCACAAACCCATGGAGAATCGCCATGTGTCCATGGCTAGCACACAAGGATCTCACCTCACCTAAAAAGTAAGGAGAGGTACCTTTATCCTAGTCAGCACACTCTGATAAGGCAATCCTAAGACCAAGGACCTTTTTGGATATTTCTCCCATCAGGTCTTGACCCTGGACCTCTTGCCTTTCTCTTTTCTCAGGCTAAGGCATGAAGCCATCACCCATGCCCACCCTGACATCGACGGTCCATGACCCCCGAAACTTCGAAAATTCATATCTCCCAATCTCACCGTTGGATCGGCCTCAAACTTGGACCGTAGACATTTTGCCACCTGATCTTTCCAATGATGACGTCGGATTGGCGATCGGAGCAGGCATCTGGTACTTTCCTGGAAGTTGCTCCTGTGGACCTGAAACTGAGCCAGATGGCTCCTTTCCCAACACAAGGAAGACGGAGATCATGGTGGTAGATATGAGGGCAAAGAAAAGAGTAGGAAGGAGTTGACAAAGTTGATGTTTGAGAATGTGGTTCTAACCAAGAGAACTACACAGCTCAAGCATGGAGCCTACGGGCTCGACTCTGGCACGAACCACCACTCTCAAGAGGAGAAAGATGGGTTCATCCCCATTGGGGACACTGAACGTGACTTCGGGTGTGCCAACGGCAGCCTTGTCCATGCGCATGTCGAGGGAGATAAGTTGATCTGCATCATTGTGATCGGTATTGAAAAAGACTTGAAGGTGGAGAATGTTGTGTACACGCTGTCTTTTGCGGCAAACCTTTTGTCAGTGTCCAAAATCACGGACCACGACATGATAGTCGTCTTCACAGAGGAAGAGGCCGTGATTGTCAAGAACAAGGACATCAAGATCTCCTATCCCAATGAGAGTCTTGTCGCACAAGTCCCAAGAGTTAATGGGCTCTACGTGTTGCAAACCAAACACCTTGGGAATAAAAATGAGGGATATGCAGTGGTAAAGGAGCCCAAGTCTCAAAAGCCTCATGATGCACCACAAGCTGTCACCATGGCGGCGAACTCCAACAAAGACACAGATGCCGAGCTGTGGCACAAACGGTTTGGCCATGTGGCAAACAGCAGAAGCTAACAGCAGCATGAAGTAGTTAATGGGATAGAGGGATGCAAGGCCAAGGATAAGGGACAGTAGAAGAAGTTGTTTGAGCCATGCCTCCAAGGCACGGCAAAAAGAAAGCCCTTTGAGCGTAAAAGGCAACGTGCGACAGCAACCTTGGACCTGATTCACTTTGATGTGTGCGGACCATTCAGTACTCCATTGAACGACAACAACAAGTGTTTCTTGACCTTCATCGATGACCACAGTCACAAGATTTGGATCTATTTCCTGAAGACAAAGGGAGAGATCAAGGAGAACCTACAAGAGTTTGTCGCCAAGGTTCTTGGTAGACAAGCCTCCAAACGCGCACGTGGTGGGGACAAAGTCGGTACTCTGGAAAACATTCAAGCAGGATGGTATTGTCGACAAGTACAAGGCAAGAGTTTTTGCGAAGGGGTTTTCCCAGCGTGCAGGCTCAGAGTACGAGGAGACCTTCATGCCTGTTATCACCTTTACCTCCATCAAATCCATGTTGCGCATCGCTGCTACAAACGATGTGGAGGTCCACCAGATGGATGTCAAGACAGCTTTCCTCTACGGGAAGCTAGATAAAGAAGTGCTGATGGAGGTGCTCGAGGGAATGAGAGCTCCATATGGCAAGGTTTGCACACTCGACAAAGCACTCTACGGGCTGAAACATGCCCCAAGAATGTCGTACAAGAAGATGGACGGCTTCATGGCCGGGCTCACCTTCACGCACTACCAAAATGACCTTAATGTCCTTGTGCGGGAAGATGAGCAAGACTTGATGTTGCTTGCACTGTACGTGGATGACCTGATCATCTGTTCGTCGTCAGTTGAGCTGTTGAACGAGCTGAAGACAGATCTCAACAATATGTTCAAGATGTGTCTCTTTGACTTCTACCTCAAGGTAGCAGTCTACTATAATCAAGTAGGAGGCACCATCGAGCAGAACAAGACCAAGTACATCATAGAGGTCCTCAAGTGTTACAACATGGAGAAGTCCAAGCCCATCAGACACCCATGACAACAGACATCAAGCTCTACTCCCTCATGAGCCCTAGTAGGTAAGGAGAACAACATGACATAGAGAACATTCCCTACTAGTATGCTGTAGGGAGCCTCATGTATTCCATGGAAGGAATATGCCCTCACATTTTCTATGCTTTGGGATAGCCTATCCAAGGCTACAATACTGGCAAGCAGTAAAGAGTGTCATGCGGTATTCACAAAAGATACGACACATGGGAATACATTCGAGGCCAAGAAGGATCTGACCCACTACGGCTTGTCTGTTACACAGACGCCGAGTCGGGAGGAACAATCGATGACAAAATATCTACCTCGGGCTTTGTGTGCCTCTTGAACAGTGATGCAATCTCTTGGACAAGCAGAAAGCAAGACTGTGTCTCCTTCTCTACCACTGAGACAAAACACATCGCTCTGTCAGAAGCATGCAAGGAGACATAGTGGCTACGCTGTTTGCTTGCCAAGATGAAAGTGCCACAAACAGAAGCAGCAGAGGTTTACATCGACAACAAGAGTGCCCTTAAAATGGCATAGGATGATTTCATCTCCTAGATACAAGCACATCGACATCAGGTACCACTACTCACGCAACCTGGTCACAAAGGAGATCATGGACCTGGAATACATGGGGACCAAGAAGATACTCACACATTGTATGACAAAAGCGTTTGGCAGCAAATTGCACTCTACTAGTACTCGAGGCATCGGTATGGTCAACACAGCGGACGAAGATTGAGGCCAAAACTGTTGGAGGGAGGAGATATTGCATAGCTAATAGACAAAGGTACAAGGAAGAGTTTGTTGACCTCATATGCTCCTTGTCCATCACTTACATCTGGACACGCACGGGACGACTAGGCATGCATTGCTCCTTTGGAGTATAGCCAGCTAACACTACCTAGGACAACTTGTCAACCTGTTTGAGGAGACCGTCTAGAAAACGGGTTCCGACACAATGGTTCCCACCTCCCGCTCTTGGTATTGCAACCAAGAGGTGATATCGCCCTCAGAGTCAAGGTTCCACACTGAGGACTTTATAGGAATCACTTCCTTGCATAGTGTCCTAAGCACCTCGGCACTTTCGCACAACAAGCAAACTCTCAAGGGAAACGAATGTTTCTTTAGTGTGTGCCTCTGCTAGACAACTCTGGGAGGAGTCTCAAAAGTACGCACTGCATTGAATGACAGGCAATTGACAGGTTCTTATAGTCCTTGAGCAATCTCTAGCCTAGGCGCATAGTGGCTCCTTGTATGAGCCACTTTGGAGGCATTCTGGATTGAATCATCCCCCCTCCCTAGATGCCACTCTCTGTGACTGCCAAGTGGCGCCAGCTAGTAGGAAGGACCTTGGAATGTTCTAAGGTGTCTCTTAGAACCTTCTTCTCCCCTTTTTGGTGAGAAAGAAAATTAGTCACTAGGCTCTGATTTGACCCAGTGACCTCTCGCTCTAGAGACTGACTGTGGAACGTCTAAGCCACAAAGAGTTGTCCTAGGTAGTGTTTTCTTGCTATACAATTTAGTTTTGACCAAGGGGAATTGCTCCAAAAGAGCACTGTGTGCCTTGTCTATGTGGACCATACATGAGGGACTTACTCGAAGGGATTAGTGCATGCCTAGTACATCCTGTGCCTGTGAAAAAAAAAGCAATGGACAAGAAGCATATCAGGTCAACAAACTCTCTCTTGCACCTCTGTCCATTAGTTGTGAGATATCTCCTCTCTCCAGTAGTCTTGGCCTCAGGCTTTGTCCGCTGCGTTGACCATATCGATACCTTGAGTACCTGAAAAATACATTTTGCTGTCAAGCGCATTTGTCATACAATCTACGAGTATCTTCCTGGTCTCCATGTATTCAAGGTCCATGATCTCCTTTCCAACCAGGTCGCGTGAGTAGTGGTACCTGCTGTCAATGTACTTTGTCTGTAGGGAGATGAAATCATCTTGTGCCATTTTCATGACAATCTTCTTGTCGATGCGGACTTCTGTTGCTTCCATTTGTGGAACTTTCATCTCGGCAAGCAAACAGCGTAACCATTGTGTCTCCTTCCATGCTTATGACAGAGCAATGTACTCTGCCTCAACAATAGAGAGGGAGACACGGTCTTACTTTCTGTTTGCCCAAGACACTACTCCACCGTTCAAGAGGGACACAAAGCCTGAGGTGGACTTTGTGTCATCGTTTCTTCCTCCCTAGTCGGCATCTGTCTAGCACACTAGCCGCAGCGGATCAGATCCTCCTTGGCCACCAAACTGAAGTCCCATGTGTTGTGTCTTCTGTAGAAAGCGTATGCTGCACTTGACTGCTTGCCACTGCTGTGGCCGTGGATTGGCCACAAACCTGCTCATTTGTCCCAAACCATAGCAAATCACTGGATATGTTCCTACCATGGCATACATGATTCTACAGACAGCAAACTTGTAGGGAATGTTCTCCATTTCACGCCATTATTGTTGACCTGATATGGTCCTTGTCCATGGCTGAAATTTGGACAGGTACAGGACAGACTAGGCATGCACTGCTCCCTTGGAGTAAGTCCACTAAGTCTGGTCCAGATAGACAAGGCATGCACTCCTCCTTTGGAGCAAGTCCCCTTGGTCTAATCTGGATAGTATAGCCAGCAAATACTACCTAGGACAACTCCTTTTGGCTTAGACGTTCCAGAGTTAGTCTCTGGAGTGAGAGGTCACTGGGTCAAAATCCCAGCCCGGTGACTAATTTCCTTTGTGACCAAAAGAGGGACATGAAGGTTCTAAGAGACATCTTACAACATTCCAAGGTCCTTCCTGGTGGCTACCGCCACTTAGCGGTCACAGGGAGCGCCATGTAGGCACGGGGATTGACGCAATCCAAATTGCCCCCAAAGTGGCTCATCCAAGGAGCCACTGCACGCCTAGGCTAGAGGCTGGCTCTAGGAGTAGAAGAACCTGTCAGTTGCCTCTCATTGAGTACCGTTCTTACCTTTGAAACTCCTCACAGAGTTGTCCACCAGAGGCAGACACTAAAGAAGCATTGGTTGGTCTAAGCCCCAGGAGTTCGCTCCTCGTGCGAAAGTGACCAGGTGCTAAGGACATGGTGCGAGCAAGTGATTCTCATAAACTGCTCTGTGTGGAACCTTGACTCTGGGGGTGATATCATGTCATGGTTGCAATACCAAGAGCGGTCGGCGGGAACAATTGTATCGGAACCCGTTTTCTAGACCGTCATCTCAGGCAGGTTGACAAAGGGTTATGGGCTCACACTGACTAGTTGTAAGGCACGCTTCTGCACACTCTCTTGCCCTCTCTGTCTTGCAGCACGCATCAGATCCATCCGCTCCATCAGCTCCATTTGCTCCATCAGCTCCAACGGCGGTTGCTGGCACTTAGCGAACAAGGGCCAAGGATAAGCTCTATTCTTGGGGGTACAACCGTTTGGCCCTAACCAAGATAAGCTGTGCCCTTGGAGGCACGACGATGGGTGCGTTAGTGTGCGTTCTCCTCTGCTTGTAGGTGATCAATGGCTAAGGGGTAAGCGACGGATCGGCACCTTGTAAACCGGTAGCAAACAACAGCCTACATCAACCTATATTAGCCTCAACGAAGGAGAGAAGCAAAGAAGTAGTATGACGAGACCACGACGCTCACTCTCGAGGAGGTTAATCGTGGGATGTCAAAGTTCACAGGGTTTGGTTTTTCCTTGTGGAGATGGCTATTTGAGATTGTCATGAGGGTGCGTGGCTACATGAAGATGTTCCTTGGAGAAGAGGTCGAGCCTCCAAAAACAGATCCTGGATATGAAGCGTGGAGTGTCAAAAATGACATGGCGCTTGCGATTCTTGTGACATCAGTGCATGAGTCATAGCATGTCCAACTCCAAGGTATCACACATGCATCAAAGGCTTATGAGAAGCTTGCACGTGTACACCAATCAATGGCTCTCAAAAATCGCCTCTTCATCCTACAAAAGCTGATTTTGTTGAAGGTGAGCGAGGGAGAGTCGATTCCGGACTTTCTGTTGCAGTTTCAAGGAGTGGTGGAGCAAGTGACCCAAATGAACTGGGAAATGGACACCAACATGCAGGCCATGATCCTTCTCATGGCGCTACCTGAAAGTTGGGATCCTCTGATCACTGTCTTTGGTGGTTGGAAGGAGGAGGATTTGACGTATGAGGCAGTGTCCGAGTACATGCGCAACGAGGTCATGCGTCGCAGCGGTAGTGAGGCTAACATTTCAGCCTATGCTGCACAGTACGGTGGTCATGGCAACAACTCCTCTTCAGGTGAAGGCAGCAGCAGAAGCGGTGGCGGTGGAGGGAAAGGCAATGGTGGCGGTGGAAAGAGTTCAAAGCGTCCTAGGAAGTGCCATAACTGTGGCAAGCTCGGGCATTGGGCACGGGAGTGTAGGGCTCCAAAGAAGGAAGACGGAGATGATGGTGGTAGACATGAGGACAAAGGAAAGGGTAAGAAGGAGTTGACAAACATGATGGCTGAGAGCGTGCCGGTAACCAAGGAAGCGGCACTGCTCAAGCGTGGAGCCTACCACCTCGACTCTGGCACAAACCACCACTCTTCAACGGAGAAGGATGGGTTCATCTCCATTGGGGACACTGAACGTCGCTTCAAGATAAGTTGATCAGCATCAACGTGAACAGTGCCGAAAAGAGTTCAAGCTGGAGAACGTCCTCCACATGCCGTCTTTTTTGGCAAACCTCTTGTCATTGTCCAAAATCACTGACCACAACATGACGGTCGTCTTCACAGAGGAGGCCATGATTGTCAAGAACAAGGACATCAAGATCTCCTATCCCAAGGAGAGTCTAGTCTTACAGGTGCCAAGAGTTGATGGGCTCTACGTACTCAAGACCAAAACCCTTGAAACTACAAATGAGGGATATGCGGCCGTTGAAGAGCCCAAGTCTCCAAAGCCTGATGTTGCACCACAAGCCGTTACCATGGCGGCCAACTCCATCGACACACATGCTAAACTGTGGCACAGGCGGTTTGGCCATGTGGCCGACAGCACACTGCAACCTATGCAGCAGCACGAAGTGGTTCATGGGATGGAGGGATGAAAGGCCAAGGACGAGGGATAGTGCAAGAAGCTGTGTGAGCCATGCCTTCAAAGCAAGGCAAAAAGAAAGCCCTTTCAGCGTAATGGGCAATGTGCAGCAGCAATCTTGGACTTGATTCACTCAGATGTGTGCGGACCATTCCGCATCCCTTCAAACTGCGGCAACAAGTATTTCTTGACCTTCATCGATGACCACAGTCGCAAGATGTGGATCTACTTCCTCAAGACAAAGGGAGAGGTCGAGAAGAAGTTACAAGAGTTTGTCGCGATGGTAGAGCAGCAAACAAGCAAGAAGGTCAAGGCACTACGTACAGACAACGGTGGTGAGTACGAGGCGTGCAAAGGCTGGTTGAGCCAACACGGCATCAACCACCAGACTGCCACGCCTTGTACCCCCCAAAGCAATGGCGTTGCTGAGTGGATGAACCAGACTATCCTTGGCATGACACGAAGTATGCTCTTCGACGCCAAACTCCCACATCGCTTCTGGGCTGAAGCTGCAAGAACTGCTTGCTACCTTGTGAATCTCACTACGGCAGCCGCGCTTGGAAGGCGTGGTAAGAAGCAGCAAGAGAAGCAGCTCAGGACGCCAGAGGAGGCTTGGTCAAGGAAGAAGCCAGATGTCTCACACTTGAGGGTCTTTGGCTGTACTGCATGGGCAAAGGTCCAAGCAGGAGAAGGAAGTTGCAAGCTGATGCACGTGCTTGTAAATGTGTAATGGTCGGATACGACACTGCAAACAAGGCGTAAAGGCTGTGGGACCAAGCGGCTAGAAAGCTTATAAGGAACCAAGATATCGAGTTTGATGAAAGGACACTCGGCAAGGGAGACTCACTGGATCTTGTCCATGCTCCAAAATCAGGAGAGTGGGTTGTGTTGCTCGAGTCAGGTGATGAGGCACCAAAAAACTGGTAGATGGAGCTAGTGAAGAATGGTGCTCCAGGGAGAGTGGTTGTGCAGGCTGACACAACGACTCTGACAGTAAGTCTGAGTTGTCCGAGGCCTCTGAGTCAAACTCTTAGGCCGGTGGCTTTTCCTCAAAGAACAGATCACTGGTAGCACAGGAGCAACAGAAGCAACTAAGCCTTGAAGCACCACCAGCAACAATCCGGCGTAGAACGTGTTGGGAAAGGAGCCATCCGGCTCAGTTTCAGGTCCATACGAGCAAGTTCCAGAAAACTACCAGATGCGTACTCCAATCGTCAATCCAAATTTGTCAGTGGAAAGATCAGGTGGCAAAATGTCTATAGTGCAAGTTTGAGGCTGATCCAACCATCGGATTGGGAGATATGAATTTTCAAAGTTTTCGGGGTCATTGACCGCCCATATCCGGGTAACCATGGGCGATGGCTCCATGCCTTAGCCTGAGAAAAGAAAATGGCAAGAGGTCCAGGGTCAAGACCTGATGCGAGAAATATAAAAAAAGGTCCTAGATACTTGGGATGCCTTGTCAGAGTGTGCTGACAAGGAAAATGGTACCTCTCCTTACTTTTTAGGTGAGGTGAGATCCTTGTGTGCTAGCTATGGACACATGGCGATTCTCCATGAGATTGTGGGTTATGTAACCACAAGGAGTGTGCCATGAGAGCATTTTCTAGCTCTCTAGGTCGTGTGTGAGTGGTCAGCTTGATTACTAGGCTGATTTCCTCCCTTGTGTGAGATTATAGACTCTAGTGTGTGAGCCTTAGCCTCCATGGCTAAGTGGTGTGGCTTGTGAGAGGGCTGACTTGCCCAAGCTCTAGCTCTATATGTACTCCATCATTTTGAGTGATTCAAAAACCATTCTTCAGCACAAGTGATGCCCTTGCAGTCCCATGTGTTTGTTGCTCTAAGGCTCCCTCTCTCCTCAAGTTCTAACACTTGGTATCAAAGCTAGGTTCTTCCACTTTCAGCTAGCATAGGTCGTCACTTTGAGAGTGACGGGTTGGGATGAACCCTTCACCATGTTTAACGATCGACCACTGGATCTTCAAGGTCAAGAGATATGTTTTCTGAACAAGCCCATGAATACAAAGATCCAACGGTCGGATTGAGAGTTATGCCCAAAACGAGGTCGGCCAGGGCTACACTCCTCTCTCTGAGTAAGACAGTCGCCTTGTGAAGACCATAACTCTCTGGTTTCTTTGTCAAATTAAAAAGGGAATATCTTTGAAAATCTCCTGTTGATGATCCTCTTTCAAGGATCTATCTAAAAGGTTTTGAGCTGATTTTTCTGGTGGTGGGCTCAGGTTTTAAAAATTCCCAGTCTGCTGTTCTCTACAATCTATTTTCTATCAAACAGATTTCTGGCAGAAGCAACAATTGAAGCAGGGATAGCGCCGCCACTCAAGGGAAGCGCTGAGCATCACCAAGGCTCAAAATGGCAGTAGCAGGCACGGGAATAGCAGCCCAGACCTTGAAGAGGCTGGAAGGACGCGCCAACTTCACATATTTGAAGATCCATACGTGCCTCCTTTCGGAAGAGAGGGGCTTATGGGAGGTGGTAAGTGGCAACGAGCATGCTCCACCTCCACAGGCAAAAGGTATCATCGCAGCAGACGTGGTGGCACGGAAGACGCCGCAAAAGGGTGCAAGAGATGCAAGTTCATCTACAACTGCAATAGCGACATATGAGGAGTGGAAGAAGAAGGACAGGCTGGCCTACAGGCTGGTTGTCAACACCATCTCCAACTCGCATCTTTAGTATGTGAGTGACAAGGCTACTGCAAAAGAGGGGAGGGACACGTTGTGTAAGAAGCATGAGAGCAAGGATCCTGAATTCCTCATGCTTTTGGAGGAGAAGATGATGGGGTTGAGAATGCAGGGTGGCGAAGGGATGGATGCGTACTTGGACAGAGAAAAGGAGCTGGGAAAGCAGCTGAAAGCGACCGGCAACCATGTGGAAGACACGCGCTTTTTCCTCCTCTTGCTGAGGTGACTCCCAATGAGCTATGAGACGATGCAAGAGACGTTGGAGTGCCAGCCAACGTTTGCCTCTGTCCGCACGCTCCTTTTCTATGCAGCAGCAGAGGACTTTCAGGTCCTACACATGGACGTCAAGACGACGTTCTTAAACGGTGACCTAGAGGAGGAGATTTACATGGAGCAGCCAGAGGGGTTTTTCAAGGATGGCCAGGACCACCTGGTTTGCAAGCTTAAGAAGCCGCTGTACGGCTTCAAGGAAGCGTCGTGTGCTTGGAACAAGAAGTTGGATGTGGCGTTACAATGTATGGGATTCAAGCGCATCGAGTGTGACTAAAGCGTGTATTGCTGGCAGTATGAGCATGAGATCCTTATCATCATCGTGTATGTGGATGACATGCTCCTCCTTTCCAACAGCATGTGTGCACTGCACGAGTTCAAGGAGGCCATGGAAGAGCGCTTCGAGATGTCTCATCTCGGGGAGTCATCATACTTTCTCGGTATCCAGATAACGCGTGAGCGCAAGTCACACTCTCTCTCGCTGCAACAGAGCCGCTACATTAAGGATATATTGGAGCGGTTTGGCATGGCATAGGGAAAACCCATCGGCACGCCGTTGGAAACGCGGCATTACCTCATGAGCTTCAGTGGAGAAGCAGATGTAGCTGAGCGGTAGAAGTACCAGAGCGCCGTCGGCAGCCTCATATACCTGATGGTTGCAACCAGGCCGAGCCTCGCACAGGTTGTTAGTGCTGTGAGCCAGTACATGGCAAACTCCGGACATGAGCACCTGAAGGCAATGAAGCGGATCTTCCCCTACCTTACTGGAACCATCAACATCAGCATCACCTATAACGACAATGAGAACGACATCATCGGCTATAGAGATGCAAATTGGGCTTCAAACCTTGAGGACCAAAAGTCCATCTCTGGATATGTGTTCCTCATGAATGGTGGGGCCATCTGTTGGTGCAGCAAGCGGCAGGTGGTCGTGGCCACCTCAAGCACTAAAGCTCAGTACGTCTCTCCTAGTTTTGGAGCAAAGGAAGTAGTTTGGCTTCAGCATCTCATGACAAAGATGAGTGGGCGTGCGACAGTTCGATTTTATGTGCGCGTCAACAACCAGAGGGCAATCGCACTTGCCAAGAATCCTGAGCACCATGTGCGTACTAAGCACATTGACATCTCATATCACTTCATAAGGGACATGGTGTAGGAGGGTGCTATTAAGCTGGATTTCACTCCAACCAGCAAGTAGGTCACTGATTTTTGCGCCAAGCCAGTGACCCGTGAGAAGCAGCAGTTCTTCATGAAGGCATGTGGACTCAGCCCACTCTGACTGTGGCAAAATGAAAGATTGTTTGGAAAGGAGCCATCCGGCTCAGTTTTAGGTCCACAGGAGCAATCTGCAGGAAACTACCAGATGCGTTCTCCGATCCTCAATGCAACTTCACCATTGGAAAGATCCAATGGCAAAATGTCTACCGTCAAAGTGTGAGGCCAATCCAACAGTCGGATTGGGAGACATGAATTTTCAAAGTTTTCAGAGTCATCAACCGCCGATATCCGGGTGACCATGTGCGATGGCTCCATGCCTTAACCTGAGAAAAGAAAATGGCAAGAGGTCTCGGGTCAAGACCTGATGGGAGATATATCCAAAAAGGTCCTAGATTCTTGGGTTGCCTTGTCAGATTGTACTAACTAGGAAAAAGGTACCTCTCCTTACTTTTTAGGTGAGGTGAGATCCTTGTGTGCTAGCCATGGACACATGGCGATTCTCCATGGGATTGTGGGTTATGTGACCACAAGGAGTGTGCCATGAGAGCATTTTCTAGCTCTCTAGGTCGTGTATGAGTGGTCAGCCTGATTGCTAGGCTGATTTCCTCCTTTGTGTGAGACTATGGACTCTAGTGTGTGAGCCTTAGCGTCCATGGCTAAGTGGTGTGGCTTGTGAGAGGGCTGATTTGCCCAAGCTCTAGCTCTATATGTACTCCATCATTTTGAGTGATTCAACAACCATTCTTCAGGACAAGTGATGCCCTTACAGTCCCACATGTTTGCTCCTCCAAGGCTCCGTCTCTCCTCCAGTTCCAACAGTAAGCGCTAGAAGAAACCTCTCCCCAAGTACGATTGTGAGAGTGCGGAATTGACCCGACTTAGCTGGTTTTTCTTGGCTCAGGGAGAGCTCGTGACCTTAACGGAGGCTATGTACATGCAAGATGTGTCAAGTGGAAGGAGGCAGTGGATAGCAAAGTCGCATCCATTGAAGAGAACGCAACATGGGTTCAGGTGGACAGGCCCCCAAACGCACACGTGGTGCGGTCAAAGTGGGTACTCCGGAAAAAGTTCAAGCAGGATGGTAGTGTCGACAAGTTCAATGCAAGAGTTGTGGCGATGGGATTTTCCCTGAGTGCAGGCTCAGAGTACGTGAAGTCCTACCCGCCTATTGTCACCTTTGCCTCCATTACATCCATGTTGGGCATCGCTGCTGCAAAAGATGTGGAGCTCCAACAGATGGATGTCAAGACAGCTTTCCTCTACGGGAAGCTAGACAAAGAAGTGTTGATGGAAGTGCCCGAGGGAGTGAAAGCTCCAGAGGGCAAGGTTTGCAAACTGGTCAAAGCACTCTAAGGGCTGAAACATGCTTGAAGGATGTGGTACCAGGAGATGGACGGCTTCATGGTCGGGCTCACCTTCACACACTGCCACAATGACCCTAGTGTCTATATGCAGGAGCATGAGCAAGGCTTGATGTTGGTTGCACTGTACGTGGATGACCTGATCATCTGCTCCTCATCGGTCGACGTGTTTAAAAAGTTGACGACAGATCTCAGCAACAAGTTTAAGATGAAGGGCATGGTTGCGCTCGAGTTCTACCTCGGGATAGCCATCCACCGCAATCACGCAGTAGGCACCATCGAGTTGAACCAGACCAAGTACATCATGGAGGTCCTCAAGCGCTACAACATGGAACACTGGAAGCCCATCAGCACACCCATGACAACAGACATCAAGCTCTCCTCCTCCATGAGCCCCAGCACGGAAGCAGAACGACTTGAGATGGAGAATATTCCCTACCACTCTGCTATTGGCAGCCTCATGTATGCCATGGTAGGAACACGCCCTGATATTTGCTGTGCTGTTGGACAAGTGAGGAGGTTTGTGGCCAATCCAGGGCCACAGCACTGGCAAGCAATGAAGCGCATCATGCATTATTTACAGAAGATCCGACACATGAAACTCCAGTTTGGAGGCCAAGAAGGATCTGATCCACTGCGGCAACTGTGCTACACAGACGCCACCTGGGGAGGAAGAATCCATGACAGAAAGTCCACCTCGGGCTTTGTGTGCTTCTTAAACGGTGGTGTAGTCTTTTGGGCAAGGAGAATGAAAGACTGTGTCTCCCTCTCTACACTTAGGCAGAGTACATCGCTCTGTCAGAAGCATGCAAGAAGACACAGTGGCTAGGAAGTTTGCTTGCCGAGATGAAAGTGCCACAAACAAAGGCAACAGAGGTCCGCATCAATAACAAGAGCATCATGAAAATGGCACAGGATGATGTCATCATCCGGCGGACCAAGCACATCGACATCGTGTACTACTCACGCGACCTAGTCGTAAAGGAGATTTCGGACCTGGAATACGTGTAGACCAGGAAGATGCTTGCAGATTGCATGACAAAGGCGCTGGACACTGAATTGCACTCTGCAGGTACTCGAGGCATCGGTATGGTCAACGCAGCGGACGAAGACTTAGGCAAAGACTGTTGGACAGAGGAGAGATCTCGCAGCTAATGGACAGAGGTGCAAGGGAGAGTTTGTTGACCTGATATGCTCCTTGTCCATGCCTGATATTTGGACAGGTACACGAAGGACTAGGCATGCAGTGCTCCCTTCGAGTAAGTCCCCTAAGTCTGGTCTAGATAGACAAGGCATGCACTGCTCTTTTGGAGTAAATCGCCTTGGTCTAATCTGGATAGTATAGTCAGCGCATACAACCTAGGATAACTCCTTGTGGCTTAGACGATCCAGAGTTAGCCTCTGGAGCGAGAGGTCATTGGATCAAATCCCAGCCCGGTGACTAATTTTCTTTGTGACGGAAAGGGGTCCAAGAACGTTCTAAGAGACATCTTAGAACATTCCAAGGTCCTTCCTGGTGGCTGGCGCCACTTGGCGGTCACAGGGAGCGCCATGTAGGCAGGGGGGATGACGCAATCCAGATTGCCCCCAAAGTAGCTCATCCAAGGAGCCACTGCGCACCTAGGCTAGAGGCTGGCTCTAGGACTATAAGAACCTGTTAGTTGCCTGTCATTGAGTACAATTCTTACCTTTGAAACTCCTCAGAGAGTTCTCCACCAGAGGCAGCCACTTAAGAAGCATTGGTTGGTCTAAGCCCGAGGAGTTCGCTCCTTGCCAAAAGTGACCAGGTGCTAAGGACACAGTGCAAGGAAGTGATTCCTATGAAGTGCTCAGTGTGGAACCTTGGCTCTGAGGGTGTTATCATCTCTTGGTTGCAACCAAGAGCGGTCGGCGGGAACCATTGTGTCGGAACCTGTTTTCTAGACCGTTGCCTCAGGCAGGTTGACAATCCTGCTTCTGTGGTGGGGCCCATGGAGGAGGAGTGCTTGATGTCTATTGTCATGGGTGTGCTGATGGGTTTGCAATCCTCCATGTTGTAGCGCTTGAGAACCTCCATGATGTACTTGGTCTGGTTCAACTCAATGGTGCTTGCTGCTCAATCCGTGGACGGCTATCTTGAGGTAGAACTTGAGCAGAATCGTCCTTCATCTTGAACCTGTTTTTGAGATCTCTCTGTACCTTGCTCAACACCACGACTGATGATGAACACATGATCAAGTCATCCACGTATAGTGCAACTAGCATCAAGGCTCGCTCATCCACCCGCACATAGAGACTAGGATCATTCTTACAGTGCGTAAAGATGAGCCTGACCATGAAGTCTTCTATCTCCCTATACCACATCCTTGGGGCCTGTTTTATCCCGTAGAGTGCTTTGCCCAGTGTGCAAACCTTGCCTTGTCGAGCTTTCACATCATTGGGAACTTCCATCAAAACTTCTTTACTTAGCTTCCTGTAGAGGAAAGTTGTCTTGACGTCTATCTGGTGGACCTCCAGATCATTTGTTGCAGTAATGTCCAATATTGATTTGATGGAGACAAAGGTGAGGACAGGCGTCTCCTTGTACTCAAAGCTTGCACACAGGAAAAAACCTTTTTGCCACAACTCTTTGTCAACCGTCTAGAGGCGACGGTCTTGAGAATGGGTTCTGAAACAATGGTTCCCGCTGATCGCTTTTGGTATTGCAACCAAGAGATGATATCACCCTCAGAGCCAAGGTTCCACACAGAGTAGGTCATAGGAATTACTTCCTTGCACTTTGTCCTTGGCACTTGCTCACGTTCGCGCGAAGAGGTAACTCCTGAGGCTTCGACCAACCAATGCTTCTTTAGTGTCTGCCTCTCGTGGACAACGTTTTTAGGAATCTCAAAGATAAGAACTGTACTCAATGACAGACAACTTACATGTTCTTATACTCCTAGAACCAGCGTCTCTCTTGGTGCGCAGAGGCTCCTTAGATGAGCCACTTTGGGGGCAATCTGGATTGCATCATCCTCCTTGCCTAAATGGCGCTCCTTGTGACCACCAAGTGTTGCCAACCACCAAGAAGGACCTTGGAATGATCTAAGATGTCTCTTAGAACCTTCCAGTCTCCCTTTTGGTGACAAAACCATTTAGTCACTGGGATGGGATTTGACCCAATGACCTCTCAGTCCAAAGATTAACTCTGGAACGTTTAAGCCTAGGTAGTGTTTCCAGGCTATACTATCCAGTTTAGACCAAGGGGACTTGCTCCAAAGGAGCAGTGCATGCCTTGTCCATCTAGACCAGACTTAGGGGAATAACTCCAAGGGAGCACTACATGCCTAGTCCGTCCTATGCCTGTCCAAATGTCAGCCATGGACAAGGAGCATCTCAAGTCAACAAACTCTCCCTTGCACCTCTGTCCTTTAGTTGTGAGATCTCTTCTCTCTCCAGTAGTCTTGGCCTCAGTCTTTGTTTGCTGCGTTTACCATACTGATGCCTCAAGAACCTCTAGAGTGCAATTCGTTGTCTAGTGCCTTTGTCATGCAATCTGCGAGCATCTTCCTCGTCTCCACGAATTCTGGATCCACGATCTCCTTTGCGACCAGGTCAGGTGTGTAGTTGTTCCTGATATCGATGTGCTTGGTCCGCCAGGAGATGACATGATCTTGTGCCATTTTCCTAGAACTCTTGTTGTCGATGCGGACCTCTGTTATCTGCGTTTGTGCCACTTTCATCTCGGCAAGAAAACTACGTAGCCATTGTGTCTCCTTGCATGCTTCTAACAGAGCAATGTACTCTACCTTAACAGTAGAGAGGGAGACACAATCTTGCTTTCTGCTTGCCCAAGAGAGTGCACCAGCGTTAGAGAGGCACTCAAAGCCCAAGGTGGACTTTCTGTCATCCATTCTTCCTCCCCACCCACAGCAGGTCAGATCCTTCTTGGCCTCCAAATTGGAGTCCCATGTGTTGGGTCTTTGGTTGATAGCGCATGATGCGCTTGACTACTTGCCAGTGCGTTGGCCCTGGGTTGGCTACAAGACCTGCTCACACCTGTCCCATAACATAGCAAATGTCAGGGCATGTTCGTACCATGGCATACATGAGGCTGCCAACAATAAACTAGTAGGGAATGTTCTCCATCTCACGCCGTTCTGCTTCCTTGCTAGGGCTCATGGAGGAAGAAAGCTTGATGTCTGTTGTCATGGGTGCGCTTATGGGCTTGCAGTCCTCCATGTTGTAGCGCTTGAGGACGTCCATGATGTACTTGGTCTGGTTCAGCTTGATGGTACCTGTTGGAACTTGAGGAGAGAGGGAGCCTTGGAGCAGCGAGCATGTGTGATTGGAAGGGCATCACTTGTGCTGAAGAATGGTTGTTCAATCACTCAAAATGATGGAGTACATATAGAGCTAGAGCTTGGGCAAGTCAGCCCTCTCACAAGCCACACCACTTAGCCATGGAGGCTAAGGCTCACACACTAGAGTCCATAATCTCACACAAGGGAGGAAATCAGCCTAGCAATCAGGCTGACCACTCACACACGACCTAGAGAGCTAGAGAATGCTCTCATGGCACACTCCTAGTGGTCACATAACCCACAAACCCATGGAGAATCGCCATGTGTCCATGGCTAGCACACAAGGATCTCACCTCACATAAAAAGTAAGGAGAGGTACCTTTATCCTAGTCAGCACACTCTGACAAGGCAATCCTAAGACCAAGGACCTTTTTGGATATGTCTCCCATCAGGTCTTGGCCCTGGACCTCTTGCCTTTTTCTTTTCTCAGGCTAAGGCATGGAGCCATCACCCATGCCCACCCAGACATCGACGGTCCATGACCCCCGAAACTTCGAAAATTCATATCTCCTAATCTCACCGTTGGATCGGCCTCAAACTTGGACTGTAGACATTTTGCCACCTGATCTTTCCAATGGTGAAGTCGGATTGGCGATTGGAGCAGGCATCTGGTACTTTCCTGGAACTTGCTCCTGTGGACCTGAAACTGAGCCAGATGGCTCCTTTCCCAACAGTACCTTCTGCTTGATTGCAATGGACGGCTATCCCGAGATAGAACTCGAGCAGACCCATGACGTTCTTCTTGAAACTATTACTGAGATATGTCTTCAGCTTATTCAACAACTCGACTGATGTCGAGCAGATGATGAGGTCATCCATGTACAGCGCAACCAGCACCAAGCCTTTCTCATCCTCCTCCACATAGACACTAGGGTCATTCAGGCAGTGCGTGAAGGTGAGCTCGGCCATGAAGCCGTCCATCTCCTTTGGCACATCCTTTGGGCCTGTTTCAGCCCTTAGAGTGCTTTTGACCAGTTTGCAAACCTTGGTGTCTGGAGTTTTCTCTCCCTGAAGGCACTTCCATCAGCACTCCTTTGTCTAGGTTTCTGTAGAGGAAAGCTATCTTGATGTCCATCTAGTGGACCTCTAGAACATTTGCAACAGCGAGGCCAGGTATAGATCTAATGGAGGCAAAGGTGATGACAGGCACAAAAGTCTCCTTGTACTCTAAGCCTATACGCTGAGAAAACCCCTTCGCCACAACCCTTGCCTTGTACTTGTGGATAGTACCATCCTCGTTGAACATTTTTCAGAGTACCCTTCCTTCACCCCACCACATGCATATTTGGGGCCTGGCCACAAAAACCCATGTTCCGTTCTCTTCAATTAATGCAAGTTTGCTATCCACTGCCTCCTTCCACTTGGTCGCATTTTGCATGTTTATAGCCTCCGTTACGGTCACAGGCTCTCCCTGAGCCAATCATGATAAGCAGAGTCAGGTCCATTCCGCTCTCTCAGTATCGTACTTGGGTTTCTTCTAGCGTGTATTACGCGGGATTGATGCTGGTGGTGCTTTAAGGCTTAGTTGCTTGTGTTGCTCGTGCGTTGGGAGTGATCCGCTATTTGAGGAAGAGCCACCGGCCTCACAGTTTGACTTAGAGGCCTCGGACGACTCAGACTTAGAGTCCGTCGCTGTGTCAGCCTACACAACCACTCTCCTTGCAGCACCATTCTTCAGTGGCACCATCTACCAATTCTCTGGTGTATGATCACCTGACTCAAGGAACATAACCCACTCTCCTGATTTGGGAGCGTGGAGAGGGTCCAACGACTCTCCCTTGCAAAGCGTCCTTTCTTAAAATTTGACATCTTGGCTCCTCATGAGCTTTCAACCGCATTGTCCCATAGCGTGTAGTTTTGTATGCGGTGTTGTGGCAGACCATTACTCACTTACAAGAACGTGCATCCAGCTTGCCACTTCCTTCTCGTGCTTCGACCTTTGCCCAGGCAGTACATCCAAAGAGCCTCAAGTGTGAGGCATCTGGCTTCTTCCGTGACCAAGCCTCTTGTGGCGTCCTAATCTGCTTCTCTTGCTACTTCTTACCACGCATTCAAAGCGCGGCTGCCAAAGTGAGATTCAGAAGGTAGCAAGCAGTTCTTGCAGCTTCAGCCCTAAAGCGAGGTGGGAATTTGGCGTAGAAGAGCAGGCTTCGTGTCATGCCCAGGATAGTCTTGTTCATCCGCTCAACAACGCCATTACTGTGGGGGCTGTAAGGCATGGTGGTCTTGTGGGTGATGCCATGTTGGCTTAACCGGCCTTTGCACACCTTGTACTCACCACTGTTGTCCGTATCAAGTGCCTTGACCTTCTTGCTTGTCTACCACTCTACCATCGCGACAAACTCTTGCAGCTCCTCCTTGTATTCTCCCTTTGTCTTGAGGAAGTAGATCCACATCTTGCGACTGTGGTCATCGATGAAGGTCAAGAAATACTTGCTACCGCCGTTCAAAGAGGTGCGGAATGGTCCACACACAGCAGAGTGAATCAGGTCCAAGAGTGCTGCCGCACGTTGTCCATTATGCTCAAAGGGCTTTCTTTTTGCCTTGCCTTGGAGGCATGGCTCACACAGCTTTTTGTGTTTTCCCTCATCCTTGTCCTTGCATCACTCCATCGCATGAACTACTTTATGCTACTACATAGCTAACAGTGTGCTCTCGCCCACATGGCCAAACCGCCTATGCCACAGCTCAGCATCTGTATCGGTGGACTTGGTCGCCATGGTGACGGCTTGTGGTGCAACATCAGGCTTTGGAGACTTGGGCTCTTCAACTGCCGCATATCACTCATTTATACTCTCAAGGGATTTGATCTGCTGTACGTAGAGGCCATCAACTCTTGGGACCTGTGCGACAAGACTCTCCTTAGGATAGGAGATCTTGATGTCCTTGTTCTCGAGAATAACAACCTTCTCCTCCGTGAAGACGACCGTCATGTCGTGCTCTGTGATTTTGGACACTGACATGAGGTTTGCTGCAAAAGACGGCATGTACACGACGTTCTCCAACTTCAAGTTCTTTTCAGCACTGTTCACGTTGATGCTGATTAACTTATCTCCCTTGCCTTGCGCATAGACAAGGCTGCCATTGGGACACTTGAAGTGACGTTCAGTGTCCCCTATAGAGATGAACCCATTCTTCTCCCTTGAAGAGTGGTGGTTCGTGCCAGAGTTGAGCCCGTTGGCTCCACGCTTGAGCAATGCCGCTCCCTTGGTTGCCAAAACGCTCTCAGCCATCATGTTTGTCAACTTCTTCTTACCCTTTCCTTTGCCCTCATATCTACCACCATGATCTCCATCTTCCTTCTCGGGAGCCCTGGACTTCCGTGCCCGATACCGATGCTTATCATAGTCATGGCACTTTTCAGGACGCTTTGAACTCTTTCCACCGCCACCATTGCCTTTCCACCTTTCCATCCACCGCCACTGCTTCCGCTACTGCTCTAACCAGAAGAGAAGTTGTTGCCATGACCACCGTACTATGGAGCATAGGCTGAAATGTTAGCCTCACTACCGCTACAACACATGGTCTGGTTGTGCATGTACTCATACACTGCCTCATATGTCAAAGCCTCCTCCTTCCAACCGCCAAAAACAATGATGAGAGGATCATAGCTTTCAGGTAGCACCATAAGGAGGATCATGGCCTGCATATTGGTGTCAATTTCCGAGTTCATTTGCGTTACTTGCTGCAGCAGTCCTTCAAACTGCAAGAGAAAGTCCGCAATCAATTCTCCCTCTCTCACCCTCATGGAAATCAACTTTTGAAGGATGAAGAGGTGATTTGCAAGAGTCGTTGATTGGTGTACACGCACAAGCTTCTCATAAGATTTTGATGCATGTGTGATACCTTGGAGGTGGACATGCACTGACTCAAGCACTGATGTGACAAGAATCACCAGCGCCATGTCATTGTTGACACTCCACGCTTCATATCCAGGATCTGTTTTTGAAGGTTCAACCTCTTCTCCAAGGAATATCTTCAAGTAGCCAGTCACCCTCATGACAATCTCAAATTTGCATTTCCACGAGGGAAAATCAAACCCAGTGAACTTTGACATCCCACCCTTGACCTGCTTGAGAGTGAGCATCACGGGTGTCATCATTTTACTTCTCTACTTCGCTCCTTCTCTGCTTCGTTGAGGCCAATGTAGGCTGATGTAGGCTTTTGTCTACTACCACTTTAGAAGGTGCCGATCTGTCGCTTACCCCTTAGCCGTTGATCACCTACAAAAAGAGAAGAACGTACACTAGCGAACCCATGACCTGATATGCTCCTTGTTCATGGCTGACATTTGGACAGGCATAGGACGGACTAAGCATGAACTACTCCCCTGGAATAAGTCCCCTATGTCTGGTCCAGATAGACAAGGCATGCAATGCTCATTTCGAGCAAGTTCCCTTGGTCTAAACTGAGTAGTATAGCCAGCAAACACTACCTAGGACATCTCCTTGTAGCTTAGACGTTCTAGAGTTAGTCTCTGAAGCAAGAGGTCATTGGGTCACATCCGAGCCCGGAGACTAATTTTCTTTTTGACCAAAAGAAGGACAAGAAGGTTCTAAGGGACATCTTAGAAAACTCCAAGGTCCTTTGTGGTGGATGGTGCCACTTGGCGATCATAGGGAGTGCCATGTAGGCAGGGGGGATGATGCAATCCACATTGCCCCCAAAGTGGCTCATCCAAGGAGCCACTGCGCGCCTAGGCTAGAGACTGGCTTGGACTATAAGAACTTGTCAGTTGCCTGTCATTGATTACAGTTCTTACCTTTGAGACTCCTAACAAAGTAATCCACCCGAGGCAAACAATAAAGAAACATCGGTTCATCTAAGCCCCAGGAGTTTGCTCCTCGCGCGAAAGTGACCAGATGCTGAGGACAGAGTGCAAGGAATTGATTCTTTTGAACTCCTTAGTGTGGAACCTTGGCTCAGAGGTTGATATTATCTCTTGGTTGCAATATCAAGAGCAGTCGGCGGGAACCATTGTGTCGGAACTCGTTTTCTTGATCGTCGCCTCAGGCAGGTTGACAAAGGGTTATGGGCCCACACTGACTAGTTGTAAGGCACGCTTGTGCGCCTCCGGGGACTGAGACCAACCAATGCTTCTTTAGTGTCTGCCTCTGGTGGACAACTATGTGAGGAGTCTCAAAGGTAAGAACTATACTCAATGAGAGGCAACTGACACGTTTTTATAGTCCTATAGCCAACCTCTAGCCTAGGCGCGTAGTGGCTCCTTGGATGAGCCACTTTGGAGGCAATCTGGATTGCGTCATCCCCCCTACCTACATGGCGCTCCCTGTGACCGCCAAGTGGCGCCAGCCACCAGGAAGGACCTTGGAATGTTCTAAGGTGTCTCTTAGAACCTTCGTGTCCCCCTTTTGGTCATAAAGAAAATTAGTCACCGGGTTGAGATTTGACCCACTGCCCTCTCATTGCAGAGACTAACTCTAGAACGTCTCAACCACAAGGAGTTGTCCTAGGTAGTGTTTGCTGGCTACACTATCCAGTTTAGACAAAGGGGACTTGCCTCAAAGGAGCTGTGCATGCCATGTCTATCTGGACAAGACTTCAGGGACTTACTCCAAGGGAGCAGTGCATGCCTAGTCCGTCCTGTGCTTGTCCAAATATCCGCAATGGACAAGGAGCATATCAGGTCCACAAACTCTCTCTTGCATCTCTTTCCATTAGGTGTGATATCTCTCCTCTCTCTAGCAGTCTTGGCCTCGGTCTTTGTCCGTAGCTTTGACCATACCGATGCCTCGAGTCTTGCAGAGTGCAATTCGCTGTTGATGTGCTTGGTCTGCCGGGAGATGAAATCATCCTGTGCCATTTTCATGGCGCTTTTGTTGTCGATGCGAACCTCTGTTGCCTCTGTTTGTGGCACTTTCATCTCGGCAAGAAAACTCCGTAGCCATTGTCTCCTTGCATGTTTCTGACAAAGAAATGTACTCTGCCTTGGTGGTAGAGAGGGAGACACAGTCTTGTTTTGTGCTTGCCTAAGAGACTGCACCACCGTTGAAGAGGTACCCAAAGCCCGAGGTGGAATTGCTGTCATTGATTCTTCCTCCCGAGTCGGCGTTTGTGTAGTGTACCAGCCGCATCAGGTTAGATCCTTCTTGGCCTCAAAACTGGAGTCCCATGTGTCGAGTCTCCTCTAGATAGCGCATGATACACTTGGCTCTTTGCAAGTGCTATGGTCCTGGATTGGCCACAAACCTACTCACTTGACCCACTGCATGGAAAATTTCAGGACGTGTTCCTACCATGGCATGCATGGGGCTGCCAACAGCAGACTGGAAGGGAATATTCTCCATCTCACGCCTTTCTGCTTCCGTGCTGGGGCTCATGGAAGACGAGAGCTTGATGTCTATTGTCATGGGTGTGCAAATGGGCTTGCATTCCTCCATGTTGTAGCACCTGTCGACCTCCATGATGTACTTGGTGTGGTTCAACTCGATGGTGCCTGCTCCTGGATTGCGGTTGATAGCTGTCTAGAGATAGAACTTGAGCGGACCCATGTCCTTCATCTTGCACTTGTTGCTGACATCTGACTTCAGCTTGTTCAACAGCTTGACCGATGACGAGCAGGTGATGAGTTCATCCACGTACACTACAACCAGCATGAAACCTCGCTCATCCTCCCGGACATAGACATTAGGGTCATCTAGTAGTGCGTGAAGGTGAGCCCGGCCATGAAGCCGTCCATCTCCTTATACCACATCCTTGGGTGCTATTTCAGCCCGTAGAGTGCTTTGACTAGTTTGCAAACCTTGTCCTCTGGAGCTTTCACTCCTTTGGGCACTTCCATTAGCACTTCTTTGTCTAGCTTCCCGTAGAGGAAAGTTGTCTTGACATCCATCTGGTAGACCTCCAAATCTTTTGGAGCAGCAATGCCCAACATGGATCTGATGGAGGCAAAGGTGACGACAAGCGCGGAGGTCTCCTCGTACTATAAGCGTGCACGCTTGGAAAACTCCTTGGCCACCACTTGCCTTGTACTTGTCGATAGGACCATGCTGCTTGAACGTTTTTTGGAGTACCCACTTTGACCCCACCACGTGCGCGTTTGGGGGCCTGTGTACCAGAACCCATGTTTTGTTCTCCTTAATGGATGCGAGTTTGCTATCCACTGCCTCCTTCCACTTGGCCGCATCTGGCATGTTCATAGCCTCCGTTACGGTCACAGGCCCTCCCTGAGCCAAGCATGACCAGCTAGTCCGGTGTATTCGGCACTCTCAGCATCGTACTTGGACGGAGGTTTCTTCTGGCGCGTACTACGCTGGAGTGTTGCTGGTGGTGCTTCAAGGCTTAGTTGCTTCTGTTGCTCTTACGTTACCAGTGATCCACTATTTCAGGAAGAGCCACCGGCCTCAGAGTTTGACTCAGAGGCCTCGGACAACTCAGACTTAGTGTTAAAGTCCGTCGCTGTGTCAACCTGCACAGCCACTCTGCCTGCTGCACCATCCTTCATTGGTACCATCTACAAGTTTTCTGGTACCTGATCACCAGACTCGAGCAACACAACCTACTCTCCTGATTTGGGAGCATGGACAGGATCTACGAACTCTCCCTTGCCGAGCGTCCTTTCATCAAACTCGACATCTCGGCTCCTAATGAGCTTTCTAGCCGCTTGGTCCTATAGCCTGTATGCCTTGTGTGCGGTGTTGTATCTGACCATCATATACTTACAAGCACGTGCATCCAGCTTGCCACTTCTTCTCCTGCTTGGACCTTTGCCCAGGCAGTACAGCCAAAGACCCTCAAGTGTGAGACATCAGGCTTCTTCCCTGACCAAGCCTCTTGTGGCGTCCTGAGCTACTTCTCTTACTGCTTCTTACCATGTCTTCGAAACGCGGTAGCCGGATTGAGATTCACAAGGTGGCAAGTAGTTCTTACAACTTCAGCCCAAAAGCGAGGTGGGAGTTTGGCGACAAAGACCATGCTTTGTGTGATGCCGAGGATAGTCTGGTTCATCTACTCGGCAACGCCATTACACTGGGGGGTGTAAGGCGTGGTGGTCCAGTGGTTGATGCCGTGTTGGCTGAACCAGCCTTTCCTTGCCTCGTACTCACCACCGTTATCAGTGCGTATTGGCTTGACCTTCTTGCTTGTCTGCCGCTATGTTATCTCGACCAACTCTTGTAACTTCTCCTCTGCGCATTGCCTTGACCTTCTTGCTTGTATGCCGCTCTCTTATCGCGACCAACTTGTGCACCAAAAATAGCCTTGTCTATGCCCAAGAAAAGGGAGATGAGTTGATCAGCATCAACATGAACGGTGCTAAAAAAGACTTGAAGCTGGAGAACATTGTCTACATGTCGTCTTTTGCGGCAAACCTCTTGTCAGTCTCCAAGATCACAGACCATGACATGACGGTCATCTTTACGCAGGAGGAGGCCATGATTGTCAAGAACAAGGACATCAAGATCTCCTATCCCAAGGAGAGTCTTGTCTCACAGGTCCCAAGACTTGATGGGCTCTACGTGCTATAAACAACCTCTTGAGAATACAAATGAGGGATATGCCGCGATTGAAGAGCCTGATGTCGATTTCCCAGTTCATTTGGGTCTCTTGCTAGAGCAGCCTTTCAAACTTTAACTGGAAGTCCATAATCAACTCTCCCTTGGTCACGCTCATCAAAATCAGGTTTTTAACTATGAAGAGGCGATTTGCAAGAACTTTTCATTGGTGCATACGTGCAAGCTTCTCCTAAGCCTTTTATGCGTATGTGATACCTTGGAGGTGGACATGCTGTACCTCATGCTTTGATGTCACAAGAATCACAAGCATCATGTCATTTTTGACAATTCACGCTTCATATCTAGCATCTGTTTTTGAAGGTTCAACCTCTTCTCCAACGAACATCTTCAAGTAGTTGTGCACCCTTATGACAATCTCAAATTGCCATTTCAAGAAGGGAAAACCAAACCTTGTGAACTTTGACATCCCACCGTTGACGTGCTCGAGAGTGAGTGTCACGGGTGTCATCATACTCCTTCTCTGCTTCTCCGCTTCTTTGCTTCTCTGCTTTGTTAAGACCAAAAAAGGGTGATGTAGGCTATTGTCTACTATCGGTTCAGAAAGGTGCAAATCCGTTGCTTACCCCTTAGTCGTTGATCACCTGCAAACAGAGAAGAACACACACTAGCGAACCCAGGGTCGTGCCTCCAAGGGCAGAGCTTATCCTGGTTAGGGCTGAAGGGTTGTACCTCCAAGGGCAGAGATTATCCTTGGCCCTTGTTCGCTAAGGGCCAGCATCCGCCGTTGGAGCTGATGGAGTAGATGGAACAGATGGAGTTGATGGAGCAGATGTGTGCCACAAGACACAGAGGGCGAGGGAGCGCATAGAAGCATGCGTTACAACTGGTCAATGTGGGCCCGTAACCCTTTGTCAACCTGCCTAAGGCGACGGTCTAGAAAAGGGGTCTGACACAATGGTTTTCGCCGACCGCCCTTGTTATTGAAACCAAGAGTTGATATCATCCTCAGAGCTAAGGTTCCACACTGATCAGTTCATAGGAATCACTTCCTTGCACTGTGTCCTTAGCACTTGGTCACTTTTACGCGAGGAGCGAACTCTTGGGGTCTAGACCAACCAATGCTTCTTTAGTGTGTGCCTCTGGTGGACAACTTTGCTAGGAGTCTCGAACGTAAGAATTGTACTTAATGACATGCAATTGACAGTTTCTTATAGTCCTAGAGCCAGCCTCTAGCCTAGGCACATAGTGGCACCTTGGACGAGCAACTTTGGGGGCACTCTGGATTGCATCATCCCCCCTGCCTACATGGCGCTCCCTGTGATCGTCAAGTGGCGCCAGCCACCAAGAAGGGCCTTGGAATGTTTTAAGATGTCTCTTAGAACCTTCATGTCCCCTTTTTGGTCACAAAGGAAATTAGTCACTGGGCTGAGATTTGACCCAATGACCTCTCGCTCAAGAGAC
Source organism: Penium margaritaceum (assembly GCA_023375785.1). Classification (NCBI taxonomy): domain Eukaryota; kingdom Viridiplantae; phylum Streptophyta; class Zygnematophyceae; order Desmidiales; family Peniaceae; genus Penium; species Penium margaritaceum. Next base: position 96,267 of record SZWC01001149.1, read on the forward strand.
TAACTCTGGAACATCTAAGCGACAAGGAGTTGTCCTAGGTAGTGTTTGCTGGCTACACTATCAAATTGAGACCAAGGGGACTTGCTCCAAAGGAGCAGTGCATGCCTTGTCTATCTGGACCAGACTTAGGGGACTTACTCTAAGGGAGCAGTGCATGCCTAGTCCATCCTTTGCCTGTACGAGGCTGGATGGGAGGTCATGGGGCTCCTTGAGATGGTGCTGAAGCCATTCAAGGCATTTACCAACAATTTCATTGGTTAAGAATGTCCAAGAAATTGTTTGGTATTGCCATTTTTTAGTTTGTCATTGGCCAAGAGCCATGGACGGATGGTGAAGGCAGGAGCGGTAGAGAAAAAATAGAAGACAAAGGCGCTGGCGGACACCTCGAAACAGCTGCAAGTGTAATTCAAGGATGCTTGAAGGCGGTCCTAGACAAGGTGTGGCTGGAACTTGGGAGGGAGGGGGATGGGGAAGGAGAGAATGTACATAGAGTTGTGCAAATACACTGTACAATGCATTATGTAAAAATGCATGCAGATGTGGTTCAGTAGGATGCTCCCGAGCTTGGAGGGAAAGGGATGGGAAATGGGGGGATTTGTACAGCATTGTGCAAATATGCTATGGAGTATGTTTTGTAAAATTGCATGCAAATTTCATGCAAGGTGTTGTTTGAGCTTGGACAAGGAGGGAGGGGGAAGGGAAAACTGGAGGATGTAGGGAGTGATATACGAATGCATTGAAGGGTGCATTATGCAAAAACACACAAAAATGAGGTTCTACAAGATATTGTCTGAGGTTGAAGGGAGAAAGGGGAGGGGCATGTCCATGGTGTTCTGCAAATGTATTATGGACTGTTTTATGTATAAATGTATGAAAATGTAATTGTGTAGGGTGCCATAGGAGCTTGGAGGGGGAGGAGTGGGATAGGTGGGGGTACGTTCGTTACTTACATGATGCTCTTCTTTGTTGTACTCTCATTAAACTAAAGAACTCTGCCAAGAAGTCTAACATGTGGCACGTGGTGGTGACATCTACCAGTTTGCATTTCTGCCTACGCTACTTCATTCGCGTGCACAAGCTGACGCGGATAAAGTCCGCTGCTAAATAGGAGGTCCTCATCTTGGAGAAACTCTGGCCATACTTAATCTTTGGCCAGGTAATCAAGAGGGCTACGGATGCAGCAACTAGAATAGCAGCCGCAAAAGGGGCAGAAAAAATTGCTTGTGCTATACAAGTTGATGATGGTAATGGCAATGACATTGTGGGTGGAACCGTCTTCCACCAAGCAAGTGCTACCTTTATGCAACGCATACGTGGTCATGCATGGTCCGGTGGAGTAGGCAAGAAAGTATTGTACTGAAAGGAAAGAGATGACCTTGGAGCAACAAGCATGTGAGACTATAAGGAGACTAATTTTGCCAAGGAATGGTTATAGAATCACTGAAAATGTAGGAGTGTATATAGAGCTAGAGCTTGGGTTAGTCAGCCGTCTCATAAGTCACAACACTTAGCCATAGAGGCCAAGAATCACACACTAGAGTCCATAATCTCACACCAGAGAGGACATCAGCCTTAGAATCTGGCTGAGCACCCATACACAACCTAGAGAGCTAGAAACTTCTCTCATGGCACACTCCTGGTCGTCATATAACCCACAATCCCATGGAGAGTTTCCATGTATCCATGGCTAGCACACAAGGATCTCAACTCACCTAAAAAGTATGAAGAGATACCTTTTGCTATTCACCACACTTTGACAAGGCAATCCAAGAATTTAAGACCTTTTGCGATGTTTCTTCCATCAGGTCTTGACCTTGGACCTCTTGCCTTTTTCTTTTTTTTGGCTAAGGCATGGAGCCGTCGACCATGGTCACCCGGACACCGGCAGTTGATGATCCTAGAAAATCCGAAAATGCAGATCTCCCAATCTGATCGTCTGACTGGTTTGAAACTTGGATCGTGGACATTTTTCACCTAGTCTTTGAATTTGTGAAGTTGGATTGACAATTGGAGTTTGTATGTGGTAGCTTCCCAGAAATTGCTCCTTTGGACCTCAAACTACGACAGATGGCCCATCTATCAACAATCTCCCACTTTGTCGTAGTTAGAGTGGGCTGAGTCTACATGCTGCTGCTTCATATGTGTCACTGGTTTAATGCAAAAATCAGCGACTTGATTGCTGGTCGGAGTGGATTCAAGGTTGATTGTACCCTCTTGTACCATGTGCCGGATGAAGTGACATGCAATGTCAATGTGCTTGATATGTGCATGGTGCGCATGATTTGTGGCAAGTGCGATTGTGTTGTGGTGTTTGACGTGCACAGGAACAATAACTCCCGTAATCCCACTCATCTCTGCCATGAGGCATTGGAGCCAAACAACTTCCTTGTCTCTAAAACTAAGAGATATATACTTGGCTTCTATGCTTGAGGTGGCCACAACGTCCAGCCGCTTGTTGCACAAGCTTATGGCACCCCCATTCATGAGAAACACATATTCAAGGATAGACTTCCAATCCTTTGGGTTTGAAGTGAAATCTGTGTTTGTGTAGCGAATGATGCTGTTGTTGGTCCCGTTATAGGTGATGCCGATGTTGATGATTCCAACAAGGTATCCGAAGATCCACTTCACGGCCTTGAAGTGCTCAGGTCCGGGGTTTGTCATGCACTGGTTCAATACGCTCATGCCTTTTCGAGGTCCGGCCTGGTTGCCTTCATCAGGTACATGAGACTACCAATGACGCTCTACCACTTCTGACGCTCAGCTATTTCTACTTTTCCACTAAAGCTCACAAGGAACTATCGTCTCTCAAGCCGCATCCCGATTGGTTTTCCTTCTGTCCCACTAAAACCATTGTAGTACTTCTGTGATATAGCGGCTCTTCTATAACAAGAGAGAGCGTGATTTGCTTTGACGCATGATCTAGATGCCAAGGAAGCATGATGCCCTCAAGATTAGACATCTAGAAGCCCTCCTGAATTGCCTCCTTGAACTCCTACAGTACCGACATGGTATTGGAAAGGAGGAGCATGTCATCCACGTATACGTTGATGATGAGGACCTCATGTTCATGCTGCCAGCAATAGACACTGTAATCACTCTCGCTGCGCTCAAACCACATACACTATAGTGCCGCATCCAGCTTCTTATTTCAAGCACGAGACGCTTACTTGAGGCCATAGCGACCTGTACAGCTTAGAAACCAGGTGGTTTCGGCCATCCATGATGAATCCCTCTGGTTGCTCCATGTAGATCTCCTCCTCCAAGTCACCATTCAAGGATCCTGTCTTGACATCCATGTGGTGGATCTCAAAGTCCCTAGCTGTTGCATAAGAGAGGAGTGTGTGCACAGAGGAAAACTTTGCACAAGGAGCAAATGTTTTAGTGTAGTCGATGCCCTCTTGGTGCGAGTAGCCTTTGGTAACCAGCCTTGCCTTGTACTTTTTAAGCTTGCCATCAGCTCCCCCCTTCTCCTTGAGCGCCGACTTGCACTTGATCACCTTGCACCCAAGTGGACGCTCTATTAGTCCCCATGTGCCATTATCAAGCTCAAACTGTATCTCTTGCTTCATAGGTTGTGCCCAATCTGTTCCATCTAGTGCAGCCATTGCCTCCTTCAAAGATGCTAGCTTATCTGAATCTGCTACAACCGCATCATTAATCTGTTCTGGTTTTGGTACCATCAAGAAATGGCCGTGCGCACCAGGTTTGTAGTGCATTCTCAGAGGTTACATGTGACCTGGTGCAGAAGCTGTAATGGATGGCTGGCGCAATGCTAATGCCTCAACTACTACTGTTAGTACTTTCACATCTCCTTCCTATGGATCACTATATCTGCTGTGTCAGACACGCTAGAGTAGAGTGGCTCTCCCACTGTCACTATACAGGAAAGGGCAGGAAAGACATGGTCACGAAGGGTGTCTCCTCCCACTGCCTCGTCAGCTGCTCGTTCTCGTGCTTCTTCATGGACAATGTTGGTGGCGATGCCGTTGCTCTCATTGAAGATGCCAATCTTCAAGATGATAATGTGGCTAGTCTTCCTCTCATAGAGGCAGTACGCCTTCCTCGTAAAGTTATAGCCGATCATTAGCATGTGCACACTATTTGCATTCTATTTCTGCTGCTTTTCTTTCACTTCGTGCATGTGCGCCAAGGTGCTAAACATACAAAAGTGCCTTTGCTTAGGATTTTGCTAAACCACACCTCATACGGTGTCTTCTGCTCTAGCGCCTTTGTTGGACTCTGATTCTTGATCCACACTGCATTGCTCACTACTTTGGTCCATTAGCCGTAGAAGAGCTGAGGTGCGTGCGACATGGAGCGCGCCAACTCAATGATGATTCGATTGGCGTGTTCTGCTAAACCATTGTACTCTGGCGAGTATGGCAAGATACGCTACACCTTCATGACAGCTTCTGCGAGGATCTCCTTGCTCAGATACTCTCCACCACAATCGGTATTCAACACCTTGATTTTCTTTCTAGTCTGGTTCTCCACCCCTGCCTTGTATTCTTTACACCTTTCAAAGCACTAGTCCTTAGAGGAAAGGAAGTAAAGAATAATGTAACAGGTGAAATCATCAATGAATGTTAAAAAGTATCTAGAGCCTCCAAAGCTCTAGGTGTGCATCGGGCCACTCAAGTCTATGTGAACCAGCTCTAGCATCTCTTTTACGTACTTCCTTGCTCCAAAAAATTCCTCGTGATGTTGCTTCCCCTCAAAACAGCTGATGTACAACTGCTGCTCAAAGTTGGAAATAGTGGGCAAATCATGTACCATCTGCTTAGTTTCAAGCTGTTTCAAGGCGCGCATGCCTATGTGGTCATAATGCCAATGCCAGATCTCACCATCTGTTGCCTACACCATTGCTTCAAGGCTTTGCTCACGCGGGATCTTAGTTATCCGCAACAGGCGATACATGTCACACTTATCAACCTGGCCAACTCCTCTCTTGTTTCTTTATCCAGGAGGTAGTCGTAATCATCGTCAAAGACGACGCGTAGTCTTGTCTTGGTGAGAGAGGAGACAGAAGAAGGCTGAATGCACTATCAAGTACATATAACATGCCATGGAATACTCTCATTTCAATGCCACATGAGATCTCCAACCACATCTCTACTATTCCAATCCCCTCACCATACACCATGCAAATTTCACCCAAAGTAATAGGGCAAGGAGGAATCGACAACAACCAAACCACTCCTTGTCGGTGTTAGACTCTTGGTATACTTTAAGTCCTTGTACAATCTTAGATCCATCGTTTCCACTTGCGACATGTCTGACTTTGCCATGAAGAGGCGCTCATACACCTCCTTGGCCATGTTTATATTGCTAAAGTATCTAGAGCCTCGTTTGGTTATGCTGCTGCTGCTGATTCTGCTATAAGTGTTGCTGCTACTATTATATAGGATGCGGCTTTTGCTATTGCTGTTCTGATTACTGTGGCTGCTGCTCCTTTTGTTCCCTCTTGAACTTAAAGCACTCTTTCTTGTATTGCCATTCTTTCTAGCAGTAATAGTACTTCCGTTTCTTTTTTCCCTCTATAGTCCAGACTACTGCTGCTGCTAGTTGAGTGAGCTCATGGCCACAACAACTGCTTCATTGCTCTTGGCGACATTGCGCTTTGCTTAATTACGACACATTTCTATCTCAATCATGTGCGTATGTAAAATCGAGGTCGAGAGTCTGCTAGTACTCTAGTGTCTCTTGCATGGTGTCGTAGCTTGCTTGGAGTCCCCTCATCAAGAGAAGAATGAAGCGTATCTCTTCCACTTGCTTTGCGACATCCTTTGCCTGTTCACATATGCCTCCATCCTTTACCATCGTATGTTTTCAATTCCATCTAATTCTCCTCCAAACGTATCAGGTATGCACGATCCTTGCTCTCATACTTCCACTACTCTGTAGTAGCCTTGACATTCACGTATTGAAGATGCGGGTTGGAGATGGTGTTGAAAAGCAGCCTGTACGTCTTCTTGTCATTTGTTTTCCACTCCTCATACGTCAGTGCTGCAGTTGTAGATGAACTTGCATCTGTACCGTCCTTTTGTGGAGTCTTCCTTGCCACCACATACATTGCGTGATGCCTTTTTCTTGTGGATTAGGATCAATCTTTTTGATTGCTACCACCTTTGAGAAGCCCCTCTCATCCAAAACAGGCACGTACGGATCTTCCAAAATGTGGAGTTGGCACGTCCAGCCTCCAAGGACTAGGTTGTTGTCACAATGTCTGCTACAGCCATTTTGAGCTCTGGTGATGCTCAACGCTTCGCTTGAATGGTGGTATTGTTCTTGCTTCTACTACTTCTCCCAAACCCTGTCCAATAAAACATGGATGGTAGAGGCCTGTATACCAAGGATTTCAAAATACTGAACCTAGCACTAGAACGTTCAGCTTAAATCCTTCTTGATGAATGCAAAAAACAAGGTTATTGATCACAGATATTAAAAGATATTGTTGGAGCCAAAGGAGAGAGAGAGCCTTGAAGTTGCGAGCATGTGGGACTAAAAGGGTATCAGTTGTGCCCAAGAATGGTTGTTAAATCACTCAAAATGATAGAGTACACATAGAGCTAGAGCTTGGGCAAGTCAGCCCTCTTACAAGCCACACCACTTAGCCACAGAGGCCAAGGCTCTCACAGTAAAGTCCATGATCTCACACAAGAGAGGACATCATCTTAGGAATCAGGCTGACCTCTCACACACGACTTAGAGATCTAGAATATGCTCTTGTCGCATACTCCTAGTGGTCACGTAGCCCTAGATCCCATGGAGAACCGCCATATGTCAATGGCTAGCACATAAGGATCTCAAGTGTCCTTAAATGAAAGGAGAGGTACCTTTTTCTACTCAAAACAATCTTACAAGGCCACCCAACAATTTAGGACCTTTTTGGAAACTTGTTCCATCATGTCTTGACCACGGACCTCTTGCATTTTTCTTTATAAAGGCTGAGGCATGCAGCCGTCGCCCATGGTCACCCAGACAGTAGCGGACAACAACTCCAGAAATTCCGTACATTCATATCTCTCAATGCCATCGTTGGATGAACCTAAAACTTGGACCGTAGACATTTTGCCACCCCATCATTCCAATGGTGAAATCGGATTGACGGTCGCAGTAGGTATGTGGTACTTTACAGGATCTTGCTCTCGTGGACCTCAAACTGAGTCATATGGCCTATTTTCCAATAACCTCCTACTTTATCGCATTTGGAGTAGGCTAAGACAACATTGTCAACAAGCCTAAAGCAACAGTTGAGAAAAACGGATTCCGACACAAAAGTTCCCACCCACTTCTCTTGGTATGGAAACCAAGAGGTGATATCACCCTCAGATCCAAGGTTCCACACTCAGCAGTTCATAAGAATCACTTCCTTGCACTGTGTCCTTAGCACCTGGTCACTTTCACGCGAGGAGCTATCTCCTGGGACTTGAACTAATCAATGCTTCTTTCGTGTAATGCCTCTGGTGGAAAACTCTATTAGGAGTCTCAAAGGTAAGAGGTGTATTTAGTGACACACAACGGACAGGTTCTTATAGTACTAGAGCCAGCCTCTAGCCTAGGCGCGCAGTGGCTCCTTAGATGAGCCATTTTTAGGACAATCTGGATTGCATTATTCCTCCCTGCCTCCATGGCGCTCCTTGTGACCACCAAGTGGCGCCAGCAACCAAGAAGGACCTTGGAATGTTCTAAGATGTCCCTTAGAATTGTCTTGTCCGTCTTTTGATCACGAAGAAAATCAGTGACCTCTCGCTCCACACACTTACTCTAGAATGTCTAAGCCACAAGGAGTTGTTCTCCGTAGCGTTTGCTAGCTATACTATTCAGTTTAGACCAAGGGGACTTGTTCCAAAGGAGATGTGCATGCCTTATCTATCTGAGCAGACTTAGGGGACCTACTCCAAGGGAGCACTGCATGCCTAGTCAGTCCTGTGCCTTTCCAACTATCAACGATGGACAAGGAGCATGTCAGGTCAACTAAGTCCTCCTTGCACCTCTGTCCAATAGCTATGAGATATCTCCTCTCTGCACCAGTCTTCGCTTCAGTCTTCGTCTGCTGCGTTGACCATATGGATGCCTCGACTACTTGCAGAGTGCAATTCGTTCTCGAGGACCTTTGTCATACGATTTGCGAGCATCTTCTTGGTCTCCATGTATTCCAGGTCCATGATCTCCTTTAAGACCATGTATCGTGAGTATTGGTACCTGATGTCGATGAGCTTGGTCCTCCGGGAGATAACATCTTGTGCTATTTTCATGGCACTCTTGTTGTCGATGCAGACCTCTGTTGCTTCCGTTTGTGGCACTTTCATCTCGGCAAGCAAAATACGTAGCCACCGTGTCTTCTTGCATGCTTGTGACAGAGCGATGTACTCTACCTTAACGGTAGAGAGGGAGACACAGTTCAAGAGGCACACAAAGCCCGAGGTGGAATTTTTGTCACTGATTCTTCCTTTCGAGTCGGCGTCTATGCAGCACACCAACCACTACGAGTTACATCCTTCTTGGCCTCCAAACTAGAGTCCCATGTGTCGTGTCTTCTGTAGATAGCGCATGATGCGCTTGACTTCTTGCCATTGCTGTGGCCCTGGATTGGCCACGACTTAGCTTACTTGTCCCATAGCAAAGCAAATGTTAGGGCGTATTCCTACCATGGTATACATTAGGCTGCCAATAGCAGATTGGTACGGAAGGTTCTCCATCTCACAATGTTCTAGTTCTGTGTTGCGGCTCATGGAGAAGGAGAGCTTGATGTGTCTTGTCATGGGTGTACTCATTGGCCTGTAGTCCTCCATGTTCTAGCACATGAGGATCTTCATGATGTACTTGGTCTGATTCAGCTCGATGATTCCTATTGCTCGATTACGGTAGATGGCTATCTTGAGGTAGAGCTCAAGCAGACCCATGTCCTTCATCTTGATCCTATTGCTCAGATCTATCTTGAGCTTGTTTGACAGCTCCAGTGACAGCGAGCAAATGATCAGGTCGTCCACATACAGTGCAACCAGCATCAAGCCTTGCTCATCGTTTCGCACATATACACTAGGGACATTGTAACAGTTCGTGAAGGTGAGCCTGGCCATGAAGCTATCGATCTCCTTATACCACATCCTTGGAGCCTCTTTCAGTCCCTAAAGTGCTGTCACCAGTTTGCAAACCTTGCCCTCTAGAGATTTCACCCCCTCGGACACTTCCATCAGCACTTCTTTGTCTAGCTTCCCATAGAGGAAAGCTTTCTTCACGTCCATCTGGCCGACCTCTGGATCTTTTGTAGTAGCAATGCCCAACATCAATCAGATGGAGGCAAAGGTGACGACAGGAGCGAATGTCTCCTCATTCTGTGAGCCTCCACACTGGGTAAACCCCTTTGCCACAACTCTTGCCTTATACTTGTCGATAGTATCATCTTGCTTGACCGTTTTCTAGAGTACCTTTTTTTCCCCCAGCACGTGCTCGTTTGGAGGCCTATCAACATGGACCCATGTTTCGTTCTCTTCAATGAATGAGTGTTCATGTTGTAACTGGAGGAGAGAGGGAGCCTTGGAGCAGCGAGCATGTGGGACTAGAAGGGCATCACTTGTGCTGAAGAATTGGTCTTGAATCATTCAAAATCATGGAGTACATATAGAGCTAGAGTTTGGGCAAGTCAGCCCTCTCACAAGCCACACCACCTAGCCATTGAGGCTAAGGCTCGCACACTAGAGTCCATAATCTCACACAAGGGAGGAAATCAGCCTAGAAATCAGGCTGACCACTCACACACAACCTAGAGAGCTAGAAAATGCTCTCATGGCACACTCCTAGTTGTCACACAACCCACAACCCCATGGAGAATCGCTATGTGTCCATGGCTAGCACACAAGGATCTCACCTCACCTAAAAAGAAAGGAGAGGTACCTTCTTCCTAGTTAGCACACTCTGACAAGGCAACCCAAGAATCCAGGACCTTTTTGCATATTTCTCCCATCAGGTCTTGACCCTGGACCTCTTGCCCTTTTCTTTTCTCAGGCTAAGGCATGGAGCCATCGCCCATGGTCACACGGATATCGGCGGTCGATGACCCCGGATACTTAAAGAATTCATATCTCTCAATCCGACCGTTGGATCGGTTGGAAACGTGGACCGAAGGCATTTTTCCACCTGATGTTTCCAATGGTGAAGTGGGATTGACAATCGGAGTAGGCATCTTGTAGTTTCCTGAAACTTGCTCGTGTGGACCTGAAACTGAGCCGGAAGGCTCCTTTCCCAACAATCTTGCACCTTGTCGCAGTTAGAGTGGGCTCAAACCACATGCCTTCATGCAGAACTGCTGCTTCTGACAAGTCACTGGCTTGGTGCAGAAATCAGCTATTTGCTTGATGGTTGGAGTAAACTCCAGCTTGATAGCACCATCCTGCACCATGTGCCTGATGATATGATATGTAATGTCAATGTGCTTGGTGCGTGCATGATGCTCAGGATTCTTGGCAAATGCAATTGCGCTTTGGTTGTCGACGCGCAAAGGAACTCGAACTGCTGCACTCCCACTCATCTCCCCCATGAGGCACTGAAGCCAAACTGCTTCCTTAGCTCCAAAGTTGAGAGAGATGTACTCAGCTTCCGTGCTTGAGGTGGCCACGACCACCGGTCGCTTGCTGCTGCAGCTGATGGCCCCACCATTCATGAGGAACACATGTCCAAAGATGGACTTGCGGTCCTCAGGATTTGAAGTCCAATCTGCGTCTGTATAGCCAATGATGTTGTTGTCGTTGCCGTTGTAGGTGATGCCAGTGTTGATGGTTCCAACAAGATAGCGGAAGATCCGCTTCACTGCCTTCGTGTGGTCAGGTCTGGGACTAGCCATGTGGTGGCTCATAGCGCTAACAGCATGTGCAAGATCCGGCTTGGTTGCAAGCATCAGGTACATGAGGCTACCAACGGCGCTCTTGTGCTTCTGCCGCTCAACTGCATTCGCTTGTTCATTGAAGCTTACGAGGTACTACCACATCTCCAGTGGCGTGTCGATGGGTTTAGCCTCTGCCATGCTAAAGCGTTGCAGGTGGTCCTTGATGTAGCGGCTTTGCTGCACGGAGAGAGAGCGTGATTTGCGGTCACGCATGATCTGGATTCGGAGGAAGTATGACGCCTCCCCGAGATCAGACATCTGGAAGCGCTCCTGCATGGCCTCCTTGAACTCCTGCAGTGCAGACATGCTGTTGGAGAGGAGGAGTATGTCATCCAAATAGAAGATGATGATAAGGACCTCATGCTCGTGCTGCCAGCGATAGACGGTATAGTCACCCTCGCTGCGCTCCAACCCCATGCACTGCAACGCCGCATCCAACTTCTAATTCCAAGCACGCGACGCTTGCTTGAGGCCGTATAGCTACTTCTGGAGCTTGCAAACCAGGTGCTCCTAGCCATCCATGACAAACCCCTCCGGCTGCTCCATGTAAATCTTCTCCTCCGGGTCATCGTTCAAGAAGGTCGTCTTGACGTCCATGTGGTGGAGCTCGAAGTCCTCTGCTACTGCATAGGAAAGGAGCGTGCGCATAGATGCAAACTTTGCAATAGTAGCAAAGGTTTCCATGTAGTCGATGCCTTCCTGCTGCGAGTAGCCCTTGGCGACCAGTCTCACCTTGTACTTTTTGCACGTTGCCATGTGCTCCTCGCTTCTTCTTGAACACCCACTTGCACTTGATTACCTTGCGTCCAGGAGGACGCTCAGTCAGCTTCCACATTCCGTTGTTCTGCTGTGACTATATCTCCTACTGCACAGCTTGCACCCAATCTGCTGCATCTGGTGCAGCCATGGTCTCCTTGTACGATGTCAGCTCATCAAACTCTGCTACAACTGCGACGTTCATCTGGTCTGGTTTGTGGAGCATCCACAAATGCCCGCGATCACCAGGCTTGTAGCGCACCCTGAGAGGGTACCTCCGACCTGGTCATGGAGCGTTTGCACGTGGCTGGCGCGGTGCTGCCGGCACAACTACTCCAGATGATGGTGGTACATCTTCTTCCTCTGCTTCTGCCGATGAGGCCTCTGTATCTGTTGCATCAAACATGGAAGAATAGAGTAGTTCTCCAACTCTCACAAAAGAGGAAGGGTAAAGAGAGACGGGGTCAGGGAGTATGTCTGCTCCTACTGCTTTGTCAGTTGCTGGTTCTTCTGCCTCTTTGCAAATGATGTTGGTGCCAATGATGTTGCTTTCATTGAAAACGACATCCCTGGAGATGATGACGTGGCCAGTATCCCTCTCGTACAGTCGATACGCCTTGCTTGCCACGTCATAGCCGATCATCAGCATTTACACGCTCTTCGCGTCCCATTTCTACCGCTTCTCTTGGAGACGTGCATGTGCGCCAAGGTGCCAAACACGCAAAGGTGACCCAAGCTTTCCTTCTTGCCGAACCATGCCTCATACGTCGTCATTTGCTCCAAGGCCTTGGTTGGACTGTGTTTTTTAATGTACACCGCAGTGCTCACTACTTGGGGTCAAACGTTGTAGGTGAGCCGAGCTGCCTGCAGCATGGCGTGAGCTGACTCAATAATGGTGCGGTTAGTGCGTTGTGCTGCGCTGTTCTGCTGCGATGTGTTTTGGCTTGATGCCTGCTGCTGCGAGGTAGTCCTGAAACTCCTTGCCGAGGTACTCTCCACCGCTGTCGCAATGCAATACCTTGATTCTCTTGCCAGTCTGGTTTTCCACCATGGCCTTGAACTCGTTGAACCTATTAAAGCACTTGTCATTGGAGGAAGGGAAGTACACAACAGTGTAACGGCTGAAATCATCAATGAAGGCGAGAAAATACCTAGAGCCTCCAAAGCTGTGGGTCTGCATCGGGCCACACAAGTCTGTGTGGACTAGCTCCAGCACCTCCTTCGCGCGCTCCCTTGTACTTGAGAACGCCTCGCGATGCTGCTTCTCCTCCAGATAGCTGATGCACAACTGCTACTCAAAGTTAGAGATGGTGGGCACGTCACGTACCATCTGCTTTGTTTGAAGTTTCTGCAAGGCGCGCATGCTGATGTGGCTGTACCGCGCATGCCAGATTTCGCCATCTGTGACCTGCACCACTGCTGCAAGACTTTGCTCGCACGGGATCTTGGTCGCCCCCAACAGGCGGTATATGTCGCCTTCCTTCACCGATCAGGCCAACTCCTCTCATGTTTCCTTGTCAAGGATGTAGCCATAGTCGTCGTCAAAGACGACGCGCAGTCCTGTGTTGGTGAGAGAGGACATTGAGAGAAGGTCGAACGCAGCATCACACACATACAGCACGCCCTGGAACACTCCCACTTCAATGCCACGCGGGGTCTCCAACCACATCTCCACAATCCCAATCCCCTCAGCATACACCACCCGATCATCACCCAAAGCAATCAGTCGAGGGGGAATGGAGAGCAACTACGTAATCCACTCTTTGTGGTGCGTTAGACTCTTGGTACACCCAGAGTCCATGTACCATGCCCGATCCGCCTTCTCCTTCTGCGACATGTCAGACTTCGTCATGAAGAGGCGGTCGCACACTTCCTTGGCTACGTTCATGTTGCCAAATTGCACACGCCAATCTGGTTTTACTGCTGCTGCTGCTGTTGTTGAAATTGCTATGACTACTACTGTTGTTGCTGTGGAGATTGTTGCTTTTGCTACTACTGTTGCTGCTACTTCTGGTCCCTTTTGAACTTGAAACAGTCTTTCTTGTAGTGCCCCTCTTTCTGGCAATAGTGGCACTTGTCTTTTTTCTTGCCTCTCTCCTGCCTAAACTCCTACTGCTGCTGGTTGCGCAAGCCCGTGGTTATGAAAGCTGCTTCACTGGTGCTGTTACCGCCATTGTACTTTGCTGTATTGCAACGTAGCTCTACTTGTGCCAGGTGCGTGCAGATGAAGTACAGGCCTAGACTTGGCTGGCAATCCAACGTCTCTCGCACTGTGTCACAGCTCATTGGGAGTCCTCTCGGCAAAAGGAGGACGAAGCGCGTGTCATCCACAGGTCGCTTTCAACTGCTTGGCCAGCTCCTCTGCCTTGTCCAAGTACGCCTCGATCCCTTTGCCACCCTGCAATTCTAACGACATCATCTTCTCCTCCAAAAGCATGAGGAATGTAGGATCCTTGCTGTCATACTTCTTGCACAACGTGTTCCACCCCTCTTTTGTAGTAGCGTTGTCCCTCGCGTACTGAAGATGCGGGTTGGAGATAGTGTTGACAACAAGCCTACAAGCCTCCCTGTCCTTCTTCTTCCACTCCTCATATGCCGCCGCTGCAGTTGTAGATGCACTTGCATTTGATGCACCTTTCTGCGGCGTCTTCCTTGCCACCACCTATGTTATGATGATTTTGCCCGTGGAGGCAGAGCGCGCTCGTCGCTGCTCACCACCTCCCACAAGCCCCTCTCCTTTAAAAGGAGGCGGGTACGGATTTTCCAAAAGTTGGCGCATCCTTCCAGCCTCTCCAAGGGTTGGGCTCCTGTTACCACGTCTGCTACTGCAGTTTTTGTTGGGAAAGGAGCCATCCGGCCCAGTTTTAGGTCCACAGGAGCAAGTTCCACGAAACTACCAGGTGCTTGCTCCGATTGTCAATCCAACTTCACCATTGGAAAGATCAGGTGGCAAAATGTATATGGTCCAAGTTTCAAGCTGATCCAACAAGCGGATTGGGAGATATGAATTTTCGAAGTTTCAAGGGTCATCGACCGCCGATATCTGGGTGACCATAGGCAATGTCTCTATGCCTTAACCTGAGAAAAAAGAAAAAGGCAAGAGGTCCAGGATCAAGACCTGATGGGAGATGTATCCAAAAGGGTCCTTGATTCTTTGGTTGCCTTGTCAGAGTGTGCTGACTAGGAAAAAGGTACCTCTCCTTACTTTTTAGGTGAGGTGATGTCCTTGTGTGTTGGCCATGGACAGATGGCAATTCTCCATGGGATTGTGGATGAAATGACCACTAGGAGTGTGCCATGAGAGCATTTCTTAACTCTCTAGGTCCTTTGTGAGTGGTCAGCCTAATTGCTAGCCTGATTTCCTCCCTTGTGTGAGATTATGGATTCCAGTGTGTGAGCCTTAGTCTCCAGGGCTAAGTGGTGTGGCTTGTGAAAACGCTGACTTACCCAAGCTTTAGCTCTATGTGTACTCCATCATTTTGAGTGATTCAACAACCATTGTTCAGCACAAGTGACGGCCTTCTAGCCCCACATGCTCGCTGCTCTAAGGCTCCATTTTTCCTCCAACATAATGGTTTAGTGGTCATGGAGAATTGCCGTGGTAGGCACACAAGAATCTCACCTCACCTAAAAAGTAAGGAGAGGTACCTTTTTCCTAGTTAGCACACTCTGATAAGGCAACCCAAGAAGATAGGACCTTTTTGGATATTTCTCCCATCAGGTATTGACTCTGGACGTCTTGTCGTTTTCTGTTCTCAGGCTAAGGCATGGAGCCATCGCCCATGGTCACCCGGATATCCGCGGTCGATGACCCCGGAAACTTCGAAAATTCATATCTCCCAATCCAACTGTTGGATCGGCTTGAAACATGGACCGTAGACATTTTGCCACCTGATCTTTCCAATGGTGAAGTGAAATCGACAATCGCAGCATGCATTTGGTAGTTTCCTGGAACTTGCCCGTGTGGACCTGAAACTGAGCCGGATGGCTCCTTTCCCAACAATTCACTATCCATTGTCTTCTTCAACTTGGCCGCATCTCGCATGTTCATAGCCTCTCTTATGGTCACTGGCTCTCCATGAGCGAATTATGAGCAACATGTCGTACTAGATCATAAACTCGTCGGGATTTCGGCTCCCTCTTTAATGTTACTGAAATTCACGTAAAAACAGGCCCTTTTTGTTACATTCCTAGACAATCTCAGGTTCACCTATGAAAAGCGTCCGAAAGGGCTCTTGGACCTTGAACATGCAGAGAAACGCATGTTCGGCATTTGGGGGGCGACTAATCTGGAGTGACACAGGCTGACATGGTATGTGAATCTCTTGTGTGATACTCATGTTACGAGTCAATCTTTGATGAACTATATGGCTTGTAGATATTTTTTAGAAGTCCTGTAGTAAACCAGACTCTTGCTTTTTCAGATTTATCAGCTTGCTTTATTCAAACAACATTGAATGATTTATGGAACGCATGGGCGATTTAAGAAGGATATTTCTCGTGAATACCTGGTTAAGTACAGCAGTCCGATCCATTCCGCACTCTCAGCATCGTACTTGGACGGAGGTTTTTTCTGGTGTGTACTACGTTAGAGTATTGCTGGTGCTGCGTCAAAGCTTAGTTGCTTCTGTTGCTCTTGCCTTACTGGTGATCAGTTTTTTTAGGAAGAGCCACCGGTGTCAGAGTTTGACCTCGAGGCCTTAGACGACTCAGACTTTGTGTCAGAGTCTGTCTCTCTGTCTGCCTGCATAGCCACTCTCCCTATAGCACCATCCCTCTTTGGCATCATCTGGCGGTTCTCAGGTGCCTAATCTCCTTACTCTTGCAACACAACCCACTCTCTTGATTTGACAACATGGACAAGATCCAGCGTCTTCTCCTTGCTGATCGCCCTTTCTTGAAACTCAACATCTCAGCTCCTGATGAGGTTTCCACTCGCTTGGTCCCACATCCTGTATGCCTTGTGTGTAGTAACGTATCCGACCATTACACACTTGTGAGCGCGTGCATCCACCTTGCCACTTCCTTCCCCTGTTTTGACCTTTATCTAGGCAGTACAACTAGAGACTCTCAAAAGTGAGGCATCCGGCTTCTTCCCTCACCAAGTTTTATGTGGCGTCCTAACTTGCTTCTTTTGCTATTTTTTACCAGGCCTTCAAAGCGCGGCAGCCGGAGTAAGATTTGCAAGGTACCAAGCCATTCTTGTAGCTTCAGCCCAGAAGCAAGGTGGGCGTTTTGCATCAAAGAACATGCTTTGTGTCATGTTGAGGATAGTCTGGTTCATCTTCTTGGCAACAGAAATACTCCGAGGGGATGTAAGTTGTAGAGGTCTGATGGTTGATGCCGTGTTGGCTCGAGCAGCCTTTGCACGCCTCGTACTTGTTTGGAAACGAGCCATCCGGCTCAGTTTCAGGTCCAAAGGAGCAAGTTCCAGGAAACTACTAGATGCTTACTCCGATTGCCAATCTGTCTTCCCCATTGGAAAGATCAGGCGGCAAACTGTCTACAACCAATGAATTCTTTATGTTTCCGGGGTCATCGACCGCCGGTATCAGGGTGAACATGGACAATGGCTCCATGCCTCAGCCAAAGAAAAGAAAAAGGCAAGAAGTCCAAGATGAAGACCTGATGGGAGCTATATCAAGAAAGGCCCTAGATTCTTGGGTTGCCTTGTCAGAGTGTGCTGACTAGGGAAAAGGTATTTCTCCTTGTTTTTTTAGGTGACGTGAGATCCTTGTGTGCTAGCCATGGACACATGCCGGTTCTCTATGGGATTATGGGTTATGTGACCACTAGGAGTATGCCATGAGAGCATTTTCTAGCCCTCTAGGTCGTGTGTGAGTGGTCACTCTGATTGCTAGGCTGATTTCCTCTCTTCTGTGAAATTATGGACTATAGAGTGTGAGCCTTAGCCTCCATGGCTGCGTGGTGTGGCTTGTGAGAATGGTGACTTACCCTAGCTCTAGCTCTATATGAAATCCATCATTTTGAGTGATTCAACAACCATTATTCAGCACAAGTGATGTCCTTTAAGTCCCACATGTTTGCTGCTCCAAGGCTCCCTCATTCCTCCAGTTCCAAGACTTTGTATCAGAGCCAGGTTCTATGACTTTGAGCAAGCGGAGGCTGTCACTTTTAAAGTTATGGTCTAGAAATCGACCACCTGATCTTCAAGTTCAAGAGAGAAGCTTTATAACGTGCCCAAGATCTTGAAGATCAAACGGTCGGATTAAGAGTTATGCTCAAAACGAGGTCGGCCAAGGCTACACTCTTCTCTATGAGTAAGACTGTCCCCTTGTGATGACCACAACTCAATCATTTCTTTGTCAATTATAAAAAGCAGCACATGTAAATTGAAGTATTTTTCCTAATCTTTTCATTGGTGCAAAGATATTTTTATTCTATGAGGAAGTTTGGGATAAACGCCATTTACAAGCTGGCTAGTCTGAGTCTGAGTAGGAGTAAAAGCATGCCATGTTTTCAAAAGGGCATATCTTTCAAAATCCCCTAATGATGATCTTATTTGATACGTTGATCTGAAAATTTTTGACTTGAATTTCCCGATGGTTTGGCTCAGGTTTTCCAATGACCGGAAAAACGGCGCCTGTTTAGGTCTCTACACTCCATTTTCTGAGAAACAGAGTTCTGGCAAAAATAGCAGCAGAAGTAAGGGTAGCGCCGGCACTCAAGGGCAACGTTGAGCATTGCCAAAGCTCAAAATGGCAGCAACAGGTGTGGTAACAGCAGCCTAGCCCTTGGAGAGGCTGGATGGACGTACCAAATTCACATTTTGGAAGATCCGTACCCGCCTCCTTTAGGAGGAGAATGGCTTGTGGGAGGTGGTGAGCGGCGACGAGCGCTCCGCCTCCACAGGCAAAAGGTATCACCGCAGCAGAGGTGGTGGTGGGAAAGACGGTGCAGAAAGGTGCAGCAGATGCAAGTTCATCTACAACAGCAATAGCGGCACATGAGGAGTGGAAGAAGAATGACAGGCAGCCCTACAGCT
Organism: Penium margaritaceum; assembly: GCA_023375785.1. Lineage (NCBI taxonomy): Eukaryota > Viridiplantae > Streptophyta > Zygnematophyceae > Desmidiales > Peniaceae > Penium > Penium margaritaceum. The sequence goes on from SZWC01001149.1 coordinate 114,917, forward strand.
TGCTTGTAAACCTTATCTCCAACCCACATCTCTTATACGTGAGTGACAAGGCTACCACAAAAGAGGGGTGGGATACTTTGTCAAAGAAGTATGGGAGAAAGGATCATGCATTCCTCATGCTTTTGGAGGAGAACATGATGGCGTTGAAAATGCAGGATGGCAAAGGGACAGAGGTGTACTTGGATAGGGCAAGGGAGCAGGCAAAGCAGCTGAAAGCGGTCGGAAACCCTCTGGAAGACACGTGTTTCATCATCCTCTTGTTGATGGGAGTCTGAGCGAGCTACGTGGTGTGAGAGATGTTGGAATGCCAGCCGACTCTCCACTTGGACTTCATTTGCACACACGTGGTGCAGGAGGAACTACGTCGCAATGGAGCAAAGTGCAATGGTGGCGACAACAGTGAGGCAGCATTTGTGGCCACAAGCTCACGTCACCAACAGGAGGAGCAATCTAGGCAGCAGAGAGGCAAGAAGAAAGGCAAGTGTCACCATTGCCAAAAAGAGTGGCACTATAAGAAAGAGTGCTTCAAGTTCAAAAGGGACCAGAAGGAGCAGCAACAACAATAGCAAAAGTAGTAATCTCCTCAACAAATGTAGCAGCAGTCACAGTAGTGTTGGCAACAGCAGCAGTAGCCAAACTAAACCGGCATGCGCAAGTTTGGCAATATGAACAAGGCCAAGGAGGTGCGCGACCGCCTCTTCATGGTGAATTCTGATGTGTCGTAGGTGGAGAAGGCGGATCTTGTGTTGTACAAGGACTCAGGGTCTACCAAGAGCCTGAAGTATCACAAGGAATGGTTTACGTAGATACTCTCAATCCCCCCCCCCCGACCGATTGCTTTGGGTGTTGATCGCGTGATACATGCTGAGGGGATTGGAATCATGGAGATGTTGTTGGAGACCCCTCGTGGTATTGAAGTGGGAGTATTCCATGGCGTGCTCTATGTACCTGACGCTACGTTCAACCTTCTTTTAGTGTCCTCTCTCACAAACACAGGACTGCGATTCGTCTTTGATGACAACTATGGATTCATCCTTGACAAGGAAACACTAGAGGAGTTGGCCAGGTCGGTGAAGGAAGGTGACATCTACCGCCTGTAAGGGGCGACCAAGATCCTACGTGAGTAGAGTCTTGCAGCAGTAGTGCAGGCGAAAGATGGCAAAATATGGCATGCGAGCCACGGCCACATCGGCATGCGCGCCTTACAGCAACTTCAAACAAAGAAGATAGACGTGACTTGCCCACCATCTCTAACTTTGAGCAACAGTTGTGCATCAGCTATTTGGATGAGAAAGAGGATCGCGAGACATTCTCTTTAGCAGGGGAGCGCGCTAAGGAGGTGCTAGAGCTGGTCCACACAGACTTATGTGGCCAGATGCAGACCTAGAGCTTTGAAGGCTCTAGGTATTTTCTCACCTTCATTGATGATTTAAACCGTTATACTGCTGTGTACTTCCTTTCTTCCAGAGACCAGTACTTTGATAGGTTCAAGGAGTTCAAGGAAATGGTGGAGAACCAGACTGGCAAGAAGATCAAGGCATTGTGTAGTGACCGTGGCAGAGTACTTGAGCAACGAGTTCTAGGACTATTTTGCAGCAGCAGTCATCAAGGCGGAGCGGACGTGCGCCATACTTGCAATAGCAAAGAGGCGTAGCAGAACACACCAACCGCACTATCGTTGAGTTGGCTCGCTCCATGGTGCACGTGGCCCGGCTCAACTACGACTTCTTGGCCGAGGTAGTGGGCACTGAGGTGAACATCAAGAACCCGATCCAACCAAGGCCCTGGAGTAGATGATGTCGTATGGAGCTGGTTCAACAAGAACTAGAGCGTGGGTCATTTTTGCACATTTGGCAACGTGGCACACATGCACGTGCCCAAGGAGAAGCGGCAAAAATGGCACGCAAAGAGTGCATAGATGCTAATGATGCGCTATGACGTGGCAAGTAAGGCGTATCGTCTCTACGTGAGGGACACTGGTCATGTCATCATCTCCAGGGATGTCGTTGTCAACAAAAGTAACGTCATCAGCACCAACATTATCTGCGAAGAGGAAGTAGAACCAGTAGATGAAGAAACATTGGGAGCAGGCATTCTACCTGACCCTATGTCTCGTGACCCTTCCTCTGCTATGACAGTGGGAGAACCACTCTATACTCCCATGTCTGATGCAGCTGATACAGTGGCCTCATCGGCAGAAGCAGAGGAAGGAGATGCAGCATGATTAGTACCACTTGTTGTACCTAGAGCACCGCGCCAGCCCCCCGCTTACGTCCGGGTACCAGGCCGCAGGTACCCTCTTAGGGTGCGCTACAAGCCTGGTGAGCGTGGATATTTGTGGATGTTGTAAAAACCAGATCAAATGAATGTCGCAGTTTCAACAGATTCAGAGGAGCTAACGTCCTACAAGGAGATCATGGCTGTGCAACATGCAGTACATTGGGTGCAAGCTGTGCAACAAGAGAAGTAGTCATAGGTCGACAACATTACGTGGGAGCTGACTGAGCGTCGTCCACTTGGACGGAAGGTAATCAAGTGGAAGTGGGTGTTCAACATGAAGAGAGGCGCAGATGGCCACCTCTACAAGACTAAGGCAAGACTCGTCCCCAAGGGCTATTCGCAGAAGGAAGGCATTGACTACATTGAAACCTTTGCTCTTGTTGCAAAGTTTGCATAGAGGCGAGCTTTACAATAGGAGGGAAGGTTTCAGTGTAGTCAATGCCTCAAGCAAGTGTCGCGTGATTGGAACCAGAAATTGGATGCGGTGCTGAAGTACATGGGATTTGAGCGTAGTGAGTGTGACTACAGCGTCCATCGCTGGTAGCATGGTCATGAGGTGCTCGTCATCATCGTCTATGTAGATGACATGCTCCTTCTTTCCAACAACATGTCTATACTGCAGGAGTTCAAGGAGGCCATGCAGGAGCGCTTCCAGATGTCTCATCTTGGGGAGGCATCATACTTTCTCCGAATCCAGTTCGCACATGACGGTCAATCACGCTCTCTCTTGCTATATCAGAGCCGTTGCGTCAAGGATACTTTGTCGCGGTTTGGAATGGCAGAGGCTAAACCCACTGGCATGTTGCTTGAGATGGGGCAGGACCTTGTGAGCTTCAATGGAGAAGCAGATACAGCTGAGCGGTAGAAGTACCAAAGCACCGTCGCCACTCTTATGTACCTGATGGTGGCAACCAGGCCGGATCTTGCACAGGCTGTGAGCGCTTTGAGCCAGCACATGGCGAACCTTGGACCTGCGCACAAGAAGGTAGTGAAGCAGATCTTGCGCTACCTTGCTAGAACCATCAACATCGGCATCACCTACAACGGCATCAACATCATTTCCTATACAAAGACATGTTGGGCGTCAAACCCTGAGGACCGCAAATCCATCTCTAGACATGTGTTCCCTATGAATGGTGGGGCCGTCAGCTGTTGCAGCAAGCGGCACGTGGTCGTGGCCACCTCAAGCTCGGAAGCTGAGTACGTCTCTCTCAGCTTTGGAGCCAAGGAAGAAGTTTGGGTTCAACATCTCATGGCAAAGACAAGTACGAGTAAAGTAGTTCCAGTTCCTATGCGCGTCGACAACCAGAGCACAATCGCACTTGCCAAGAATCATGAGCACCATGCACGCACCAAGTACATTCACATCACACATAACTTCATCAGGCACATTGTGGAGTGGGGTTCTATCAAGCTGGAGTTTACTCCAACCAGCAAGCAGGTCGCTGATTTCTCCACCAAGCTAGTGATCCATGACAAGCAGCAATTTTTCATGGAGGCATGTGGACTAAGTCCACTCTCACTGTGGCAAAATGGGAGATTATTAGATAAGGTGCCATCTGACTTTGTTTCAGGTCCACAGTAGCAAGTTCCAAGAAACTACCAAACGCCTACTCCGATCGTCAATCCGTCTTCATCAGTAGATAGATCAGGTGCAAATATTCTACGGTCCACGTTTGAGGCCAATCAAACGGTTGGATTGGGTGACATGGTTTTTTGTCGTTTCCGAGGTCATTGACCGTCGCTATCAGGGTGACCATGGGCGATGGCTCCATGCCTTAGCCTGGAAAAGAAGAAGGCAAGAAGTCCAAGGTCAAGACCTTATGGGAGCAATATCCAAAAAGGACCTAGCTACTTAAGGTTGTTTTCTCTGAGTGTGCTAATGAGGAGAAAGGTACTTCTCCTTGCTTTTTATGTGAGGTGAGATCCTTGTGTGTTAGCCATGGACACATGGCAACTTTGTATGGGATTATGGATTATGTGACCACTAGGAGTGTGTCATGATAGCATTTTCTAGCTCTCTAGGTTCTGTGTTAGGGGTTAGCATGATTGCTAGGCTGACCCTCCACACACGCCTCTCTTGTGTGAGATTATGGACTCTTCTGTGTGATCCTTAGGCTCCTTGGCTAAGTGGTGTTGCTTGTGAGAGGATTGACTTGCCGAAGCTCTAGCTCTGTATGTACTCCAATATTTTGAGTGATTAAAGTAACCATTCTTCAACACAAGTGATGCCCTTTCAGTCCCACATGTTTCCTGCTCCAAGGCTCCCTCATTCCTCTAGTTCCAACAGTACTCACCACCGTTGTTTGTGCGTAGTGTCTTGACCTTCTTGCTTGTCTTCATTCTACCATGGCAACAACCTCGTACAACTTCTCCTTGACCTCTCCCTTTTTCTTGAGGAAGTAGATCCACATCTTGCGACTATGGACATCAATGAAGGTAAAAAACTACTTGTTACCGCTGTTTGAAGGAGTCCGCATCCATCAGAGTGAATCAGTTTGCCGCATGTTGCACGTTATACTCAAAGGGATTTTTCTTTCCCTTGCCATGGTGGTATGGCTCACACAACTTCTTGCACTTTCCCTCATCCTTGGCCTTGCTTCCCTCAATCCCATGAACCACTTCGTGCTGTTGCATAGCTTGTAGTGTACTATTTTGCACATGGCCGAACCGCCCCTGCCACAGCTTAGCATCTGCGTCTTTGGTGGAGTTGACCGTTATGGTGACAGCGCGTGGTGCTACATCTGGCTTTGGAGACTTGGGCTCCTCAACCGCTGCATATCCCTCAATTGTACTCTCAAAGGCTTTTGTTTTCAACACGTAGAGCCCATCAACGCTTGGGACCTATGCGACAAGACTCTCATCGGGATAGGAGATCTTAATGTCCTTGTTCTTAACAATCACGGCCTTTTCCTCCGTGAAGATGACGGTCATGTCGTGCTCCGTGATTTAGGACATCGACAAGAGGATCGCCGTAAAACATAGCATGCAAACGACGTTCTCGAGCTTCATGTATTTTTCAGCACTATTCATGTTGATGCAGATCAACATATCTTTTGCAAAAGAGGCCATCTAGCTCAATTTCAGGTCCACAGGAGCAAATTCCAGGAAACTAGCAGATGCATTCTCCAATAGGCAATCCAAATTCTTTATTGGAGAGATTTGGTGGCACAATGTCCACGGTCAAAGTTTCAGGTTGATCCAACAGTCGGATGGGGAGATATGAATTTTCAGAGTTTCCGGGGTCATGGACCGCCGATGTCTGGGTGACCATGGGCGACGGCTTCATGCCTTATACCATCCAGATTAGACCAAGGGGACTTTCTCCAATGGAGTTGTGTATGCATTGTCTATCTAGACCAGATTTAGGAACCATAGTCCAAGGGAGCAGTGCATGCCTAGTTCATCCTGTACTTGTCCAAATCTCAGCCATGGACAAGGAGCATATCAGGTCAACACTCCCTTTGTTATCGGCACACTCAGTCATCACGTTAATCAACTCCTTCTCACCCTTTCCGTTGCCCTTGTCTCTACTACCATGATCTCCATCTTACTTTTCAGGAGTCCTGCATCCTCGTGCCGAGCGACCAGGCTTGCCACAATTATGGCACGTCCAACGACGTTATGAAATCTTTCCACCGCCAACATTTCCTCTTCGTCCACCGCCACCGCTTCCGCTCCCGCTCTGACCCAAAGAGGAGTTGTTGCCACAACCACTGTACTGTGTAGCATAGGCTGAAATCTTAGCATGACTACCGCTAGGACGCATCCTCCTTCCAACCACCAAAGACCTTGATCAAAGGATCCCTACTTTCAGGAAGCTCCATGAGGAGGATCATGGCGTACATGTTGGTGTCTATTTTACATCTCATTTGGGTCACTTGCTGCAGCAGTCTTTCAAACCACAATAGGAAGTCTGTAATTGACTCTCCCTTGCTCACCCTCATCTAAATCAGCTTTAGAAGGATAAAGAAGAGATTTGCAAGAGCCGTTCATTGGTGTACATGTGCGAGCTTCTCATAAGCCTTTGATGCATGTGTAATACCTTCAAGGTGGACATGCTGTGACTCATGTACTGATGTCACAAGAATCACAAGCGCCATGCCATTTTTGAGACTCCATGCTTCATGTCTAGCACACATGTTAAGAGGTTAAACCTCTTCTCCAAGAAATATATATAGGTAGTCATGCATCCTTTTGACAATCTCACATTGCTATTTCCACAAGGGAAATCCTATCCTGTGAGATTTGCATCCCACCATTGACCTGCTCAATAGTGAGCGTCATAAGTGTCGTCATATTGCTTCTTTACTTCTTTACTTCTCTACTTTATTCACACGGATGTATGATAATTTAGGCTGTTATCTGCTACTAGTTTAGAAGGTGCTAAGCCATTTCTTACCCCTTAGCTGTTCATTACCTACAAAGAGAGAAGAACGAACTCTAGAGAACCTAGGGTCCTATCTCCAAGGGTAGAGCTTATCGTTGCTAGGGTCCAAGGGTGGTACCTCCAATTGCGGAGCTTATCTGTGGGCCTTGTTTCCTAAGTTCCAGAATCCGTTGTTGAGTTCATTGAGCAAATGGAGCAGATAGAGCTGATGGAGCAGATGTGCGCTGCAAGACAGAGAGGGTGAGAGAGAGAGAGAGCACAGAAGTGTGCCCTACAATTAACCAGTGTGGACTTATAACCCTTTGTTAACTGGCCTGAGGCAAGGGACTAGAAAACAAGGCCAACACAATGTTTTTTGTTGTCAACTCATAGTATTGCAAGTAGGAGGAGACATCTCCCTCAGAATCATGGTTCCATTATTGGCAATTCATAAGCATCACTTTCTTGCTTGCTGTCATTACCACCTGGTGAGTTTTCCGCAAGGAGTTAACTCCTCAGGCTTAGACCAACCAATGCTTCTTTAGTGTCTACCTCTTGTGGACAACTCTGTGAGAAGTCTCAAAGATAAGAACTGTAATCAATGACAGACAACTAACAAGTACTTATAGACATAGAGCCAATCTTTAGCCTAGTCGCATAGTGTTTCCTTAGATGAGCCAGTTTGGGGGCAATCTGGATTGCATCATCCCCAATGCCTACATGGCACTCTTTGTGACCGCCAAGTGGCACCAGCCACAGGGCTAGACCTTGGAATGTTCTAGGATGTCTCTTAAAACCTTCTTCTTCCTCTTTTGGTCATAAAGGAAATTAGTCACTGGACAAGGATTTGACCACGTGACCTCTCACTTTAGAGACTAACTCTGGTTTTTCTTCTCAACGTGCCTCAGGCGTTGGTGTAGAAAACGGGTTTCGACACAATGGTCCCCGCCGACCGCTCTTGGCATTGCAACCAAGAGATGATATCACCCTCGGGGCCAAGGTTCCACACTGAGTAGTTCATAGGAATCACTTCCTTGCATTGTGTCCTTAGCACCTGATATTCTTCGCGTGAGGAGGGAACTCCTAGGGCTTAGACCAACCAATACTCCTTTAGTATCTGCCTCTGGTGGAAAACTCTGTTAGGAGTATAAAAGGTAAGAACTGTACTCAATGAGAGGCAATTGACAGGTTCTTAAAGTCCTAGAGCCAGCCTCTACCCTAGGCGCGTAGTGACTCTTGGGATGTGCGACTTTCGGGGCAATCTAGATTGCATCATCTCCCTTGCCTACATGGTGCTTCTTGTGACCGCCAAGTGGCGCTAGCCACCATGAAAGACCTTGGAATGTTCTAAGATGTCTCTCAGAACCCTCCTGTCCCCCTTTTGGTCACAAAGAATATTAGTCACTGGGCGATGATTTTGACCTAGTGATCTCTCGCTCCAAAGACTAACTCTGCAACGTCTTAGCCACAAATAATTATCCTAAGTAGTGTTTGCTGGCTATACTATGTAGTTAGGACCAAGGGGACTTGCTCCAAAAGAGCAGTACATGCCTTGTCTACCTTGACCAGACTTAGGAGACTTACTCCAAGAGAGCAGTGCATGCCTAGTCTGTCCTATGCATGTCCAAATATCAGCCATGGACAAGGAGCATATCAGGTTAACAAACTCTCCCTTGCACGTGTGTTCAGTTGCTGTGAGATCTCTCCTCTCTCTAGTAGTCTTGGTCTCAGTCTTTGTCCACTGCGTTGACCATATGGATGCCTGGAGTACCTGCTGAGTAGAATTCGCAATTGAGCGCCTTTGTCATGCAATCTGCAAGCATGTTCCTCGTCTCCACGTATTCCAGGTCCACGATCTCCTTTCCGATAAAGTCGTGTGAGTACTTGTACCTGATGTCAATGTGCTTGGTGCGCTGGGAGATGACATCATCATGTGCCATTGTCATGGCTTTCTTGTTGTCGATGCAGACCTCTGTCGCCTCCGTTTGTGGCACTTTCATTTCGGCAAGCAAACTACGTAGCTACTGTGTCTCCTTACATGCTTTTGACAGAGCGATGTAAAGTGCCCGAGTAGTAAAGAAGGAGTCACATTCTTGCTTTCTGCTTGTCAAAGAGATTGCACCACCATTAAAGAGGCATACAAAGCCAAATGTAGACTTTGTGTCATCGATTCTTCCTCCCCATTTGGTGTGTGTATAGCACACGTGCCATAGCGAGTCAGATACTCCTTGGCCTCCAAACAGGAGTCCCATGTATCGGGTCTTATGTAGATACCACATGATGCGCCTGACTTCTTGCCAGTGCTGTGGCCCTTGATTGGCCACAAACCTACTCGTCTCACAACATAGCAAATGTCAGGGCGTGTTCCTACCATGGCATGCTTGAGGTTGCCAATAGCAGACTGGTAGGGAATGTTCTCCATCTCACGCCCTTTTGCTTCCGTATTGGAGCTCATGGAGGAGGAGAGCTTGATGTCTGTTGTCATGGGTGTGCTAATGGGTTTGCAGTCCTCCATGTTGTAGCGCTTGAGGACCTCCATGATGTACTTCAGTTCTGGTTGAGTTGAATGGTGCTTGGTTCTCGATTGCGGTGGACGGCTATCCGGAGATAGAACTCGAGCGGATCCATGTCCTTCATCTTGAACCTCTTGATCAGATCTATCTTGAGCTTGTTAAATAGCTTGTCCGATGAGGAGCTGATTATCAGGTCATCCACGTACAGCCAACCGGCATCAAGCCTTGCTCATCTTCTACACATAGACACTGGGGTCATTCTGGCAGTGCGTGAAGCTGAGCGCGGCCAGGAAGCCGTCCATCTCCTTTCTACCACATCCTTGGGGCCTGTTGTAGCCCGTAGAGTGCTTTGACGATTTTTTAAACCTTGCCGTCTAGAGCTTTGACACCCTCGGGCACTTCCATCGGCAATTCCTTGTCAAGCTTCCCATAGAGGAAAGCTGTCTTGACATGCATCTGGTGGACCTCCAGATCATTTGCAGCAGCAATGCCTAGCATGGATTTGATGGAGGCAAAGGTGACGGCAGGCGCGAAGGTCTCCTCGTACCCAGAGTCTGCACGCTGGAAAAACCCCTTTGCCACAACTCGTACCTTGTCCTTGTTGATATCACCATCTTGCTTGAACTTTTTCCGGAGTACCCATTTTGATCCCACCACGTGCGCGTTTGGGGGCATGTCGACGAGAGGCCATGTTCCATTTTCTTCAATAGATGCGAGTTCCTTATCCACTACCTCCCTCCACTTGGCCACATTTGGCATGTTCATAGCCTCCGTTACGGTCACAGGCTCCCCCTGAGCCAAGCATGACTAGCTGAGTGGGGTCCATTATGCACTTTCAGCATTGTTCTTTGGCGGACGTGTCTTTTTGCGTTTACTATGCTAAAGAATTGCTGGTGGTGCTTCCAGGCTTAGTTGCTTCTATTGCTCCTCCGCTGCCAGTGATCCGTTGTTAAAGGGAGAGCCACCATGTTGACATGATCTGCTCCTTGTCCATGGCTGATATTTGGACAGGTACAAGACGGACTAAGCATGCACTACTCCCTTGGGGTAAGTCCCCTAAGTCTGGTCCAAATAGACAAGGAGCATGCACTGCTCCTTTGGAGCAAGTCCCCTTGGTCTAATCTTGATTGTATGGTCAGAAAACACTACTTATGATAACTCCTTATGGCTTAGACGTTCTAGAGTTAGTCTTAGGGTCAAATCCTGTTGGAACAGGAGGAGAGAGGGAGCCTTGGAGCAAGGAGCATGTGGGACTCGAAGGGCATCACTTGTGCTGAAGAATGGTTGTCGAATCACTCAAAATGATGGAGTGCATGTAGAGATAGAGCTTGGGGAAGTCAGCCCTCTCACAAGCCACACCTCTTAGCCATGGAGGCTAAGGTTCAAACACAAGAGTCCATAACCTCTCATAAGGGAGGAAATCAGCCTAGCAATCAGGCTTACCACTCACACACGACCTAGAGAGCTAAAAAATGCTCTCATGGCACACTCTTAGTGGTCACATAACCCACAATCGCATGGAGAATCACCATGTGTCCATGGCTAGCACACAAGGATCTCACCTCACCTAAAAGCAAGGAGAGGTACCTTTTTCCTAGTCAGTACACTCTGACAAGGCAACTTAAGAATCTAGGACCTTTTTGGATATTTCTCCCATCAGGTCTTGACCGTGGACCTCTTGCATTTCTCTTTTCTTTGGCTAACGCATGGAGCCATTGCCTATGGTCACCTAGATATCGGCGGTCGATGACCCCAGAAACTTACAAAATTCATATACCCCAGTCCGAGTGTTGGATTGGCCTCAAACTTGGGCCGTAGACATTGTGCTACGTGATCTTTTTAGTGTAGAATTCGAATTAATGATCAGAGGAGGTATTTGGTAGTTTTCTGGAACTCGCTCCTGTGGACCTGAAACTGAGCCGGATGGCTCCTTTCCCAACAATCTCCCACTTTGCCGCGGTCACATTGGGCTGAGTCCACATGCCTTCATGCAGAAATATTGCTTCTCACGGGTGATTGGCTTGGTACAGAAGTTAGCGACCTGCTTGCTGGTTGGAGTTAACTCCAGCTTGATAGCACCCTCCTGCACCATGTACCGAATGAAGTGATATGCGATGTCAATGTGCTTGGTGCGTGCATGGTGCTCAGGATTCTTGGCGTGTGCAATTGCGCTCTGGTTGTTGAAGCGCACAAGAACTAGAACTACTGCAATCCCACTCATCTCTGCCATGAGATGCTGAAGCCAAACTGCTTCTGTGGCTCCAAAACAAAGAGAGACGTACTCAGCTTTAGTGCTTGAGGTGGCCACGACCACCTGTTGCTTGTTGCACTAGTTGTTGGCCCCACCATTCATGAGGAACTCATGTCCAGAGATGGACTTGCGGTCCTTAGGGCTTGAAGCCCAATCTGTGTCTGTGTAGCCGATGATGCTGTTGTCGTTACTATTGTAGGTGATGCCGATGTTGATGGTTCCAGCAAGGAAGCGGAAGATCCGCTTCATTGCCTTCTGGTGCTCAGGTCCAGGACTAGCCATGTGCTGGCTCACAGCGAGCACCGCCTGGTTGCCAGCATGAGGTACATGAGACTGCCGACAGCGCTCTGGTACTTCTGCCGCTCAGCTGCATCCGCTTCTCCATTGAAGCTCAAGAGGTAGTGCCGTGTCTCTAGCAGAGTGCCGATGGGTTTAGCCTCTGCCATGCTGAACCGCTGCAGGACGTCCTTGATGTAGCAGCTTTGCTGCAGCCAAAGAGAGCGTGATTTGCGGTCACCGGTGATTTGATTGCCGTGGGAGTATGATGCCTCCCCGAGATCAGACATTTGGAAGTGCTCTTGCATGGCCTCCTTGAACTCCTGTATTGCAGACATGTTGTTGGAAAGGAGGAGCGTGTCATCTACATAAACAATGATGATGAAAATCTCATGCTCATGCTACCAGCGATATACACTATACTCACACTCGCTGCGCTCAAACCCCATGCATTGCAGCGCCGCATCCAACTTCCGGTTCCAAGCACCCGATGCTTGCTTGAGGCCGTACAGGGACTTTTGCAGTGTGCAAAGTAGATGATCTAGGCCATCTATGACAAATCCCTCCGGTTGCTCCATATAGATCTCCTCCTCCAAGTCATCGTTCAAGAATGATGTCTTGAAATCCATGTGATGAATCTCAAAGTCCTCAGGTGTTGCATAAGAAGGAGCGTGCGCAAAGAGGCAAACTTTGCAACAGGAGCAAAGGTTTTTTTGTTGTTGATGCCTTCGTGTTGCAAGTAGCCCTTGGCAACCAGCCTTGCCTCGTATTTTCCAGGTTGCCATCTGCTCCCCTCTTCATCTTGAATACCCACTTGCACTTGATTACCTTGCGTCTAGGTGGACGCTTAGTCAGCTCCTTTGTACCGTTGTCGAGCTGCGACTATATCTCGTGCTGCACAGCTTGCGCCCAATCTGCTGCATCTGGTGCAGCCATGGCCTCCTTGTGAGATGTCGGCTCATCAGAGTCTGTTGCAACTACGACGTTCATCTGGTCTCATTTCTGAAGCATCCAGATATGCCCGCGCTCAAGAGGCTTGTAGCGCATCCTGAGAGGGTACCTTCGACCTTGTGCTAGAGCATTAGCATGCGGTTGGCGCGGTGCTGCTGGCACAACTGCTCCTATTGATGGTGATGTATCTTCTTCTTTTCCTTCTGTATATGAGGCCGCTGTATCTGCTGCATTTAACAAGGGAGAATAGATTGGTTCTCCCATTGTCACAGTAGAGGAAGGGTCAAGAGAGATGGGGTCAGGGAGTATGTCTGCTCCCACTGCTTTGTCAGATATTGGTTGTGCTGCCTCTTCGTAGATGATGTTGGTGCTGATGACGTTACTTTCATTCAAAACGACATCCCCAGAGATGATGACGTGGCCAGTATCCCTCTCGTACAGTCGATACACCTTGCTTGCCATGTCATAGCCAATCATCAGCATCTGCGTGCTCTTTGCGTCCCATTTCTACCGCTTCTCCTTGGAGATATGCATGTGTGCCAAGTTGCCAAACGCGCAAAGATGACCCACGCTCTGCTTCTTGCCAAACCACACCTTGTATGTTGCATCTTCTCCAGGGCCTTGGTTGGATTGCAGTTCTTGATGTACACCGCAATGCTCACTGCTTCGGCCCAAAAGTCGTAGGTCAGCCGAGCCGCATGGAGCATGGAGCGCGCCGACTCAACTATGGTGCGGTTGGCGCGTTTTGCTACGCCATTCTGCTGTGGCGAGAATGGCGCCCTACGCTGTGCCTTGATGCCTGCTGTTGCGAGGTAGACCGGAAAGTACTTGCTCAGGTACTCTCCACCGCGGTCGCTGCGCAATGCCTTAGTTTTCTTGCCAGTCAGGTTCTCCACCATGGCCTTGAACTCCTTGAACCTCTCAAAGCATTGGTCCTTGGAGGAAAGGAAGTACACAGGGGTGTAACGGATAAAATCATCAATGAAGGTGAGAAAAAACCTAGAGCCTCCAAAGCTCTGGGTCTGCATCGGGCCACATAAGTCTGTGTGGACCAGCTCTAGCACCTCCTTTGCGCGCTCCCCTGCTCCAGAGAATGCCTCGCGATGTTGCTTCCCCTCCAAACAGCCGATGCACAACTGGTGCTTAAAGTTAGAGATGGTGGGTAAATCACGCACCATCTTCTATGTTTGAAGTTGCTACAAGGCGCGCATGCCGATGTGGCCGTAGCGCGCATGCCAGATTTAGCCATCTATGGCCAGCACCACTGTTGCAAGACTCTGCTTGCGCGGGATCTTGGTCGCCCCCAACAGGCCGTACATGTCGCATTCCTTCACCGACCTGGCCAACTCCTCTCATGTTTCCTTGTCGAGGGTGTAGCCATAGTTGTCGTCAAAGACAACACGTAGTTCTGTGTTGGTGAGACAGGACACTAAGAGAAGGTTGAATGCAGCATCAGGCACATACAGCTCACCAAGGAACACTCCCACTTCAATGCCACGCGGGGTCTCCAACCACATCTCCACAATCCCAATCCCCTCAGCATACACTACCCGATCATCACCCAAAGCAATCAGTCAGGGGGGAATGGAGAGCAGCTGCGTAAACGTCTCTTTGTGGTGCGTCAGACTCTCAGTACATCTACAGTCCTTGTACCACACCAGATCGGCCTTCTCCTCCTGCGACATGTCAGACTTTGCCATCAAGAGGCAATCGTGGACCTCCTTGGCTACGTTCATGTTGTTCACGCTGGTCTGGTTCTGCTGCTGCTCCTGCTGCTACTGCTGCTGCTGTTATTGACGTTGCTATGACTGCTGCTCCTGTTGCTTTGGAGAGTACTGCTTTTGCTGTTGCTGTTGTTGCTCCTTCTGGTCCCTCTTGAACTTGAAGTACTCTTTCTTGTAGTTTCCCTCTTTCTGGCAATAATGGCACTCGCCTTTCTTCTTACCTCTCTGCTGCCTAGACTGTTGTTACTGCTGGTTGCGTGAGCACATGGCCATGAAAGCTGCTTCAGTTATGGTGTTACTGCCATTGCGCTTTACTGCATTGCGACGCAGTTCTACCTACACCAGGTACGTGCAGATGAAGTCAAGGTCAAGGGTCGGCTGGCACTCCGACGTCTTTCGCACCGTGTCATAGCTCATAAGGAGTCCTCTCAGCCAAAGGAGGACAAAGTACGTGTCTTCCACAGGGTTGCCAGCCGCTTTCAGCTGCTTCGCCTACTCCTTTGCCCTCTCCAAGTACGCCTCCATCCGTACGCCACCCTGCATTTTCAACGCTATCATCTTCTCCTCCAAAAGCATGAGGAATGCAGGATCCTTGCTCTCATATTTCTTGCATAACGTGTCCCACCCCTCTTTTGTAGTAGCGTTGTTACTCACGTACTAAAGATGCAAGTTGGAGAAGGTGTTGACAAGCAGCCTGTAAGCATGCGTGTCCTTCTTCTTCGACTCCTCTTATGCCGCCGCTGTAGTTGTAGATGAACTTGCATTTGATGCACCTTTCTGTCGAGTCTTCCGCACCACCACCTTTGCTGCGGTGATACCTTTTGCCTGTGGAGGCGGAGCGTGCTCGTTGCCGCTCACCATCTCCCACAAGCCCCTCTTGCAAAATGTGAATTTGGCGCGTCCTTCTAGCCTTTTCAAGGACTAGGCTGCTCTTACCACGCCTGTTGCTGCCATTTTGAGCTTTCGCGATGCTCAACACTACCCTTGAGTGGTTACGCTACCCTTGCTTCTACTGCTGCTTCCGCAAGAAATATATCTGAGAAAAAAAGGATAGTAGAGGCCAACACACTGGGAATTTGGAAAAACTGAGCCCACCATTAGAAAATTCAGCTTAAAACATTTTAGATCGATCCATAAAACAGGGTCATCAATGGGGGATTTATACACATATGCCCTTTTCGAAAGAGGGTATGCTGCTGCTCTTACTCCAGCTCACACCAGCGAGCTTGTAAACGACGTTTTTCCCAAACGTACCAATGGGATGCAAATATATTTGCACCAATGGAAAGCGTAGGAAAAATACTATAATTCGTATATGATAGGTTTTACATTTGACAAAGAAACAAGAGAGTTATGGTCATCTTAAGGCAACAGTCTTACTCAGAGAGAAGAGTGCAGCCCTGGTTGACCTTGTTTTGAGCATAAGTCTCAATTGGATTGTTGGATCTTCATGATCTTGGGCTCGTTGGAAAGCTTGTCTCCTGAACTTGAAGATCAGCTGGTGGATCTTGACATTTTGTGAATGTTTTACCCCAACCCCTCACTCTCAAAGTGACGGCCTGTACTGGCTGAAAGTGGCAGAACATTGCTCTGATACCAAGTGTTGGAACTGGAGGAGAGAGGGAGCCTAGGAGCAGCGAGGATGAGGGACTGGAAGGGCATCACTTGTGCTAAAGAATGGTTATTGAATCATTTAAAACGACGGAGTACATATAGAGCTACAGCTTGGGCAAGTCAGCCCTCTCACAAGCCACACCACTTAGCCATGGAGGCTAAGGTTCATACAGAAGAGTCCATAATCTCACACAAGGGAGGAAATCCGCCTAGCAATCAGGCTGACCACTCACACACAACCTAGAGAGCTAGAAAATACTCTCATGGCACACTCCTAGTGGTCTGGTAACCCACAATCCCATGGAGGATCGCAATGTGTATATGGCTAGCACACAAGGATGTCACCTCACCTAAAAAGCAAGGAGAGTTACCTTTTTCCTAGTCAGCACACTTTGACAAGGCAACCCAAGAATCTAGGATCTTTTTGGATGTTTCTCCCATCAGGTCTTGACCCTAGACCTCTTGCCTTTTTCTCTTCTGAGGCTAAGGCATGGAACCACCGCCTATGGTCACCCAGATACTGGCGGTCGATGACCCCAGAAACTTCGAAAATTCACAAATCCCAATCCAACTGTTGGATCGGCCTCAAACTTGGACCGTAGATATTTTGTTACCTAATATTTCCAATGTTGATGTGGAATCCACAATCGAAGCAGGAGTTTGGTAGTTTCCTGAAACTTGCTCCTGTGGACCTGAAAGTGAGCGGGATGGCTCCTTCCTAAGAAATCCTAGCCCGGTGACTAATCTTCTTTGTGACCAAGAGGGTGATAGGAAGATTCTAGAAGACATCTTAGAATATTTCAAGGTCCTTCCTGGTTGTTGGCGCCACTTGGCGGTCACAAGGAGCGCCATGTAGGCAGCGGGGATGACGCAATCTAGATTCCCCCCAGATTGGCTCATCCAAAGAGCCACTACGCACCTAGGCTAGAGGCTGGCCCTAGGACTATAAGAACCTGTCAGCGACTCTTATTGAGTACTCTTCTTACCTTTGAGACTCCTCACAGAGTTTTCAACCAGAGGCAGAAACTAAAGAAGCATTGATTGGTCAAAGCTCCAGGAGGTCATTCCTCGCGCGAAAGTGACCAGGTGCTTAGGATACAGTGCAAGGAATGATTCCTATGAACTGCTCAGTGTAGAACCTTGACTTTGAGAATGATATCATCTCTTGGTTGCAATACCAGGAGTGGTCGGCGGGAACCATTGTTTTAGAACCCATTTTCTAGACTGTTGCCTCAGGCACGTTGACAAAGGGTTAAGGACCCACACTGACTAGTGCTCAGGCACGTTTATGCGCACTCTCTTGCCCTCTTTATCTTGCATCGCGCATCAGCTCCATCAGCTCGATCTGCTCTATCTGCTCTTTTTGCTCCAACGGTGGGCGCTGGCACCTAGCAAACAAGGGCAAAAGATAAGCTCTGCCCTTGGAGGTACGACCCCTGGGCCCTAACCAGGATAGCTTATGCTCATGGAGGCATGACCTTGGGTTCGCTAGTGTGTGTTCTTCTCTGTTTGCAAGCAATCAACGGCTAAGGGGTAAGCGACAGATCTGCACCTTCTGAACTGGTAGCAAAGAACAGCCTACATCATTCTAAATTGGCCACAACAAAGTAGAGCAGCAGAGAAGCCGAGAAGTAGTATGACTTCACCCACGATGCTCACTCTCAAGCATGTCAATGGTGGGATGTCAAAGTTCACAAGGTTTGGTTTTTCCTTGTCGAGATGGTAATCTCAGATTGTCATGAGGGTGCTTGGCTACTTGAAGATGTTCCTTTGAGAAGAGGTTGAATCTCTAAGAACAGATCATCGATATGAAGCGTGGAGTGTCACAAATGACATTGCGCTTGCGATTCTTGTAACATCAATGCATGAGTCACAGCATGTCCACCTTCAAGGTATCAGACGGGAGCAAGTTCTAAGAAACTACCAGATGCCTGCTTCAATCGTCATTCCAACTTATTCATAGAAAAGATCAGGTGGCAAAATATCTAGGGTCCAAGTTTGAGGTTGAAGTTTCTGGGGTCATCGACCGCCGATATCCGGGTGACCATGGGCGATGGCTCCATGCCTTAGCCTCAGGAAAAAGAAAAAAGGAATGGGTCTCGGGTCAAGACCTGATGGGATATGTATCCAAAACGGTCCTTGACTCTTGGGTTGCCTTATCAGAGTGTGCTGACTAGGAAAAAGATACCTCTCCTTACTTTTTAGATGAGGTGAGATCCTTGTGTGCTAGCCATGGATACATGGCGATTCTCCATGAGATTGTGGGTTATGCGACCACTAGGAGTGTGCCATGAGAGCATTTCTTAGCTCTCTAGGTTGTGTGTGAGTAGTCAGCCTTATTGCTAGGCTGATTTCCTCCCTTGTGTGAGATTAGGGACTCTACTGTGTGAGCCTTAGCCTCCATGGCTAAGTGGTGTGGCTTGTGAGAGGGCTGACTTGCCCCAGCTCTAGCTCTATATGTTCTCGATCATTTTCACTGATTCAACAACCATTCTTTAGCACAGGTGATGCCCTTCCAGTCCCACATGTTCGCTGCTCCAAGGCTGCCTCTCTCCTCCAGTTACAACACTTGGTATCGAAGCCAAGTTATGCCACTTTCAGCCAGCACAGGCCATCACTTTTAAAGTGACGGTTTGGGATGAGAACATCACCAAATTTCAAGATCAACAACAAGATCTTCAAGTTCAGCAGACAAGCTTTCCAACGACTTTAAAATCGCAAAGATCCACCGGTTGGATGAAGAGTTATGCTCAAAACGAGGTCAGCCAGGGCTACACTCTTCTCTCCGAGTAAGACTGTCGCCTTCTGATGACCACAACTCTCTCGTTTCTTTGTCAAATTGAAAACATAGCATATACGAATTGAAGTAATTTTCTTAAGCTTTCCATTTGTGCAAGAATACTTGCATTCCATGAGTGCAATTGGGAGAAACACTGTTCACAAGCTGGCTGGTGTGAGTTGGAATAGGAGTAGCAGTATACCCTCTCTTCAAAAGGGCATATCTCTAAAAACCCCCTGTTGATACCCTATTTTATGAGTCGATCTTAAAGGTTGTCAGCTGCATTTTCTAGTGGTGGGTTCCGTTTTTCCAAATTCTCCGTCTGCTGGCCTGTACAGTGCATCTTCTGTCGGACAGATTTCTGGCAGAAGCAGCAACAGAATCAGCGGTAGAGTCGCCATTGAATGACAGCGCTGAGCATGACCAAAGCTCAAAATGGCAGCAGCAAGCGTGGTAACAGTAGCCAAGCCCTTGGAGAGGCTGTAAGGACGCGACAACTTCACGTTTTTGAAGATGCGTACCTGCCTTCTTTAGGAGCAGAGGGACTTGTGGAAGGTGGTGAGCGGCGACGAGCGCGCTCCGCTTCCACATGCAACAGGCATCACCGTAGCAGAGGTGGTGGCAAGAACAACGTAGAAAGGTGTAGTAGATGCAAGTTTATCTACAACTACAGCAGAAAAATATTAGGGGTGGAAGATGAAGGAAAGGCAGGCCTACAGCCTTCTTGTCAACACCATCTCCAACGTGCATCTCTAGTACATGAGTGACAAGGCTACTGCAAAAGAGGGGTGGGACACGTTGTGCAAGAAGTAAGAGAGCAAGGATCATGCATTCCTCATGCTTTTGGAGGAGAAGATGATGGCATTGAAAATATAGGGTTGCAAAGGGATGGAGGCGTACTTGGATAGGGCAAGGGAGCTGGCGAAGCAGCTGAGAAGCGGTCGCCAACCCTATAGAAGACACGCGCTTCGTCCTTCTCTTGCTGACGAGACTCACAATGAGCTATGACACAGTATGAGAGACGTTGAAGTGCCAGCCGACTCTCGACCTGGACTTCATCTGCACGCAGCTACAGCAGGTAGAGCTGCGTCAGAATGTAGCAAAGCGCAATGACGGTAGCAGCAGCAGTGAAGCAGCTTTCATGGCCATGGGCTCACCGAACCAGCAGCAGCAGCAGTCTAGGCAGCAAAGGGGCAAGAAGAAAGGCAAGTGCCACTACTGCCAGAAAGAGGGGCACTACAAAAAAGAGTGCTTCAAGTTCAAGAGGGACCAGAAGGAGCAGGAGTAGAAGTAACAAAAGCACTAGTCTTCACAGCAACAGCTGAAGTAGCCACAACAATGTCAGCAGCAGCAGCAATAGCAGCGAAACCAGACCGGTGTGCACTATTTTCGCAACATGAACATGGCCAAGGAGGTGCGCGACTGCCCCTTTTTGGCAAAGTCTTTCATGTCGCAGAAGGAAAAGGCAGATCTGGCGTGGTATGAGGACTCAAGGTGTACGAAGACCCTGACGTACCACTAGAAGGAGTTTACGCAGTTGCTCTCTATTCCCCCCTGTCCGATTGCTTTGGGTGATGATCGGGTGGTGTATGCTGAGGGGATTGGGATTGTGGAGATGTGGTTGGAGACTCAACGTGGCCTTGAAGTGGGAGTGTTCCATGGCGTGTTGTATGTACCTGATGCTGCGTTGAACCTTCTCTCATTATCCTCTCTCACAAACACAGGATTGCGAGTCGTCTTTGATGACAACTATGGCTACATCCTCGACAAGGAAACCGAAGAGGAGTTGGCCAGGTCAGTGAATGAAGGCAACATGTACCGCCTGTTGGGGGCGACCAAGATCCCGCACGAGCAGAGTCTTGCAATTGTGGTGTTAGCCACAGATGGCAAAAGCTGGCATGCGCGCTTCGGCCACATCGGCATGCACGCCTTGCAGCAACTTTAAACAAAGCAGATAGTGCGTGACTTACCCACCATCTCTAACTTTGAGCAGCAGTTGTGTACGGCTGTTATGAGGGGTAACAGCATCGCGAGGCGTTCTCAGGAGCACAAGGGCTTGCGAAGGAGGTGCTGGAGCTGGTCCACACAGATTTGTGTAGCTTGATGCAGACCCAGAGCTTTGGAGGCTCTAGGTATTTTCTCACCTTCATTGATGATATCAGGCATTAGAGTGATGTGTACTTCCTTTCCTCCAAGGACAAGTGCTTCACAGGTTCAAGGAGTTCAAGGCCATGTTGGAGAACCAGACTGGCAAGAAAATCAAGGCTTTGCGCAGCGACCGCGGTGGAGAGAACCTGAGCAAGGAGTTTTAGGACCACCTCGCAGTAACAGGCATCAAGGCGTAACATACCGCGCCATACTGGCTATAGCAGAACGGCGTATCAAAACGCGCCAACCGCACCATCGTTGAGTTGGCGCGCTCCATACTACACGCGGCTTTGCTGACCCAGACTTTTGGGCGGAAGACGTGAGTACTGCGGTGTACATCAAGAACTGCAGTCCAACCAAGGTCATGGAGTGGATGATGCCATACGAGGCGTGGTTCGGCAAGAAGTCAAGCGTGGGTCATTTTCACGCGTTTGGCAGCTTGGCCCACATGCACGTCCCCAAGGAGAAGGGGTAGAAATGGGACCTGAAGAGCGCGTAGATGCTGATGATCGGCTATGACGTGGCAAGCAAGGCATATCGACTGTACGAGAGGGATACTGGCCATGTCATCATCTCTAGGGATGTCGTCAATGAAGGTAACGTCATCGACACCAACATCATTTACGAAGAGGCACTTAAACCTACAGCACACGAGGTAGTGGGAGCAGACATACACCCTGACCCCATCTCTCCTCACCCTTCCTCTACTGTGATACGAGGAGAACCACTCTATTCTCCCATGTCTGATGCAAGAGATATAGAAGCCTCATTGGCAGAAGCAAAGGAAGAAGATGCACCACCATGAGCAGGAGCAGTTGAGCCGGCAGCCTACAAACGCTCCAGCACCAGGTGGGAGGCACCCTCTCAGGATGCGCTACAATCCTGGTTAGCGCGGGCATTCCTGGATGCTCGAGAAACCGGACCAGATGAACGTCGCAGTTGCACCAGACTGTGATGAGTCAACATCGTACAAGGAGGCTATGACTGCACCAGATTCAGCAGATTGGGCGCATGCTATGCAGCGGGAGATACAGTCCCAGCTTGACAACAAAACTTGGGAGCTGACTGAGCGTCCACCAGGACACAAGGTAATCAAGTGCAAGTGGGTCTTCAAGAAGAAGAGGGGAGCGGATGAAAAGTACAATGTGAGACTGGTTGCCATGGGCTACTCGCAGCGCGAAAGCATCGACTACACGGAAACCTTTGCTATTGTTGCAAAGCTTGTCTCTGTGCGCACGCTCCTTTCCTATGCAGCAGCAAAGGACTTTGAGGTCCACCATATGTACATCAAGACGACGTTCCTGAACGGTAAGTTCGAGGAGGAGATTTACATGGGACACCCATAGGTGTTCGTCATGGATGGCCAAGAGCACTTGGTTTGCAAGCTATAGAAGTCAATGTATGGCCTCAAACAAGTGTCGCATGCTTGGAACCAGGAGTTGGATGCAGCGTCGCAGAGTATGGGGTTTGAGCGCAACGAGTGTGACTAAAGCGTCTACTACTGGTAGCATGAGCATAAAGTCCTTATCATCATCGTGTATGTGCATGACATACTCTTCCTCTCCAACATACAGGAGCGCTTTCAAATGTCGGATCTCGGGGAGGCGTCATACTTCCTCGGAATCTAGATCACGTGTGATTGCAAATCACGCTCTCTCTCCGTGTAGCAGAGCCGCTACATCAAGGACGTCCTGGAGCAGTTTGGCATGGTATAAGCTAAACCCATTGGCACGCCGCTGAAGACGTAGCAGTACCTCAAAAGTTTCAATGGAGAAGCGGATGCAACTAAGCGGCAAAAGTACCAGAGCGCCGTCGGCAGCCTTATGTACCTGATGGTTGCAACCAGGCAAAACCTCGCACAAGCGCTATGGGCTAGCACATAGCTCATCCCGGACCTGAGATTAGAAGGCACTGAAGCAGATCTTTTACTATCTTGCTGGAACCATCAACATCGGCATCACCTACAACGGCAACGACAACAACATCATCGGCTATACAGACCTAGATTGGGCTTCAAACCCTGAGGACCGCAAGTCCATCTCTAGACATGTGTTCCTCATGAATGGTGGGGCCATCAGCTTAAGCAGTAAGTGGCAGATGGTCGTGGCCACCTCACGCACGGAAGCTGACTACGTCTCTCTCAGCTTTCGAGCGAAGGAAGCAGTTTGGCTTTAGCGCCTCATTGGGGAGATGAGTGGGAGTGCAGCAGTTCTAGTTCCTATGCGCGTTGACAACCAGAGCACAATTACACTCGCCAAGAATCTTGAGCACCAGGCACGTACCAAGCACATTGAAATTGCATATCACTTCATCAGGCACATGGTATAGGAGGGTACCATCAAGTTGGAGTTTACTCAAAGCAGCAAGCAGGTCCCTCATTTTTGCACCAAGCCAGTGACTTGTGAGAAGTAGCAATTCTCCATGAAGTCATGTGGACTCCGCCCACTCTGAGTGCGGCAAAGTGGGAGATTGTTGGGAAAGGAGCCATCCGGCTCAGTTTCAGGTCCAGAGGAGCAAGTTCCAAGAAACTACCAGATACGTGCTCCGATCGTCAATCCAACATCACCATTGAAAAGATCAGGTGGCAAAATACATACAATTCAAGTTTGAGGCCAATCCAACGGTGGGATTAGGAGATATGAATTTTCGATGTTTTCGGGGTCATCGACCGCCGATATCCGGGTGACCATGGGAGATGGCTCTATGCCTTAGCCTGAGAAAAAAGAAAAAGGCAAGAGGTCTAGGGTGAAGACCTGATGGGAGATTTATCCAAAAAGGTCCTTGATTCTTGGGTTGCCTTGTCGGAGTGTGCTGACTAGGAAAAAGGTACCTCTCCTTACTTTTTAGGTGAGGTGAGATCCTTGTGTACTAGCCATGGACACATGGCGATTCTCCATGGGATTATGGGTTATGTGACCACTAGGAGTGTGCCATGAGAGCATTTCTTAGCTATCTAGGTCGTGTGTGAGTGCTCAGCCTGATTGATAGGCTGAATTCTTCCCTTCTGTGAGATTATGGACTCTAGTGTGTGAGTCTTAGCCTGCATGGCTAAGTGGAGGGCTTGGGAGAGGGCTGACTTGCCCAAGCTCTAGCTCTATATGTACTCTATCATTTTGAGTGATTCAACAACCATTCTTTAGCACAGGTGATGCCCTTCCTGTCCCACATGCTTGCTACTCCAAGGCTCCCTCTCTCCTCTAGTTCCAACAAACGTTCACAGGGTTTGGTTTTCCCTCGTGGAGATGGAAATTTGAGATTGTCATGAGGGTGCGTAGCTACTTGAACATGTTCCTTGGAGAAGAGGTTGACTCTTCAAAAACAAATCCTGGATATGAAGCGTGGAGTGTCACAAATGACATGGCGCTTGCAAATCTTGTGACATCAGAGTATGAGTCATAGCATGTCCACCTCCAAAATATCAGACATGCATAAAAGGCTTATGAGAAGCTTGTGTTGACCTGATATGCTCCTTGACCATGGCTAATATCTTGATAGGTAGAGGACGGACTAGGCATGTACTGCTCCCTTGGAGTACGTCCCCTAAGTCTACTCCAGATAGACAAGGCATGCACTGCTCCTTTGGAGCAATACCCTTGGTCTATTCTGGATGGTATAGCCAGACAACTCCTTGTGGCTTAGACGTTCCAGAGTTAGTCTCTGGAGCGAGAGGTCGCGGGGTCAAATCCCAGCCCTGTGACTTATTTTCTTTGTGACCAAAAGGAGGAGAGGAAGGTTTGAAAACACATCTAAGAAAATTCCAAGGTCCTTCCTGGTGGCTGGCGCCACTTGGCGGTCACAAGGAGCCCCATGTAGGCAGGGGGGATGATGCAATCTTGATTACCCCCAAAGTCCCTCATCCAAGTAGCCACTGCCCGCCTAGGCTAGAGGTTGGCTCTAGGATTATAAGAACTTGTCTGTTCCCTATCATTGAGTACAGTTCTTACCTTTGAGACTCGTCACAGAGTTGTCCACGAGAGGCAGACACTAAAGAAGCATTGGTTGTTTCAAGCCTCAGGAGTTTGCTCCTCGCGGGTAAGTGACTAGGAACTAAGGATACACTAAAAGGAAGTGATTTCTATAACTACTCAGTCTAGAAACTTGGCTCTGAGGGTGATATGATCTTTTGGATGTAATACCAAGAGCGGTCGGCGGGAACCATTGTGTCAGAACTGGTTTTCTACACCGTCGCCTTAGGCAAGTTGACACACCGGCCTCAGAGTTTGACTCGGAAGCCTTGTACGACTTAGACTCAGTGTTAGAGTCTGTCGCATTGTAAGCCTGCATAGCCACTCTCCCGACAGCTCCATCTTTCACTTACACCATCTGCCGGTTCTTAGGTGCCTGATAACCTGACTCGAGCAACACAATGGACTCTTCTGATTGTGGAGTATGGACAAGATCCAACAACTCTCCCCTGCCGAGCGACATTTATGAAACTCAATATCTCGGCTTCTGATGAGCTTTCTAGCCGCTAGGTCCCAAAGCCTGTACGCCTTGTGTGCAGTTTCGTATCCGACCATTACATACTTATGAGGGCGTACATCCAGCTTGCCAGTTCGTCCTCTTGCTTAGACCTTTGCCGAGGCACTACAACCAAAGACCCTCAAATGTGAGGGATCTGGTTTCTTCCCTGACCAAGCCTCTTGGGGCAACCTGAGCTGTTTCTCTTGCTCCCTCTTACAAAGCCTTCCAAGCGCGACTGTCAGAGTGAGATTCACAAGGTAGCAAGAAGTTCTTGTAGCTTGAGCCTAGAAGGGAGGTGGGAGTTTGGCATCGAGAGCATGCTCCGTGTCATGCTCAGAATAGTCTGGCTCATCCGCTTCGCAATACCATTACTCTGGGGTGTGTAAGACGTCGTGGTCTAGTGGTTGATGCCCTGTTGGCTCAACCAGCCTTTGCATGCCTCGTACTTACCACTATTGTCTGTGCATGGTGCCTTGATCTTTTTGCTTGTCTGTGGCTCTACCATCGCGATAAACTCTTGTAGCTTCTCTTTGACCTCTCCCTTTTGTCTTGAGGAAGTAGATCCTCATCTTGCGACTATGGTCATCGATGAAGTCAAGAAAAACTTGTTGGCGTCGTTTGAAGGGGTGCGGAATGGTCCGCACACATGAGAGTGAATCAGTTGCAAGATTGCTGTCGTACGTTGCCCATGACACTCAAAGATGTTCTCTTTCCCTTGTCTTAGAGGCATGGCTCACACAGCTTCTTGCACTTTTCCCGAATCTTGGCCTTGCATCCCTCCATCTTATGAACTATTTGGTGCTACTTCATAGCTTGTAATGTACTGTCGACCTCATGGCCAAACCGCCTGTGCCATTGCTCAGCATCTGTGTCAGTGGAGTTGGCCGCCATCGTGACGACCTAAGGTGCAACATCAGGCTTTGGAGACTTGGGCTATTTGACCGCCCCATATCTCTCATTTGTCCTTTCAAGGGGCTTGGTTTGTAGTGTGTAGAGCCCAACAGATCTTGGGACTTGAGGGACAAGACTCTCCTTGGGAGAAGAGATCTTGATATCCTTGTTCTTCACAATCACGGCCTCTTGTTTGTTGGATTTGGAGGAGAAAGGGAGCCTTGGAGCGGCAAGCATGTGGGACTGGAAGGGCATCACTTGTGCTCAAGAATGCTTGTTCAATCAGTCAACATGATGAAGTACATATAGAGCTAGAGCTTGGGCAAGTCAGCCCTCTCATAAGCCGCACCACTTAGTCATGGAGGCTAAGGCTCACACACTAGAGTCCATAATCATACTCAAGAGAGGAAATCAGAAGTGCTACTTCTCACGGGTCACTGGCTTGGTTCAAAAATCAGCGACCTTCTTGCTGGTTGGAGTAAAATCCAGCTTGATTCCACCCTCCTACACCATGTACCTCATGAAGTAATATGCGATGTCAATGTGCTTGGTGCGTGCATGGTGCTCATGATTCTTCGTGAGTGTAATTGCGCTCTGGTTGTCGACACGCACAGGAACTGGGACAACTGCACTCCTACTCATCTAGGCCATGAGACGCAAAAAACAAACTCATTCCTTGGCTCCAAAGCTGAGAGAGACGCACTCAGCTTCTGTGCTTGAGGTGGCCACGACCACCTACCACTTGCTGCACCAGCTGATGGTCCCACCATTCATGAGGAACACTTGTCCAAAGATGGACTTGCAGTCTTCAGGGTTTGAAGCCCAATCTACGTCTGTATACCCGATGAAGTTGTTGTCGTTGCCGTTCTAGGTGATAACGATGTTGATGGTTCCAGCAAGGTAGCAAAAGATCCGCTTCACTGCCTCCTGGATCTCAGGTGCGAGGTTCGTCATATTCTAGCTTACAACGCTAACAACCTGTGCAAGGTCCAGCCTGGATGCAACCATGAGGTACATGAGGCTGCGGACGGCGCTCTGGTACTTCTACCGCTCAGCTGCATATGCTTCTCCATTGAAGCTCACGAGGTAGTGCCGCGTCCAACTACACCACCTCTGCCAGCGGTCTCCAGCGGCGTGCCGATGGGTTTGGCCTCTGCCATGCGGAACCGCTGCAAGACATCATTCATGTAGCGACTCTGTTGTGGTAAGAGAAAGCTTGATTTGCGGTCACGCATGATCTGGATTCCAAGGAAGTATGACGCCTCCCCAAGGAAGCGTTCCTGCATGGCCCCCTTGAACTCCTATGGTGCAGTCATGATGTTGGAAAGGAGGAGCATGTCATCCACATACACGATGATGACAAGGACCTCATGCTCATGATGCCATCGATAGACGCTGTAGTCACTCTCACTGCGCTCGACCCCCATCCACTGCAACGCTGCATCCAACTTCTCGTTCAAAGTACGGGATGCTTGTTTAAGGCCAAACAGCGACTTCTACAGCTAGCAAACCAGGTGCTCCTGGCCATCCATGACAAACCCCTCTGTAGTGGACCTCAAAGTCCTCTGCTACTGGATAAGAAAGAAGCGTACGCACACAGGCAAACTTCGCAACATGGGCGGAGATTTCTGTATAATCGATACCCTCGTGCTGCCAGTAGCCCTTGGCAACCAGCCTTGGCTTGTACTTTTCTAGGTTGCCATCTGCTCCCCGCTTCTTCTTCAACACCGTATTGCACTAGATCACCTTCCGTCCAGGTGGACGCTCAGTCAGTTCCCACGTGCCATTGTCCAACAATGATTGTATCTCTTGCCATACAGTTTGCGTCCAATCTGCTGCATCAGGTGTAGCCATGGTCTCCGTGTATGACGCTCGCTCATCTCAATCTGCTGCAAATTCGACTTCATCTGTTCTGGTTTTTGTAGCATCCAGAAATGGCCTCATTCACCAGGCTTGTAGCGCCACCTTAAGAGGGTACCTGTGACCTGGTGCTAGAGCCTTAGCATGCGGTTGGCGCAATGCTACATCTCCTTCCTCTTCTTCTGCCACTAAGGTCGATGTATCTGCCGAATCAGACATGGGAGAGTTGACTGGTTCTCCCAATGTCATAGTGAAGGAAGGATCAGGAGAGACTGGGTCAGGAAGGATATCTGCTATGACTGCCTCGTCAGCTACTATTTCTGCTGCCTCTTCACAGAGAATGTAGGTGCCAATGACGTTGCCCTCGTTGAAGATGACATCCATGGAGATGATGACGTGGCCTGTATCCCTCTCGTACAGACACTACGCCTTGCTTGGCATGTCGTAGCCAATCATCAGCATCTGTACGCTCTTCGCGTCCCACTTTTGTCGCTTCTCCTTTGGCACGTGCATGTGCACCAGGCTGCAAAATGTGCAAAGATGACCCACTCTCGGCTTCTTGCTAAACCATGCCTCATACGGCGTCATGTGCTCCAAGGCCTTGGTTGGACTACGGTTCTTCATGTACACCGTAATGCTCACTGCTTTGGCCCAAAAGTCGTAGGTGAGCCGAGTTGCGTGTAGCATGGAGTGCGCCGACTCCACGATGGTGCGGTTGGCGCGTTCTGCTACGCCGTTCTGCTCCGGCAAATATGGCGCGGTGCGTTGTGCCTTGATGCCAACTCCTGCGAGGTAGTCCTGGACCTCCTTGCTCCAGTACTCTCTACCATAATCGTTGCGTAGCGCCTTGATCTTCTTGCGAGTCTGGTTCTGCACCATGGCCTTGAACTCCTTGAACCTTTCAAAGCACTGGTCCTTGGAGGAAATGAAGTACACATTAGTGTAATGGCTGAAATCATCAATGAAGGTGAGAAATACCTAGAGTCTCCAAGGCTCTCGGTCTGCATCGGGCCACACAAGTCTGTGTGGACCAGCTCCAGCACCTCCTTTGCGTGCTCCCTTGCTCTCGAATATGCCTCGCGCTGCTGTTTCCCCTCCAAACAAACGATGCATAACTGCTGCTCAAAGTTTGAGATGGTGGGCAAGTCACGCACCATCTGCTTCGTTTGAAGTTGCTGCAAGGCGCGCATGCCGATGTCACCATAGCACGCATGCCAAATTTCACCATGTGTCGCCTGGACCACTACTACAAGACTCTGCTTGCGCAGGATCTTGGTCGCCCCGAACAAGCGGTACATGTCGCCTTCTTTGAGCAACCTGGCCAACTCCTCTCCAATTTCCTTGTTGAGGATGTAGCCATAGTCGTCGTAAAGGACGACTCGCAGTCCTGTGTATGTGAGGGAGGATATTGAGAGAAGATTGAATATTGCATTAGGTACGTACAAAACGCCATGGAAGACTCCCACTTCAATGCCACGCAGAGTCTCCAACCACATCTCCACAATTCCAATTCCCTCAGCATACACCACCCCATCATCTTCCAAAGGAATTGGACGAAGAGAATCGAGAGCAGCTGCGTAAACCACTCCTTGTGGTGCATGAGGCTCTTGGTACACCCGGGGTCCTTGTACCTGTTGGGACACGAGCCATCCGGCTCAGTTTCAGGTCCAGAGGAGCAAGTTCCAAGAAATTGTAAGACTTCACCATTGGAGAGATCAGGTTGTAAAATATCTACTCTCCAAGTTGTAGGCCGATCCAACAGTCGGATATGGAGATATGAATGTTGAAGTTTCCGCGATCATTGACCGCCTAACAATGCTCCAGTACCAGGTCGCATGTACCCTCTCACGATGCGTTACAAGCCTGGTGAGCGCAAGCATTTTGGGATGCTCCAAAAACTAGACTAGACGAACGTCGCAGTTCCAAGAGACTCTGATGAGTCGACGTCGTATAAGGAGGCCATGGTACACATGATGCAGCAAATTGGACACAATCTGTGTAGCATGAAGTATAGTCACAGCTCGAAAACAGTTAGTGGGAGCTGAGTGAGGGTCCATCTGAACGTAAGGTGATCAAGTGCAAGTGGGTGTTCAAGAAGCGGGGAGCAGATGGCAACTTGGAAAAGTACAACGCGATGCTAGTTACCAGGGGTTACTCAAAGCAAGAGGGCAGCGATTACATAGAAACCTTCATCCCTGTTGCCAAGATTGCCTCAGTGCGACGCTTCCTTCTTATGCTGCAGCTGGGGAGTTTGAGGTCCACCACTTGGACGTGAAGATTGTTACGAAAGGAACCATCCGGCTGAGTTTTAGGTCAACAAGAGCAAGTTCCAGGAAAGTACCAAATGCCTGCTCCGATCGTCAATCCAACATCACCATTGGAAAGATCAGGTGGCAAAATGTCTACGGTCCAAGTTTGAGGCCGATCTGACAGTTTGATTGGGAGATATGAATTTTCCACGTTTTCGGGGTCATCATCCGCCGATATCCGGGTGATCATGGGCGATGGCTCCATGCCTTAGCCTAAGAAAAAAAAAGGCAAGAGATCCAGGGTTAAAATCTGATGGGAGAAATATCCAAAAAGCTCCTAGACTCTTGCATTGCCTTGTCAGAGTGTGCTGACTAGGAAAAAAGTACCTCTCCTTACTTTTTAGGTGAGGTGAGATCCTTGTGTGCTAGCCATGGACACATGGCGATTCTCCATGGGATTGTGGGTTATGTTACCACTACGAGTGTACCATGAGAGCATTCTCTAGCTCTCTAGGTCGTTTGTGCGTAGTTAGCCTGATTGCTTGGCTGATTTCCTCCCTTGTGTAAGATTATGGACTCTAGTGTGTGAGCCTTAGCCTCCATGGCTAAGTGGTGTGGCTTGTGAGAGGGCTGACTTGCCCAAGCTCTAACTCTATATGTACTCCATTATTCTGAGTGATTCAACAACCATTCTTCAGCACAAGTGATGCCCATCCAGTCCCACATGCTCGCTGCTCCAAGGCTCCCTCTCTCCTCCAGTTCCAACAGTTGGTATCAGAGCCATGCTCTGCCACTTTCAGCCAACACAGGCTATCACTTTGAGAGTGACGGGTTGGGATAAAACCCTTCAATAGATTTGACAATCAACCACTAGATCTTCAAGTTCACGAGACAAGCTTTCCAACGAGCCCAAAATTGGGAAGATCCAACAGCCGGATTGAGAGTTATGCTCAAAACAAGGTCGGCCAGGGCGACACTCTTCTCTTTGAGTAAGACTGTCGCCTTGTGATGACCATAACTCTCTCGTTTATTTGTCAAATTTAAAAAGCAGCACATACGAATTGAAGTATTTTTCCTGAGCTTTCCATTGGTGCAAGAATATTTGCATTCCATTGGTACATTTGGGAGCAACGCTGTTTACAAGCTGGCCGCTGTGAGCTGGAGTAGGAGCACAAACATACCCTACTTTCAAAAGGGCATATCTCTCAAAATCCCTTGTTGATTGTTGGAAAAGGAGCCATCCGGCTCAGTTTCAGGTCCACAAGAGCAAGTTCTAGGAAACTACAAGATGCGTGCTCCGATCCTCAATCCAAATTGACCATTAGAACAATCAGGTGAAAATTTTTCTACCGTCCAAGTTTGAGGCCGATCCAACAGTCGGATTGGGAGATATGAATTTTCGAAGTTTTCGGGGTGATCGAACGCAGATATCCGGATGACGATGGGCAATAACTCCATGCCTTAGCCTGAGACAAGAAAAAGGCAAGAGGTCCAGGGTCAAGACCTGATGGGAGAAATATCCAAAAAGGTCCTTCATTCTTGGGTTGCCTTGCCAAAGTGTGCTGAATAGGAAAAAGGTGCCTCTCCTTGCTATTTAGGTGAGGTGTGATCCTTGAGTGTTACCCATGGAGACATGGCGATTCTCCATGGGATTTTGGGTTATGTGACCACTAGGAGTGTGCCATGAGAGCATTTTCTAGCTCTCTAGGTCGTGTGTGAGTGGTCAGCATGATTGCTAGGCTGATCTCCTCCCTTGTGTGAGATTATGGACTCTAGTGTGTGAGCCTTAGCCTCCATGGCTAAGCTCTAGCTCTATATGTACTACATTTTTTGAGTGATTCAATAACCATTCTTCAGCACAAGTGATTACCTTCAAGTCCCACATGCTCGCTGCTCCAAGGCTCCCTCTCTCCTCCAGATCCAACACTTGGTATCGGAGCCTAGTTCTGCCACTTTCAGCCAGCACAGACCGTCACTTTGAGAGTGACGGGTTGGGTAGAAACGTTCACTAGATATGACAATCAACCACAAGATTTTCATATTTGAGAGAAAAGCTTTCCAACGAGCCCAAGATCCCGAAGATCCAACGGTCGGATTGAGAGTTATGCTCAAAACGAGGTCTGCCAAGGCTACACTCTTCTCTCTGAGTAAGACTGTCGTTTTGTGATGACCATAACTCTCTTGTTTCTCTGTCAAATTAAAAAAGTAGCACATACAAATTGAAGTATTTTTCCTAAGCTTTCAATTGGTGCAAAAATATTTGCATTTCATTGGTACAGTTGGGAGGAACACCGTTTACAAGCTGGCTGGTGTGAGCTGGAGTAGGAGCAGAGGTATACCCAGTTATCAAAAGGGCATATCTCTTAAAATCCCCTGTTGATGACCCTGTTTTATGGGTTGATCTGAAAGGTTTTGAACTGAACTTTCCAGTGGTGGGCTTTTTTTATAAATTCCTAGTCTGCTGGCCTCTACGGTCCATTTTTTGTTAGACAAATTTGTGGCTGAAATAGCAACAGAAGCAGGGGTAGCGCCGCCACTCAAGGGCAGCGCTGAGCCTCACCAAGGCTCAAAATGGCAGCAGCAGGCGTGGTAACAGCAGCCCAGCCCTTGGACAGGCTTGAAGGAGGCACCAACTTCACGTTTTGGAAGATCCGTACCCGCCTCCTTTTGGAGGAGAGGGGTTTGTGGGAGTTGGTGAACGGCGACGAGCGCGCTCTGCCTCGACAGGCAAAAGGCATCACCGTAGCAGAGGTGGTGGCGGGGAAGATGCCGCAGAAAGGTGCAGCAGATGCAAGTTCATCTACAACTGCAAGAGCGGCATATGAGGAGTGGAAGAAGAAGGACAGGCAGGCCTACAGGCTGCTTGTCAACACCATCTCCAACTCGCATCTTTAGTACGTGAGTGACAAGGCTACTGTAAAAGAGGGGTGGGACACATTGTGCAAGAAGCATGAGAGCAAGGATCCTGTATTCCTCATGCTTTTGGAGGAGAAGATGATGGCGTTGAAAATGCAGGGTGGCGAAGGGATGGAGGCGTACTTTGACAGGGCAAAGAAGCTGGCGAAGCAGCTGAAAGCGGCCGATAACCCTGTGGAAGACACGCGCTTCATCCTCCTCTTGCTGAGGGGAGACCCAAGGAGCTATGACACGGTGCGAGAGACGTTGGAGTGCTAGCCAACTCTCGACCTCGACTTCATGTACATGCACCTGGTGCAGGTAGAACTGCGTCGCAATACAGTAAAACGCAATGGCGACAGCAGCAGTAGTGAAGCAGCTTTCATGGTCATGGGCTCACGCAACCAGCAGTAGCAACAGTATGGCCAGTAGAGAGGCAAGAAGAAGGGCAAGTGCCACTATTGCCAAAAAGAGGGGCACTACAAGAAAGAGTACTTCAAGTTCAAGAGGGACCAGAAGGAGCAGCAGCAACAGCATCAAAAGCAGCAATCTCCACAGAAAGAGCAACAGCAGTCACATGAACGTCAGCAGCAGCAACAAGAGCAGAATGAGACAGGCGTGCGTCATTTTGGCAACATGAATCACGCCAAGGAGGTGCGTGACCGCCTCTTCATGGCGAAGTCTGCCATGTTGTAGAACGAAAAGGCGGATATAGCGTGGTACAAGGACTCAAGGTGTACCAAGAGTCGGATGCACCACAAGGAGTAGTTTACGTAGCTGCTCTCCATCCCCTCCCGTCCGATTGCTTGGAATGATGATCGGGTGGTGTATGCTGAGGGGATTGGGATTGTAGAGATGTGGTTGGAGACCCTGTGTGGCATTGAAGTGGGAGTGTTCTATCGCGTGCTGTATGTGCCTGATGCTGCGTTCAACCTTCTCTAAGTGTCCTCTCTTACCAAAACAGGACTGCGCGTCGTCTTTGATGATGACTATGGCTACATCCTCGACAAGGAAACCGGAGATGAGTTGGCCAGGTCGATGAAAGAAGGCCATATATACTGCTTTCTTGGGGCGACTAAGATCCCGCATGAGCAGAGCCTTGCACCGGTGGTGCAGGCCACAGATGGCGAAATCTGGCATGCGCGCTATGGCCACATCGGCATGCGCGCCTTACAGCAACTTCAAACGAAGCAGATGCTGCCTGACTTGCCCACCATCTCTAGCTCTGAGCAGCAATTGTCCATCGGCAGTTTGGAGGGGAAGCAACATCGCGAGGCATTGTCTAGAGTAGGAGAGCACGCGAAGGAGGTGCTGGAGCTGGTCCAAACAGACTTGTGTGGCCCGATGCAGACCCAGGGCTTTGGAGTCTCTAGGTATTTTCTCACCTTCATTGATGATTTCTGCTGTTACACTGCTGTTTACTTCCTTTCCTCCAAGGACCAGTGCTTTGACAGGTTCAAGGAGTTAAAGGCCATGGTGGAGAACCAGACTGGCAAGAAAATCAAGGCGTTGCAAAGTGTTCGCGGTGAAGAGTACCTGAGCAAGGAGTTCCACTACTACCTCACAGCTTCAGGCATCAAGACGCAGTGCACCGCGCCATACTCGGCGCAGCAAAACGGCGTAGCAAAACGTGCCAACCGCACCATCGTTGAGTCGCTATGCTCCATGCTGCACTGGACTCGGCTCACCTACGACTTTTGGGCGGAAGTAATAAGCACTGCGGTTTAGATCAAGAACCGCAGTCCAACCAAGGCCCTGGAGGAGATGACGACGTACGATGCGTGGTTCAGCAAGAAGTCAAGCGTGGGTTATCTTCGCGTGTTTGGCAGCTTGGCCCACATGCACGTGCGAAAGGAGAAGCAGCAAAAGTGGGACGCAAAGAGCTTGCAGATGCTGATGATTGGCTACGACGTTGCAAGCAAGGCATATCGCCTCTACGAGAGGGATACAGGCCACATAATCATCTCCAGGGATGTCGTCTTCAGTAAGAGCAATGTCATCGGTACCAACATTATTTGTGAAGAGGCAGAAGAAGTAGCAGCTGACAAGGCAGTGAGAGCACATATCCTTCCTGACCCAGTCTCTCCTGATCCTTCCTCCACTGTGACAATGGGAGAACCAGTCTACTGTCCCTTGGGGTGTCTATCGAGTCCAAAGCCTGCCGGTTTTGAGTCCATTGATGTTGCCCTATCATCAATTCCTGTTATGCACTTTTCTTTGAATCTGTCTTTGAATGTGATCTTGATGATTTGGCCTCTGCCGATGCTCTTGCCCCACTCTCTCGAGTGGGCGGGAGGGGCTCTCCTATGGTTGTTCCTGTCACCTCCTCTGATCGGGGCCACGTCTTCTTTCTTGTGCTTTCATTTTTGTCTTCATCATCTGAGTCCTTCTCTAAGTATTTTTCATCTGAGTCTTCATTGTCCTCTTTTATTGTCCGAGTGGATTCCCATTCTCCATCACTGATTCTTCATCGTCTGCTTTGTCATTGCACCTTGTCTTGGCTCCCGTCAGTGAGTGCTCCCATGTTCTCCTAGCAGCTCCCTTGGCTCCTGTTGTTCTCCTTATGGCTCCCTAGATTCCTGTCGCTGAGTCCTTACCAAGTGTCTATGCATCAATCAACCCAGTCTTACCACTGCCGGAGTGCCACCAATACCTCTGGTTGAGGCTGATTTCTTGCATGTTTTGCTCTCAATGTGTTTTCCCCTCTAGGACCTGAGCCCACAAATTTGCATGACGCTCTTGAGGCCACAGATGCCTCTCTCCGAGAGACCTCCATGCAGGAGGAACTGGCTTCTTTCTGTGAGCACAGAGTAGACAAGCTTATGGACCTGCTGCCAGGTCACTAGGAATTCTCTGCACACTGGATCTTTCGGCACAAGCTGAAATCCAATGGTGTGGTTTACCGCTACAAGA
Organism: Penium margaritaceum; assembly: GCA_023375785.1. NCBI lineage: Eukaryota > Viridiplantae > Streptophyta > Zygnematophyceae > Desmidiales > Peniaceae > Penium > Penium margaritaceum. Next base: position 151,094 of record SZWC01001149.1, read on the forward strand.
CATGACTCACTGCTAAGGGATTCTCTCATATCCGTGGCATTCATTTCAATGAGAAATCTGTGCATTTTGGGGACTACAACACTGGTTCATTCCTCCTCATTCTGGTTACACAAGTTGTTTCATAACGTAAACAGATGGATGTCAGTAATGCCTTTGTGCATGTCACATTGAACGAGGACATCTACATGATCCAGCCCCTCAGTTTAACCGATGACAATGGCAAGGTCTAGTGAATTTGCGAGACCTTGTATGGATTAAATCATTATCTCTATGTTGGAACATGGAGATCACAACCACTCTTGAAAAAGGGGGATTTTTTTGGTGTTTTTGATCCTGCATTTTTTCTCATTCCCTTGTCCTCGCCTTTTGTTGCTTTCCTTGTCTACGTTGATGACCTTCACATTGCCTCCAAGAGGTCATTTGCTGTCCAATAACACCTATGCTTGCAAGCCTGACTCTTATGCTTAGAAGCATGTGGCCCACGCTTACAAGCATGACGCCTATGCTTACTGGCATGACGCCTATGCTTACACGCGTGAATCCTATGCTTACATACATGACACCTATGCTTACAAGTATGACGCCTATGCTGACAAGCATGCCGCCTATGCTTACAAGCATGATGCCTATGCTTGTAAGCATGACGTCTATGCTTACAAGCATAAGGCGTACTCTTGCAAGCATGACACCTGTGCTTAAAAGCATGACGGCCATCCTGACAAGCATGACATCGATGCATACAACTATGATGCCTAAGCTTACAATCATGATGCCTATGCCTACATGCATGACGCATTCGCTTACAAGCATGACGCTTATTGGCCACCTCAAGCACGGAAGCTGGGTATATCTCTCTAAGCTTTGGATCCAAGGAAGCAGTTTGGCTTCAGCGTCTCATGGCATAGATGAGTGGGAGTGTAGCAGTTATAGTTCATGTGCACGTCGACAACCAGAGCGCAATCGCACTCGCCAAGAATCTTGAGTACCATGCACGCACCAAGCACATTGACATCGCATATCACTTCATCACGCACATGGTGCAAGAGGGTGTTATCAAGTAAGAATTTACTCCAACCAGCAAGCAGGGTGCTGATTTTTGCACCAAGTAAGTGACTCCTAAGAAGCATGAGTTCTGCACAAAGGCACATGGACTCAGCCCACTTTGACTGCAGCAAAGTGGGAGGTTGTTGGTAAAGGAACTATGCGGTTCACTTTGAGGTCCACATGAGCAAGTTCCAGGAAAGTACCAGATGCCTGCTCCGATCGTCCATCCCTCTTCTTTGTTAGGAAGATCAGGTGGCGAATTGTGTACGGTCGAAGTTTGAGGCCGATCCAATGGTCGGATTGGGAGATATGAATTTTCAAAGTATTCGGGGTCATCAACCACCAATATCCGGGTGACCATGGGCGATGGCTCCATGCCTTAGCCTGGGAAAAGAAAAAGGCAATAGATCCAGGATCAAGACCTGATGGGAGAAATATCCCAAAAGGTCCTAGATTCTTCGGTTCCCTCGTCAGAGTGTGCAGACTAGGAAAAAAATACCTCTCCTTACTTTTCAGGTGAGGTGAGATCCTTGTGTGCTAGCCATGGACACATGGCGATTCCCCCTGAAATTGTGGGTTATGTGACCACTAGGAGTGTGCTATGAGAGCATTCTCTAGCTCTCTACGTCATCTGTGGGTGGTCAGCCTGATTGCTAGGCTGATTTCCTCCCTTGTGTACGATTGTGGACTGTAGTGTGTGAGCCTTAGCCTCCATGGCTAAGTGGTGTGGCTTGTGAGAGGGGTGACTTGCCCAAGCTTGGGCAACATATAGAGCTAGCTCTATATGTTCTCCATCACTTTGAATGATTCAAGAACCATTCTTCAACACAAGTGAAGCCCTTCGAGTCCCACATGCTCGCTGCTCCAAGGCTCCCTCTCTCCTCTAGTTCTAACAAAGACGGCATTCCTGAACAGTGATCAGGAGGAGAAGATTTACATAAAGAAGCCAGAGCGATTCCTCATGGATGGCCAGGGTCACCTGGTTTTCAAGCTTCAGAAGTTGTTGTATGGCTTCAAGCAAGCGTCGCGTGCTTGGAACCAGAACTTGGATGCGGCATTGCAGTGCATGGGGTTCGAGCGCAGCGAGTGTGACTATAGCGTCTATCGTTGGCAGCATGACCATGAGGTCCTTATCATCATCGAGTATGTGGATGACATGCTTCTCCTTAACAACAGCATGTTTGCATAGGAGGAGTTCAAGGAGGCCATGTAGGATCGCTACCAAATATCTGATCTTAGGGAGGCGTCCTACTTCCTCATGATCGCGATCACGCATGACCGTAAATCACGCTCTCTCTTGCTGCACCAGAGCCGCTACATCAAGGATGTTTAGCAGCATTTTGGCATGACAGAGACAAAACCAATTGAAACACCAGTGGAGATGCAGTAGTTTCTTGTGCATTTCAGTGGAGAAGCAAATGCAGCTGAGCGCCAGAAGCACCAGAGCGCCGTCAGCAGCCTCATGTACCTGATGGTTGCAACCAGGTCGGACCTTGCACAGGCTGTTAGCGCTGTGAGCCAGCACATGGCGAACCCCGGACCTAAGCACTAGAAGGCAGTGAAGCAGATCTTCTGCTACCTTGCTGGAACCATCAACATCAGCATCACCTACAATGGCAAGGACAACAACATCATCAGCTATACACATGCGGATTGGGCTTCAAACCGTGAGGATCGCAAGTCCATCTTAGGACATGTGTTCCTCATAAATGGTGGGGCAATCAGCTCGTGAAGCCTGCGGGAGGAAGTCGTGGCCACCTCAAGCATGGAAGCTGAGTACGTCTATCTCAGCTTTGGAGCCAAGGAAGCAGTTTCGCCTCAATGTCTCATGGCAGAGATGAGAGGGAGAACAGTAGTTCCAGTTCCTATGCGCATCGACAACTAGAGCACAATCGTACTTGCCAAGAATCCTGAGCACCATGCACGCACCAAGCACATTGACATCGCATATCACTTCATCAGGCACATGGTGCAGGAGGGTGCTATCAAGCTAGAGTTTACTCCAACCAGCAAGTAGGTCGCTGATTTCTGCACCAAGCCAGTTACCCTTGAGAAGCAGTAGTTCTACATGAAGGCATGTGGACTTTGCCCACTCTAATAGCGGCAAAGTTGGAGATTGTTGGGAAAGGTACCATCTAGTTTAGTTTCAGGTCCACAGGAGCAAGGTCCGGGAAACTATAAGAAGCGTACTTTGATCGTCAATCCAACGTCTACATTGGAAAGATCAGGTGTTAAAATGTCTACAATCCAAGATTCAGGCCAATCCAACAGTCACATTGGGAGATATGAGTTTTTGAAGTTTCCGGGGTCATCGACCGCCGATATCTGGGTCACAATGGGCGATGGCTTCATGCCTTAGCCTCAGATAAGAAAAAGGCAAGAGGTCTAGGGTCAACACATGATGGGAGAAATATCTAAAAAGGTCCTAGATTCTTGCGGTGCCTTGTCAGAGTATGTTGACTAGGAAAAAGGTACCTCTCCTTACTTTTTAGGTGAGGTGAGATCCTTGCGGGCTAGCCATGGACACATGGCAATTCTCCATGGGATTGTGGGTTATGTTACCACTAGGAGTGTGCCATGAGAGTATTTTCTAGCTCTCTAGGTCGTGTGTGAGTGGTCAGCCTGATTGCTATACCGATTTCCTCCCTTGTGTGAGATTATGGACTCTAGTGAGTGAGCCTTAGCCTCTATGACTAAGTCGTGTAGCTTGTCCAAGAGCTGACTTGCCCAAGCTCTAAGTGTATATGTACTCCATCATTTTGACTGAATCAACAACCATTGTTCAGCACAAGCGATGCCCTTCGAGTCCCACATATTTCCTGCTCCAAGGGTCCCTCTCTCGTCCATTTCCAACAACACTATGCCACATGCGTCTTCACCTTCTGCGACAGGTTAGACTTGTTGGACCAGGAGGAGAGAGGGAGCCTTGGAGAAGCGAGCATGTGTGATTGGAAGGGCATCACTTGTGCTAAAGACTGGTTGTTCAATCACTCAAAATGATGGAGTACATATAGAACTAGAGCTTGGGCAAGTCAGCCCTCTCACAAGCCACACCACTTAGCCATGGAGGCTAAGGCTCACACACTAGAGTCCATAATCTCACACAAGGGAGCAAAGCAGCCTAGCAATCAGGCTGACCACTCACACACGACCTAGAGAGCTAGAGAATGCTCTCATGGCACACTCCTAGCGGTCACATAACCCACAAACCCATGGAGAATCGCCATGTGTCCATGGCTAGCACGCAAGGATCTCACCTCACCTAAAAAGTAAGGAGAGGTACCTTTATCCTAGTCAGCACACTCTGACAAGGCAATCCTAAGACCAAGGACCTTTTTGGATATTTCTCCCATCAGGTGTTGACCCTGGACCTCTTGCCTTTTTCTTTTTCTTTGGCTAAGGCATGGGGCCATCATCCATGCCTACCCAGACATCGACGATCCATGACACCCAAAACTTCGAAAATTCATATCTCCCAATCTGACCGTTGGATCGGCCTCAAACTTGGACCGTAGACATTTTGGCACTTGATCTTTCCAATGGTGAAGTCAGATTGATGATCGGAGCATGCATCCGGTACTTTCATGGAACTTGCTCCTGTGGACCTGAAACTGAGCCGGATGGCTCTTTTTCCAACAAGACTTGGCCTTAAAGAGGCGGTCGCGCACCTCCTTAGCCACATTCATGCTACCAAAATGGCACACGCTGGTCTGTTCTGCTACTCCTACTGGTGTTGTTGACGTTGTTAAGACTGCTAGTGCTCATGCTGTGGAGATTGCAACGTATGCTACAGTTGTTGCTCTTTCTGATCCTTCTTTAACTAGAAGCACTCTTTCTTGTACTGACCCTCTTTCTTGGAATAGTGGCACTTGCCCCTCTTCTTGCCTCTCTGCTGCCCCGACTGCTGCTGTTGCTCGTTGCCTGAGCCCATGGCCATGAAAGTTGCTTCACTGCTGCTGCTGCCACCATTGCGCTTTGCTACATGGCGACTTAGTTCTACCTGCAACGGGTGAGTGCAGATGAAGTCCAGGTCGAGAGTTGGCTGGCACTCCAACGTCTCTTGCACCGTGTCATAACTCGTTGGGAGTCCCCTCAGAAAGAGGATGACAAAGAGCGTATCTTCCACAGGGTTGCCGGCCGCTTTCAGCTGCTTTGCCAGCTCTTTTGTCCTCTCCAAGTACATCCACATCCTTTACATCCTACATCTTCAACACCATCATCGTCTCCTCCAAAAGTATTAGGAATGCACGGTCTTTGCTCTCATACTTCTTGCAAAACGTGTGCCACCCCTCTTTTGCAATAGTCTTGTCACTCACGTACTGAAGATGCAGGCTCGAGATGGTGTTGACAAGTAGCCTGTAGGTATGCCTGTCCTTCTACTTCCACTCCTCATACAGCGCTGCAGCAGTTGTAGATGAACTTGCATCTACTGCACCTTTTTGCGACGTCTTCCCCACCACCACGTTCGCTGCAGTCCTGTGTGAGAACCGCTACCGTGGTTGCGAACCGCGGTTTCGGTCATTTGGTGTGAACCTGTAACGAACTCTTAAACATCTAAGCCACAAGTAGTTGTCCTAAACAGTCTTTGCTGGCTATGCTATCTAGTTTAGACTAAGGGGACGTGCTCCAAAAGAGCAGTGCGTACCTTGTCTATCTAGACCACACTTAGGTGACTTTCTCCAAGGGACTAGTGCATGCCTAGTCTGTCCAGTGCCTGTCCAAATGTGAGCAATGGAAAAAGCAACATATCACGTCGACAAACTCTCCCTTGCAATCCAGATCACCATCAAAGTGGCTCATCCTATTTGGAAAGGAGCCATCCGGCTCTGTTTCAGGTTCACAGGAGCAAGTTCAAGGAAACCACCAGATTCCTACTCCGATGGTCAATCTGATTTCACCATTTGAAACATCAGGTGGCAAAACGTCTACGGTCCATGTTTCAAGCCGATCCAACGGTCGGATTGGGAGATGTGAATTCTCAAAGTTTTCGGGGTCATCGACCGCCGATACCCGGGTGACCATGGGCGATGGCTCCATGCCTTGGTCTGAGAAAAGAAAAAGGCAAGAGGTCGAGAGTCAAGACCTGATGGGAGAGGTATCCAAAAAGGTCCTTGATTCTTGGGTTGCCTTGTCACAGTGTGCTGACTAGGAAAAAGGTACCTCTCCTTACTTTTTAGGTGAGGTGAGATCCTTCTGTGCTAGCCATGGACACATGACGACTCTCCATGCGTTTGTGGGTTATGTGACCACAAGGAGTGTGCCATGAGAGCATTTTCTAGCTCTCTAGGTTGCGTGTGAGTGGTCTCCTTGATTGCTAGGCTGATTTCCTCCCTTGTGTGATGTTATGGACTCTAGTGTGTGGGCCTTAGCCTCCATGGCTAAGTGGTGAGGCTTGTGAGAAGGCTGACTTGCCCATGCTCTAGCTCTATATGTTCTCCATCATTTTGAGTGATCATACAACCATTCTTAAGCACGAGTGATGTCCTTCCAGTCTCACATGCTTGCTGCTCCAAGGCTTCCTCTCTCCTCCAGTTCAAACACTTGGTATCAGAGCCAAGTTCTGCCGCTTTTGGCCAGCACAGGCCGTCACCTTGAGAGTATCGGGTTGGGGTCAAATCTTCACCAGATTTGAAAATCAACCACTGGATCTTCAATTTCAATAGACATGCATTCCAATGAGCCCAAAATTGCAAAGATCTAACGGTCGGATTGAGAGTTATGCTCAAAACGAGGTGGGCCAGGCCTACACTCTTCTCTCTGAATAAGACTACCGCCTTGTGATGACCAGAACTCTCTCGTTTCTTTGTCAAATTCAAAAAGTATTATCTACAAATTAGAGTATGTTTCCTAAGCTTTCCATTGGTGCAATAATATTTGCATTCTCTTCGTATGTTTGCGAGAAATACCGTTTACAAGCTGGCTGGTGTGAGCTAGAGTAGGAGTGGCAGCATACCCTGTTTTGAAGAGGGCATATCTTTCAAAATCCCCTGTTGATGACCCTGTTTTATGGGTCCATCTAAAGATTTTGAGCTGAATTTTCCAGTGGTGGGCTCTGTTTTTCAAAATTCCGAGTGTGCTGGCGTCTATAGTCCATTTTCTGTCAGACAGATTTCTGGCAAAAGCAGCTGCAGAAGCAGGGGTAGCGCCGCCACTCAAGGGCAGCGCTAAGCATCACAAAAGCTCAAAATGGCATCAACAAGCGTGGTAACAGCAGTCCAGCCCTTGGAGAGGCTGGAAAGACGCGCCAACATCACGTTTTGGAAGATCCATACTCGCCTCCTTTCGGAGGAGAGGGGCTTGTAGGAGGTGGTGAGCGACAACGAGCGCGCTCCGCCTCTAGATGTTGGGAAAGGAGCCATCTGGCTCTGTTTCAGGTCCACAGGAGCAAGTTCCAGGAAAGTACCAGATGCCTGCTCCGATCGCCGATCCGAATTCACCATTGGAAAGATCAGGTAGCAAAATGTCTACGGTCCAAGTTTGAGGCCGATCCAACAGTCGGATTGGGAGATATGAATTTTCAAAGTTTCGGGGGTCATGGACCGTCGATCTCTGGGTGGGCATGGGTGATGGCACCATGCCTTAGCCTGAGAAAAGAAAAAGGCAAGAGGTCCAGGGTCAAGACCTGATGGGAGAAATATCCAAAAAAGTCCTTGGTCTTAGGATTGCCTTGTCAGAGTGTGCTGACTAGGATAAAGGTACCTCTCCTTACTTTTTAGGTGAGGTGAGATCCTTGTGTGCTAGCCATGGACACATGGCGATTCTCCATGGGTTTGTGGGTTATGTGACCACTAGGAGTGTGCCATGAGAGCATTCTCTAGCTCTCTAGGTCGTGTGTGAGTGGTCAGCCGGATTGCTAGGCTGATTTCCTCCCCTGTGTGAGATTATGGACTCTAGTGTGTGAGCCTTAGCCTCCATGACTAAGTGGTGTGGCTTGTGAGAGGGCTGACTTGCCCAAGCTCTAGCTCTATATGTACTCCATCATTTTGAGTGATTGAACAACCATTCTTCAGCACAAGTGATGCCCTTCCAATCACACATGCTCGCTGCTCCACGGCTCCCTCTCTCCTCAAGTTCCAGCATTTGGTATCAGAGCCAAGTTCTGCCACTTCCAGCCAGCACAGACCGTCACTTTGAGAGTGACGGGCTGGGGTGAAAACTTCACCAGATTTAACAATCGACCACAGGATCTTCAAGTTCAAGAGACAAGCTTTCGAACGAACCCAAGATCGCGAAGATCCAACAATCGGATTGAGAGTTATGCTCAAAACGAGGTCAGCCAGGGCTACACTCTTCTCTATGAGTAAGACTGTCGCCTTGTGATGACCATAACTCTCTCATTTCTTTGTCAAATTTAAAAACTGGCACATGCGAATTGTAGTATTTTTCCTAAGCTTTCCATTGGTGCAAAAATATTTGCATTCCATCGATTTGTTTGGGAGAAAAGTTGTTTACAAACTGGCTGGTCTGAGTTTGAGTAGGAGCAGAAGCATACCCTGTTTTCAAGAGGGCATATCTTTCAAAATCCCCTGTTGATGACCCTGTTTTATGGGTCGATCTGAACGGTTTTGAGCTGAATTTTCCAGTGGTGGGCTGAGTTTTTCAAAATTCCCAGTCTGCTGGCACCTACAGTCCATTTTCTGTCAGACAGATTTCTGGCAGAAGCAGCAGCAGAAGCAGGGGTAGCGCCGCCATCCAAGGGCAGCGCTGAGCATCACCAAGGCTCAAAATGGCAGCAGCTAGCGTTGTGACAGCAGCCCAGCCTTTGGAGAGGCTGGAGGGACGCGCCAACTTCACGTTTTGGAAGATCCGCACCCGCCTCCTTTTGGAGGAGAGGGGCTTGTGGGAGGTGGTGAGCGGCGACGAGCCGGCTCCAGTTCCACAGGCAAAAGGCATCACCGCAGCGCAGGTGGTGGCGGGGAAGACCCCGCAAAAGGGTGCAGCTGATGCGGGTTCTTCTGCAGCTGTACCAGCAACGTACGAGGAATGGAAGAAGAAGGACAGGCAGGCCTACAGGTTCCTTGTTAACACCATCTCCAACCCGCATCTTCAGTACGTGAGTGACAAGGCTACTGCAAAGGAGGGGTGGGACACGTTGTGCAAGAAGTATGAGAGCAAGGATCCTGCATTCCTCATGCTTTTGGAGGAAAAGATGATGGCGCTGAAAATGCAGGGTGGTGAAGGGATGGAGGCGTATCTGGACAGGGCAAAGGAGCTGGCGAAGCAGCTGAGAGCGGCCGGCAATCCTGTGGAAGAGACGCGCTTCATCCTCCTCTTGCTGAGGGGACTCCCAACCAGCTACGACACGGTACGAGAGACGCTGGAGTGCCAGCCAACTCTCGACCTCGACTTCATGTGCACTCATCTGGTGCAGGTCGAATTACGTCGCAATGCAGCAAAGCGCAATGGCGGCAGCAGCAGTGAAGCAGCTTTCATGGCCATGGGCTCACGTAACCAGCAGCAGCAGCAGTCCGGGCAGCAGTGAGGCAAGAAGAAGGGCAAGTGCCACTATTGCCAGAAAGAGGGGCACTACAAGAAAGAGTGCTTCAAGTTCAAGAGGGACCAGAAAGAGCAGCAGCAGTAGCAGCAGCAGCAAAAGCAGCAATCTCCACAGCAACAGTAGCAGCAGTCACAGCAACGCCAGCAACAGCAGCAGCAGAAGAACCAGACTAGCGTGCGCCATTTTGGCAACATGAACGTCGCCAAGGAGGTGCGCGACCGCCTCTTCATGGCGAAGTCTGACATGTCGCAGAAGGAAAAGGCGGATCTGGCGTGGTACAAGGACTCGGGATGTACCAAGAGTCTGACGCACCACAAGGAGTGGTTCACACAGCTGCTCTCCATTCCTCCTCGGCCGATTGCTTTGGGTGATGATCGGGTGGTGTATGCTGAGGGGATTGGGATTGTGGAGATGTGGTTGGAGACCCCGCGTGGCATTGAAGTGGGAGTTTTCCATGGCGTGCTCTATGTGCCCGATGCTGCGTTCAACCTTCTCTCAGTGTCCTCTCTCACCAACACAGGACTGCGCGTTGTCTTTGATGATGACTATGGCTACATCCTGAACAAGGAAACAGGAGAGGAGTTGGCCAAGTCGGTGAAGGAGGGCGACATGTACCGCCTGCTGGGGGCGACCAAGATCCTGCGTGAGCAGAGTCTTGCAGCAGTGGTGCAGGCGACAGATGGTGAGATCTGGCATGCGCGCTACGGCCACATCAGCATGCGCGCCTTGTAGCAGCTTCAAGCAAAGCAGATGGTGCGTGACCTGCCTACCATCTCTAACTTTGATCAGTAGTTATGCATCCGATGTTTGGAGGGGAAGCAACACCGCGAGGCGTTCTCTGGAGCAGGGGAGCGTGCAAAAGAGGTGTTGGAGCTGGTCCACACGGACTTGTGCGGACCAATGCAGACCCAGAGCTTTGGAGGCTCTAGGTATTTTCTCACCTTCATTGATGATTTCAGCCGTTACACTACTGTGTACTTCCTTTCCTCCAAGGACCAGTGCTTTGACAGGTTCAAGGAGTTCAAGGCCATGGTGGAGAACCAATCTGGCAAGAAGATCAAGGCGTTGCGCA
>SZWC01001149.1:162322-221710 GCA_023375785.1 Penium margaritaceum
GGCACCAACATCGTGTGTGAAGAGGCAGCAGAACCAGCAGCTGACGAGACAGTGGAAGCAGAAATTCTTCCTGACCCAGTTTCTCCCGATCCTTCCTCCACTGTGACAGTGGGAGAATCACTCTACTCTCCCATGTCTGATGTTGCAGATACAGCAGCTTCATCGGCAGAAGCAGAGGAGGGAGATGTAGCACCACCAGCAGCAGCAGTTGTGCCAGCAGCACCGCGCCAGCCGCCCGCTAACGCTACAGCACCAGGTCGCAGGTACCCTCTTAGGGTGCGTTACAAGCCTGGTGAGCGCGGCCATTTCTGGATGCTGCAGAAACCAAAACAGATGAACGTCGCAGTTGCAGCAGATTCAGATAAGCCAATGTCATACAAGGAGGCCATGACTGCACCGGATGCAGCAGATTGGGGGCAAGCCGTGCAGCAGGAGATACAGTCGCAGCTGGACAACGGCACATGGGAGCTGACTGAGCGTCCACCTGGACGTAAGGTGATCAAGTGCAAGTGGGTGTTCAAGAATAAGCGGGGAGCAGATGGTAACCTGGAAAAGTACAAGGCAAGGCTGGTTGCCAAGGGCTACTCGCAGCAGGAGGGCATCGACTACACACAAACTTTTGCCCCTATTGCAAAGTTTGCCTCTGTGCGCACGCTCCTCTCTTATGCAGCAGCTGAGGACTTCGAGGTTCACCAGATGGATGTCAAGACGGCATTCTTGAATGGTGACTTGGAGCAGGAGATCTACATGGAGCAGCCGGAGGGGTTCGTCATGGATGGCCAGGAGCACCTCGTCTGCAAGTTGCAGAAGTCGCTATACGGCCTGAAGCAAGCGTCGCGTGGTTGGAACCAAAAGTTGGATGCAGCGTTGCAGTGCATGGGGTTTGAGCGCAGCGAGTGTGACTACAGCCTGTATCGCTGGCAGCATGAGCATGAGATCCTCATCATCATTGTGTATGTGGATGACATGCTCCTCCTTTCCAACAGCATGTCTGCACTGCAGGAGTTCAAGGAAGCCATGCAGGAGCGCTTCCAGATGTCTGATCTCGAGGAGGCATCATACTTCCTCGGTATCCAGATCACGCATGACTGCAAGTCACGCTCTCTCTCGGTGCAGCAGAGCCGCTACATCAAGGATGTTTTGCAGCGGTTCGGCATGGCAGAGGCAAAACCCATCGGCACGCCGCTGGAGACACGGCAGTACCTCGTGAGCTTCAATGGAGAAGCAAATGCAGCTGAGCGGCAGAAGTACCAGAGCGCCGTCGGCAGTCTCATGTACCTGATGGTGGCAACCAGGCCGGACCTTGCACTGGCTGTGAACGCTGTGAGCCAGCACATGGCTAATCCCGGACCGGAGCACCAGAAGGCAGTGAAGCGGATCTTCCGCTACCTTGCTGGAACCATCAACATCGGCATCACCTACAACGGCAATGACAACAGCATCATCGGCTACACAGACGCAGATTGGGCTTCAAACCCTGAGGACCGCAAGTCCATCTCTGGACATGTGTTCCTCATGAATGGTGGNCGGCAGTACCTCGTGAGCTTCAATGGAGAAGCAAATGCAGCTGAGCGGCAGAAGTACCAGAGCGCCGTCGGCAGTCTCATGTACCTGATGGTGGCAACCAGGCCGGACCTCGTACAGGCTGTGAGTGCTGTGAGCCAGCACAAGGCTAATCCCGGACCGGAGCACCAGAAGGCAGTGAAGCGGATCTTCCGCTTCCTTGCTGGAACCATCAACATCGGCATCACCTACAACGGCAATGACAACAGCATCATCGGCTACACAGACGCAGATTGGGCTTCAAACCCTGAGGACCGCAAGTCCATCTCTGGACATGTGTTCCTCACGAACGGTGGAGCCATCAGCTGGTGTAGCAAGCGGCAGGTGGTCGTGGCGACCTCGAGCACGGAAACTGAGTACGTATCTCTCAGCTTTGGAGCTAAGGAAGCAGTTTGGCTCCAACGTCTCATGGCAGACATGAGTGGGAGTACAGCAGTTCCAGTTCCAGTGCGCGTCGACAACCAGAGCGCAATCGCACTCGCCAAGACTCCTGAGCACCATGCACGCACCAAGCACATTGATATCGCATATCATTTTATCAGGCACATGGTGCAGGAGGGTGCTATCAAGCTGGGGTTTACTCCAACCAGCAAGCAGGTCGCTGATTTCTGCACCAAGCCAGTGACCCGTGAGAAGCAGCAGTTCTGCATGAAGGCATGTGGACTCAGCCCACTCTGGCTGCGGCAAAGTGGGAGATTGTTGGGTAACGAGCCATCTGGCTCAGTTTCAGGTCCACAGGAGCAAGTTCCAAGAAAGTACCAGATGCCTGCTCCGATCGCCGATCCGACTTCAGCATTGGAAAGATCAGGTAGCAAAATGTCTACGGTCCAAGTTTGAGGCCGATCCAACGGTCGGATTGGGAAATATGAATTTGCAAGGTTCCAAGGGTCATGGACCGTCGATCTCTGGCTGGGCATGGGTGATGGCACCATGCCTTAGCCTGAGAAAAGAAAAAGGCAAGAGGTCCAGGGTCAAGACCTGATGGGAGAAATATCCAAAAAGGTCCTTGGTCTTAGGATTGCCTTGTCAGAGTGTGCTGACTAGGATAAAGGTACCTCTCCTTACTTTTTAGGTGAGGTGAGATCCTTGTGTGCTAGCCATGGACACATGGCAATTCTCCATGGGTTTGTGGGTTATGTGACCACTACGAGTGTGCCATGAGAGCATTCTCTAGCTGTCTAGGTCGTGTGTGAGTGGTCAGCCGGATTGCTAGGCTGATTTCCTCCCTTGTGTGAGATTATGGACTCTAGTGTGTGAGCCTTAGCCTCCATGGCTAAGTGGTGTGGCTTGTGAGAGGGCTGACTTGCCCAAGCTCTAGCTCTATATGTACTCCATCATTTTGAGTGATTGAACAACCATTCTTCAGCACAAGTGATGCCCTTCCAATCACACATGCTCGCTGCTCCAAGGCTCCCTCTCTCCTCAAGTTCCAACANCATGCCTTAGCCTGAGAAAAGAAAAAGGCAAGAGGTCCAGGGTCAAGACCTGATGGGAGAAATATCCAAAAAGGTCCTTGGTCTTAGGATTGCCTTGTCAGAGTGTGCTGACTAGGATAAAGGTACCTCTCCTTACTTTTTAGGTGAGGTGAGATCCTTGTGTGCTAGCCATGGACACATGGCAATTCTCCATGGGTTTGTGGGTTATGTGACCACTACGAGTGTGCCATGAGAGCATTCTCTAGCTGTCTAGGTCGTGTGTGAGTGGTCAGCCGGATTGCTAGGCTGATTTCCTCCCTTGTGTGAGATTATGGACTCTAGTGTGTGAGCCTTAGCCTCCATGGCTAAGTGGTGTGGCTTGTGAGAGGGCTGACTTGCCCACGCTCTAGCTCTATATGTACTCCATCATTTTGAGTGATTGAACAACCATTCTTCAGCACAAGTGATGCCCTTCCAATCACACATGCTCGCTGCTCCAAGGCTCCCTCTCTCCTCAAGTTCCAGCACTAGAGGCATAAGGCATCACCGCAGCAGAGGTGGTGGCAAGGAAGACGCCGCAGAAAGGTGCAGCAGATGCAATTTCATCTACATCTGCAGCGGCGGTATATGAGGAGTGGGAGAAGAAGGACAGGCATGCTTACAGGCTGCTTGTTAACACCATCTCCAACGGCATCTTTAGTACGGGACTGACAAGGCTACTGCAAAAGAGGGGTGAGACAGTTTGTGTAAAAATTATGAGAGCAAGGATCCTGCATTCCTCATGCTTTTGGAGGAGAAGATGATGGCGTTGAAAATGCAGGGTGGCGAAGGGATGGAGGTGTACTTGGACGGGACAAAGGAGCTGGCAAAGCAGCTGAAAGCGGCCAGCAATCCTGTGGAAGACACGCGGTTCGTCCTTGTCTTACTGAGGGGACTTCCAACGAGCTATGACACGGTGCGAGAGACGTTGGAGTGCCAGCCGACTCTCGACCTTGACTTCATGTGCACGCACCTAGTACAAGCAGAATTGCGTCAGAATGCAGCAACAGTGAAGCAGCTTTCATGGCCATGGACTCTCACAACCAGCAGCAGCAACAGTCAGGGTAGTAGAGAGGCAAGAAGAAAGGCAAGTGCCACTATTGCTAGAAAGAGGGGCACTATAAGAAAGAGTGCTTCAAATTCAAGAGGGACCACAAGGAGCAGTAGAAGTAGCACCAAAAGCAGCAATCTCCATAACAACAGCAGCAGCAGTCAGAGCAACGTCAGCAGCAGCAGCACCAACAGAACCAGACCGGTGTGCGCCATTTGGGCAACATGAACGTGGCCAAGAAGGTGCGCGACCGCCTCTTTAAGGCGAAGTCTGACATGTCGTAGAAGGAAAGGCGGATCTCGCTTGGTACAAGGACTCAGGGTGCACCAAGAGCCTGAAGCACCACAAGGAGTGGTATACGCAGCTGCTCTCCATTCCCCCCCGTCCGATTGCTTTGGATGATGATCGGGTGGTGTATGTTGAGGGGATTGTGATTGTGGAGATGTGGTTGGAGACCTCGCGTGGCATTGAAGTAGGAGTGTTCCATGGCGTGCTATATGTACCTAATGCTGCATTCAACCTTCTCTCAATGTTCTCTCTCACCAACACAAGACTGCACATCGTCTTTGACAACGACTATGGCTACATCCTCAACAAGGAACTCGGGGAGGAGTTGGCCAGGTGTGTGAAGGAAGGCGACATGTTCTTTGGAAAGGATCCATCCAGCTCAGTTTCAGGTCCACAGGAGCAGGTTCCAGGAAACCACTAGATGCCTACTCTTATCGTCAATCTGACTTCACCTTTTGAAAGATCAGGTGGCAAAATGTCTTCGGTCCAAGTTTCATGCCGATCCAACGGACGCATTGGGAGATATGAATTTTCGAAGTTTTTGGGGTCATCAACTACCGATCCCGGGGTGACCATGGGCGATAGCTGCATGCCTTGGCCTGAGGAAAGAAAAAGGCAAGAGGTCAGGGGTCAAGACCTGATGAGAGAAATATCCAAAAAGGTCCTAGATTCTTGGGTTGCCTTTTCAGAGTGTACTGACTATGAAAAAGGCACCTCTCCTTTCTTTTTAGGTGAGGTGAGATCCTTGTGTGCTAGCCATGGACACATGGCAATTCTCCATGGATTTGTGACCACTAGGAGTGTACCATGAGAGCATTTTCTAGCTTTGTAGGTCGTGTGTGAGTGGTCAGCCAGGTTGCTAGGCTGATTTCCTCCGTTTTCTGATATTATGGACTCTAGTACGTGAACCTTAGCCTCCATGGCTATGTTGTTAGGCCTGTGAGAGGGCTGAATTGCCCAAAATCTAGCTTTATATGTACTCCATAAATTTGAGTGATTATTCAACCATTCCTCAGCACAAGTGATGCCCTTCCAGTCCTTCATGCTCGGTGCTCCAAGGCTCCCTTTGTCCTCTAGTTCGAACACTTGGTATCAGAGCCCAGTTTTGCAACTTTCAGCCAGCACAGGCCGTCACTTTGAGAGTGACGGGTTGGGGTCCAACCTTCACAAAATTTCACAATCGGCCACCAGATCTTCAAGTTCAAGAGACAAGTTTTTCAACGAGTTCAAAATCTCGAAGATCCAAGGGTTGGATTGAGAGTTATGCTCAAAACAATGTCGGCCAGGCCTAGACTCTTCTCTCTGAGTAAGACTGTCGCCTTGTGATGACCATAACTCTCTTGTTTCTTTGTCTAATTTAGAAAGTAGGATATAGGAATTGAAGTACTTTTCCTAAGCTTTCCATTGGTGCAAAAATATTTGCATTCCATTGTTACATTTGGGAGAAACGCTGTTTACAAGCTAGCTGGTGTGAGCTGGAGTAGGAGGAGAAGTATACCCTGTTTTCAAGAGGGCATATCTTTCAAAATCCTGTGTGGATGACCCTGTTTTATGGGTCGATCTGAAGATTTTGAGCTGAATTTTCCAGTGGTGGGCTCAGTTTCTCAATATTCCTTGTCTGCACTCCTTTACGGTCCATTTTCTGTCAGACATATTTCGGGCACAAGCAAGGGTAGCGCCGCCACTCAAGGGCAGCGCTGAGCATCACCAAAGATCAAAATGGCAGTAGCAGGCGTGGTAATAGCAGCCCAGCCCTTGGAGAGGCTGGAAGTACCACTAACTTCACGTTTTGGAAGATATGTACTCGCCTCCTTTTGGAGGAGAGGGGCTTGTGGGAGGTGGTGAGCAGCGACGAGCACTCTCCGCCTCCACAGGCAAAAGACATCACCGGATCAGAGGTGGTGGCGGAGAAGATGCCACAGAAAGGTACAGCAGATGTACGTTCATGTACAACTGCAGTGGTGGTATATGAGGAGTGGAAGAAGAAGGACTGGGAGGCCTACAGGCTGCTTGTCAACACCATCTCTAGCCCACATCTTCAGTACGTGAGTGACAAGGCTACTGCAAGAGTGGGGTGGGAAACGGTGTGCAATAAGTATGAGGGCAAGGATCCTGCATTCCTCATGCTTTTGGAGGAGAAGATGATCGCATCGAAAATGCAGGGTGGCGAAGAGATGGAGGTGTACTTG
The DNA here is from genome assembly GCA_023375785.1 of Penium margaritaceum. Classification (NCBI taxonomy): domain Eukaryota; kingdom Viridiplantae; phylum Streptophyta; class Zygnematophyceae; order Desmidiales; family Peniaceae; genus Penium; species Penium margaritaceum. The sequence continues at coordinate 168,868 of SZWC01001149.1, forward strand.
GACAGTGCAAAGGAGCTAGCGAAACAGCAGAAAGCAGTCAGCAACCCTGTGGAAGACACGCGCTTCGTCCTCCTCTTGCAGAGGGAACTCCCAACGAGCTATGACACGGTGGGAGAGACGTTGGAGTGAAAACCGACTCTGAATCTTGACTTAATCTGCAGACACCTGGAGCAGGTAGAACTGCGTCGAAATGTAACAAAGTGCAATGACAATAGCAACAACAATGAAGCAGCTTTTATGGCCATGGCCTCACGCAACCAGTAGTAGCAGTAGTTGGGGCAGGAGAGAGGCAAGAAGAAAGGCAGGTGCCACTATTGCCAGAAAGAGGGAAACTACAAGAAAGAGTGCTTCAAGTTCAATAGGGACCAAAAGGAGCAGCAGCCGCAGCAGGAAAAGCAACAATCGCCACAGCAACAGCAACAGCACTCACAGCAATGTCAGCAGCAGCAGCAGTAGCACAACCAGACTAGTGTGCGCCATTTTGGCGACATGAACGTAGCCAAGGAGGTACGCGACCGCCTCTTCATGGCGAAGTTGGACATATCGAGAAGGAAAAGGCGGATCTGGCATGGTACAAGGACTCTGGGTGGACCAAGAGTCTGACGCACCACAAAGAGTGGTTTACGCAACTGCTCTCCATTCCCCTCCGTCCGATTGCTCTGGGTGATGATCGACTGGTGAATGCTGAGGGGATTGGGATTGTGGAGATGTGGTTGGAGACCCCGCGTGGCATTGATGTGGGAGTGTTCCATGGCGTGCTGTATGTGCTTGATGCTGCATTCAACACTATCTCATGGTCCTCTCTCACCAACACAGGACTGCGCGTCCTCTTTGACAACGATTATGACTACATCCTCGACAAGGAAACCAGAGAGAGTTGGCTAGGTCGGTGAAGGAAGGCGACATGTACCGCCTGCTGGGGACAACCAAGATCCCGCGCGAGCAGAGTCTTGCAGTAGTGGTGCAGGCCACAGATGTTGAAATATGGCATGCTCGCTACGGCCACATCGGCATGCGTGCCTTGCAGTAACTTCAATTGAAGTAGATGGTGCGTGACTTATCCACTATCTCTAACTTTGAGCAGCAATAATGCATCGGCTGTTTGGAGGGGAAGGAGCATCGCGAGGCGTTCTCTGGAGCAAGGGAGCGTGCGAAGGAGGTGCTGGCGCTGGTCCACACAGACTTGTGTGGCCCGAGGCAAACCCAGCTCTGCAGGCTATAGGTATTTTCTCACCTTCATTGATGATTTCAGCCGTTACACTGCTGTGTACTTCCTTTCCTCCAAGGACCATTGCTTAGACAGGTTGAAGGAGTTGAAGGCCAAAGTGGAGAACCAAACTAGCAAGAAAATCAAGGCGCTGCGCAGCGACCGCGGTAGAGAGTACCTGAGCAAGGAGTTATAGGACTACCACGCAGTTGCAAGCATCAAGGCGTAGCACACTACGCCATACTCGCCGGAGCAGAATGGCGTAGCAGAATGTGCCAACCGCACCATCGTTGAGTCGGCGTGTTCCATGCTGCACGCGACTCGGCTCACCTACGAATTTTGGGCAGAAGCAGTGAGCACTGTGTTGTACATCAAGAACCCTAGTCCAACCAAGGCCGTGGAGCAGATGACGCCGTACGAGGTGTAGTTTTGCAAGAAACCGAGCGTGGGTCATCTTTGCGCGTTTGGCAGCTTGGCGCACATGCACGTGCCCAACGAGAAGCGGCAGGAGTGGGACGCGAAGAGCGTGCAGATGCTGATGATTGGCTACAATGTGGCAAACAAAGCGTATTGCCTGTACAAGAGGGATACAGGCCTCGTCATCATCTCCAGGGATGTCATCTGCAACGAGAGCAACGTCATCGGCGCCAAAATTGTGTGTGAAGAGGCAGTAGAAGCTGCAGCTGACGAGGGAGTGGGAGGAAATATCCTTCCTCACCCAGCCTCTCCTAATCCTTCCTCCAGTATGACAGTGGGAGACCAGTCTACTCTCCCATGTCCAATGCAGCAGATATAGCGGCCTCATTGGCAGAAGCAGAGGAAGAAGATGCAGCATCATCAGCTAGAGCAGTTGTGCCGGTAGCACCGCGCCAGCCGCCTACTAACGCGCTCGCACCAGGTCGAAGGTACCCTCTCAGGGTGCGCTACGAGCCTGGTGAGCGCGGGCATTTCAGGATAATCCAAAAACCAGACCAGATGAACATCGTAGTTGTAGCATACTCTAATGGGCCGACGTCATACAAGGAGGCCATGGCCGCACCAGATGCAGCAGATTGGGCGCAAGCTCTACAACAAGAGATACAGTCGCAGCTCGAGAACAGTACGTGGGAGCTGACTAAGTTTCCATGCTGACGCAAGGTAATCAAGTGCAAGTGGGTATTAAAGAAGAAGCGGGGAGCAGATGGCAACCTGGAAAAGTACAAGGCAAGGCTCTTTGCCAAGGGTTACTCGCAGCAGGAAGGCATCGATTACACGGAAACCTTTGCTCGTGTTGCAAAATTTGCCTATGTGCGTACGCTCCTTTCCTATGCAGTAGTAGAGAACATTGAGGTCCACCACATGGATGTCAAGACGGCGATCCTGAACGATGGTTTAGGGTGCGAGAGGGTGCTATGAAGTTGATTTATGCACCAAGCTTGATAGCACCCCCCTGCACCATGTGCCTTATGAAGTGATATGCGATGTCAATGTGCTTGGTGCGTGCATGGTGCTTAGGATTCTTCGCGAGTGCGATTGCGCTCTGGTTGTCGATGCCCACAGGAACTGGAACTACTGCACTCCCACTCATCTCTGCCATGAGACGCTGAAGCCAAACTGCTTCTTTGGCTCCAAAGCTAAGAGAGACGTACTCAGCTTCCGTGCTTGAGGTGGCCACGGCCATTTGTTGCTTGCTGCAGCAGCTGATGCTCCCACCATTCATGAGGAACAGAGTTCCAGAGATGGACTTGCGGTCCTCAGGGTTTGAAGCCCAATCTACGTTTGTGTAGCTGATGATGCTGTTGTTGTTGTCGTTGTAGGTGATGCCGATATTGATGTTTCAAGCAAGGTAGCGAAAGACCCGCTTCAGTGCCTTCTGGTGCTCGGGTCCAGAATTTGCCATGTACTGGCTCATAGTGGTAACATCCTGTGCGAGGTCTGGCCTGGTTGCAACCATTAGGTACATGAGGCTGCCAACGGTGTTCTAGAACTTCTGCCACTTAGCTGCATCTTCTTCTCCACTAGAGCTCATGAGGTACTGCCGCGTCTCGAGCAGCGTGCTAATGGATTTTCCCTCTGCCATGCCGAGCCGCTGCAAGACATCATTGATATAGCGCCTCTGTTGCAGCGAGAGAGAGCGTGATTTGCGCTCGTGCGTGTTCTGGATACCAAGGAAGGATTACGCCTTGATGAGATCAGACATCTGGAAGCGCTCGTCCATGGCCCCCTTGAACTCCTGTAGTGCCGACATGCTGTTGGAAAGGAGGAGCATGTCATCAACGTACACGATGATGATAAGTATCTCATGCTCATGCTACCAGTGATAGAGGCTGTAGTCACACTCGCTGCGCTCAAACCCCATGCACTACAACGCTGCATCCAACTTCTGGTTCCAAGCACGCGACGCTTCCTGAAGGCCGTACAGCAACTTCTGCAGCTTGCAAACCAGGTACTCCTAGCCATCCATGACGAATCCCTCCAGTTGCTCCATATAGATCTCTTCCTCCAAGTCACTATTCAAGAATGTCATCTTGACATCCATGTGGTGAATCTCAAAATCGTGACCTGCTGCATAAGAAAGGAGCTTATGCACAAAGGCAAACTTGGCAACAAGGGCAAAGGTTTCTGTTCAATCTATGCCCTCCTTTGGGAGTAGTCCTTGGCGCCAAGCCTCGCCTTATACTTTTTGAGGTTGCCATTTGCGCCCCTCTTCTTCTTGAACACATACTTGCACTTGATTACCTTGCTTCCAGGAGGATGCTCACTCAGCTCCCACCTACCATTGTTGAGTTGTGACAGTATCTCTTGCTATGCAGCTTCCGTCCAATGTGTTACATGTGGTGCAACCATTGCCTCCTTGTACGACGTCGGCTCATTAGAGTCTGTTACAACTGCAACATTCATCTCGTCTGGGTTTTGGAGCATCAAGAAATGCCCGCTCTCACCGAGCTTGTTGCGCACCCTGAGAGGGTACCCTGGACCTGGTACTGGAGCGTAAGCAGGCGGCTAGCGCGGTGTTGCTGGCACAACGGCTCCTATTGATGGTGCTACATCTTCTTCCTTTGCTTCTGTCGATGAGACTGCTATACTTGCTGCATCAAGCATGGGAGAATAGAGTAGCTTTCCCATTGTCACAGTAGAGGAAGGGTCGGGAGAGACAGGGTCAGGGAGTATGTCTTCTCCAACTCCTTCATCAGCTGCTGGTTCTGCTGCCTCTTTGCATATGATGTTGGTGCCGATGACGTTACTTTCATTGAAAACGACTTCCCTAGAGATGATGACGTGGCTAGTATCCCTCTCGTACAGGTGATACGCCTTGCTTGCCACGTCATAGCCGATCATTAGTATATGTGCACTCTTCGCGTCCCATTTGTGCCGCTTCTCCTATGGCACGTGCATGTGGGCCAAGCTGCCAAACACGCAAAGATAACCTACGCTCGGCTTCTTGCCAGATTACGCCTCGTTCCGCGTCATTTGCTCCACAGCCTTGGTTGGACTACGGTTCTTGATGTATACCACAGTGCTCACTACTTCGGCCTAAACGTTGTACGTGAGCCGAGCCGTATGCAGCATGGAGCACGCCGACTCAACAATGGTGCAGTTGGCGCATTCTGCTACACCAATCGGCTGCGCCAAGCAGGGCGCATTGCGCTACGCCTTGATGCCTACTGCTGCAGGGTAGGCATGGAACTCCTTGCTCAGGTACTCTGGACCGCGGTCGCTACGCAACACCTGGATCTTCTTGGCAATCTGGTTCTCCACCATTGCCTTGAACTCCTTGAACCTGTCAAAGCACTGGTCCTTGGAGGAAAGGAAGTGGAAACTAGTGTAACGACTGAAATGATCAATGAAGGTGAGAAGATATCTAGAGCCTCCAAAGCTCTAGGTTTGCAGCCGACCATGCAAATGTGTGTAGACCAGCTCTAGCAACTCCTTCGCGCGCTCTTTAGCTCGAGAGACTGCCTCGCAATGCTGCTTCCCCTCCAAAGAGCGGATGCATAACTGCTGCGCAAACTTAGAGATGATGGGCAAGTAACGCACCATCTGCTTTGTTTGCAGTTGCTGCAAGGCGCGCATTCCAATGTAGCCATAGCACGCATGCCAGATTTTTCCATCTCTCGCCTGCACCACTGCCGCAAGACTCTGCTCGCGTGAGATCTTGGTCACCTCCAACAGGCGGTTCATGTTACCTTCCTTAATCAGCCTTGCCAACTCCTCTCCTGTTTCCTTGTTGAGGATGTAGCCATAGTCGGCATCAAAGACGACTCGCAGTCCTGTGTTGGTGAGAGAGGTCACTTAGAGAAAGTTGAACGCAGCATCAAGTACGTGTAGCACACCATGGAACACTCCCACTTCAATGTCATGCGGGGACTCCAACCACATCTCCACAATCCCAATCCCCTTAGCATACACCACCCGATCATCACCCAAAGCATTCGGATGGGGGGGAATGGAGAGCAGCTGTGTAAACCACTCCTTGTGGTACGTCAGGCTCTTGGTACACCCGGAGTCCTTGCACCAAGCCAGATCCACCTTCTCCTTCTGCGACATGTCAGACATCGCCATAAAGAGGCGGTCGCGCACCTCCTTGGCCACGTTCATGTTGCCAAAATGGCGCACGCCAGGGTGGTTGTGCTGCAGTTGCTGCTGCTAACGTTGTTGTGAATGTTGCTGCTTTTGCTGTGGAGATTACTCCTTTTGTTGCTGTTACCCTAATCCCCCGCCATTGCGCTTTGGTGCATTGCGACGTAGCTCTACCTGCACCAGGTGTGTGCAGATGAAATCCAGGTCGTGAGTCGGCTAGCACTCCAACGTCTCTCGCACCGTGTCATAGCTCATTGAGAACCCCTCAGCAAGAGAAAGACTAAGCTCGTGTCTTCCACAGGTTTGCCGGCTGCTTTCAACTGCTCTGCCAGCTCCTTTGCCTTGTCAAAGTATGCCTCCATCCCTTCGTCATCGTGCATTTTCAATGCCATCATCATCTCCTCCAAAAGCATGAGGAATGAAGGATCCTTGCTCATTGACTTCTTGTACGTATCCCACCCATCTTTTGCAGTAGCCTTGTCACTCACGTACTGAAGATGCGAGCTGGAGATGGTGTTGACAAGTAGCCTGTAGGCCTGCATGTCCTTCTTCTTCCATTCCTCATATGCCACCTTTGCAGTTGTAGATGAACTTGCATCTGTTCTACGTTCTTGCGGTGTCTTCCATGCCACCACCTCTGCTGGAATGATGCCTTTTGCTTGTGGAGGCAGAGCGCGCTCATTGCCGCTCACCACCTCGCACAAGTCCCTCTCCTCCAAAAGGAGGTGGGTACGGATCTTCCAAAACGTGAACTTGGCGTACCCTTCCAGCCTCTCCAAGGGTTGGACTGATGTTACCACGCCTGTTGCTGTCATTATGAGCTTTGGACATGCTCAGCGCTGCCTTTGAGTGGCGGCGCTACCCCTGCTTCTGCTGCTGCTTCTGCCAGAAATCTGTCTGACAGAAAATGGACACTACAGAGCAGCAGACTTGGAATTGGGAAAAACTGAGCCTATCATTGGAAAATGCAGCTCAAAATCTTTCAGATCGTCCCATAAATTAGGGTCATCAACAGGGGAATCTCAAAGATATGCATTTTTTAAAACAGGGTACATTGCTGGTCCTACTCCTGCTCACACCAGCCAGCTTGTAATGAGCGTTTCTCCCAAACGTACCTCAGGAATGCAAATAGTTTTGCACAAATGGAAAGAATAAGAAGAATGCTTCAATTTGTATGTGCTACGCTCTGAATTTGATAAAAAAACAAAAGAGTTATGGTCATCACAAGGCGATAGTCTTATTCAAAGAGAAGAGTGTAGCCCTGGTTGACCTCGTTTTGAGCATAACTCTCAATCCCACTGTTGGATCTTCACGATCTTGGGCTCTTGGAAAAGCTTGTCTTTTAAACTAGAAGATCCTGTGGCTGCTTTTCAAATTTGGAAAAGGGTTCATCCCAACCTGTCACTCTCAAACTGACGGCCTATACTGGCTGAAAGTGGCAGAATTTGGCCTTGATACCTAGTGTTGGAACTGAAGGAGAGAGGGAGCCTTGGAGCAGCGAGTATGTGGAACTAGAAGGGCAGCACTTGTGCTAAAGAATGGTTTTTGAATCACTCAAAATGAAGGAGTACATATAGAGCTAGTGCTTGGGCAAGTGAACCCTCTCACAAGCCATACCACTTAGCCATGGAGGCTAAGGCTCACACACTACAGTCCATAATCTCACACAAGGGAGGAAATCAGCCTAGCATTCAAGCTGACCACTCACACACGACGTAGAGAGCTACAAAATGCTCTAATGGCACGCTCCTAGTTGTCACATTACCCATAATTCCATGGAGAATCGCCATGTATCCATGGCTAGCACTCAAGGATCTCACCTCACCTAGAAACTAAGGAGAGGTATTTTTTTCCTAATCAGCACACTCTGGCAAGGCAACCTAAGAATCTGTCAACCTGGTATGCTCCTTGTCCATGGCTGATATTTGGACAGGTACAGGACGCACTTGGCATGCACTGCTCCCTTGGAGTAAGTCCCGTAAGTCTGGTCTAGAAAGACAAGGCATGCACTACTCCTTTGGTGCAAGTCCCCTTTGTCTAATCTGGATAGCATAGCCAGCATATACTACCTAGGACAATTCCTTGTGGCTTAGACATGCTAGAGTTAGTCTCTGTAGCAAGAGGTTCCTGGGTCAAATCCCAGGTCAATGACTTGTTTTCTTTGTGACCAAAAGGGGGACATGAAGGTTCTAAGAGACATCTTAGAACATTCCAATATCCTTCCTGGTGGCTGGCACCAGTTGGCGGTTACAGGGAGCGCCATGTAGGCACGGGGATGACGCAATCCAAATTGCCCCAAAAGTGGCTCATGCAAGAAGCATCTACGTGCCTAGGCTAGAGGCTAGCTCTAGGACTACAAGAACCTTTCAGTTGTCTGTCATTGAGTACAGTTCTTACCTTTGAGACTCCTCATAGAGTTGTCCACCAGAGGCAGATACTAAAGAAGCATTGGTTGGTCTAAGTCCCAAGAGTTTGCTCCTCGCGCGAAAGTGACCACGTGCTAAGGACACAATGCAGGGAAGTGATTCCTATGAACTCTCAATGTGGAACCTTGGCTGTGAGGGTAACATCATCTCTTGGTTGCAATACCAAGAGTGGTCGGCGGGAACCATAGTGTCAGAACCTGTTTTCTAAACCGCCGCCTCAGGCAGGTTGACAAAGGATTATGGGCCCACACTGACTAGTTGTAAGGCACGCTTCTGCAAACTCTCTTGCCCTCTCTGTCTTGCAGCGTGCATGATCTCCATCATCTCCATCTTCTCCATCTCAACAGCGGGTGCTGGCACTTACCGTACAAGGGCGAGAAATAAGCTCTGCCTTTGGAGGTACGACCCTTGGGCCCTAACCAGGATAAGCTTTGCCCTTGGAGGCACGACCCTGGGTTCGCTAGTGTGCGTTCTTCTCTGTTTGCAGGTAATCAACGGGTAAGGGGTAAACGACGGATCTGCACCTTGTAAACAAGTAGCACACAACAGCCTACATCAGCCTACATCGACCTCAGTGTAGTAGAGAAGCAGAGAAGGAGAGAAGCAGTATGACGACACCCACGACGCTCACTCTTGAGGAGGTCAATGGTGGGATGTCATAGTTCGCATGGTTTGGTTTTCCCTTGTGGAGATGGCAATTTGAGATTGTCATGAGGGTGCGTGGCTAATTGAAGATATTCCTTGGAGAAGAGGTTGAACCTCCAAAAACAGAACCTGGATATGAAGCGTGGAGTGTCAACAATGACATGGCGCTTGCGATTCTTGTGACATCAGTTCATGAGTCATAGCATGTGCATCTCCAAGGTATCACACATACATAAAAGGCTTATGAGAAGCTTGCATGTGTACATCAATCAACGGCTCTCGTAAATTGCCTCTTCATCCTTCAAAAGCTGATTTTGATGACGGTGAGCGAGGGAGAGTCGATTATGGACTTCCTGTTGCAGTTTCAAGGACGGCTCCAGTAAGTGACGCAAATGAATTGGAAAATTGGCACCAACATGCAGGCCATGATCTTCCTCATGGCGTTACCTGAAAACTTGTCCTCTGATCACCGTCTTTGGCGGTTCGAAGGAGGAGGATTTGACGTATCAGGTAGTATCTGAGTACGTACGCAACGAGGCCATGCGTCGTAACGGTAGTGAGGATAACATTGCAGCCTATGCTGCACAGTACGGTGGTTATCGCAATAATTCGTCTTCTGGTTGGAGCAGCAGCGAAAGCAGTGGCGGTGGAGGAAAAGGCAATGGTGGCACTTGAAAGAGTTCAAAGAGTCTTGGGAAGTGTCATAACTGTCGCAAGCCTGTGCATTGGGCACGGGAGTGCAGGGCTCCTAAGAAAGAAGAAAGAGATAATGGTGGTAAATATGAGGGTAAAGGAAAGGGTAAGAAGGAGTTGGCAAACATGATGGCTGAGAGCGTGTCGGTAACCAAGGAAGTGGCACTGCTCAAGCGTGGGTCCTATGAGCTTGACTCTGGCACAAACCACCACTCTTCAAGGGAGAAAGATGGGTTCATCTCCATTGGGGACACTGAACGTTGCTTAAGGTGTGCCAACGGTAGCCTTGTCCATGTGCAAGGCGAGGGAGATAAGTTCATCAGCATCAACGTGAACGATGCTGAAAAAGACTTGAAATTGGAGAACGTCGTCTACATACCGTCTTTTGCGGCAGACCTCTTGTCAGTGTCCAAAATCACGGACCACAACATGACGGTCTTCACAGAGGAGGAGGCCGTGATTGTCAAGAACAAGGATATCAAGATCTCCTATCCCAAGGAGAGTCTTGTCGCACAGGTCCAAAACGTTGATGGGCTCTACGTGCTGCAGACCAAACCCCTTGAAACTACAAATGAGGGATATGCGGCGGTTGAAGAGTCCAAGTCTCTAAAGCTTGATCTTGCACCACAAGCCGTCACCATGGCGGCCAACTCAAAAGACACAGATGCTGAGCTGTGGTACACGCAGTTTGGCCATGTGGCCGATAGCACACTGCAAACTATGTAGCAGCACAAAGTGGTTCATGGGATGGAGAGATGCAAGGCCAATGATGAGGAAAAGTGCAAGAAGCTGTGTGAGCCGTGCCTTTAATGCAAGGCAAAGAGAAAGCCCCTTGAACATTATGGCAATATGCGGCACCAATCTTGGAACTGATTGACACAGATGTGTGCGGACCATTCTACACCCCTTCCAACGTGGGCAGCAAGTATTTCTTGACCTTCATCGATGACTACACTTGCAAGATGTGGATCTACTTCCTGAAGACAAAGGGAGAGGTCAAGGAGAAGTTGCAAGAGTTTGTCGCGATGGTAGAGCGGCAGACAAGCAAGGTCAAAGTACTACGCACGGACAACGGCGGTGAGTACGAGGCGTGTAAAGGTTCGTTGAGCCAACACAGCATCAACCACTAGACCACCACGCCTTACACCCCCTGAGTCATGGCTTTGCCAAACAGATGAACCAGATTATCCTCGGCATGACACGAAGCATGCTCTTTGACGCCAATCTCCTACCTCGCTTCTAGAGTGAAGTTGCAAAAACTGCTTCCTACCTTGTGAATCTCATTCCAGCAGCCGCGCTTGGAAAGCGTGGTGAGAAGCAGCTCACGACGTCACAGGAGGCTTGGTCAGGGAAGAAGCCAAATGCCTCACACTTTAGGGTTTTTGGCTATACTGCCTAGGCAAAGGTCCGAGCACGAGAAGGACGTGGCAAGCGGGATGCACGTGCTCGTAAGTGTGTAATGGTCGGATACGACACTGCACACAAGGCGTATAGGCTATGGGACCAAGCGGCTGGAAAGCTCATCAGGAGCTGAGATGTCAAGCTTGATGAAAGGATGCTCGGCAAGGGAGAGTCACTGTATCGTGTCCATGGTGCCAAATCAGGAGAGTGGGTTGTCTTGCTCGAGTCAGGTGATCTAGTACCCGAAAACAGGCGGATGGTGCCAGTGAAGGATGGTGCTGCAGGGAGACTGGCTCTACAGGCTGACATAGCGATGGACTCTAACACTGAGTCTGAGTCGTTCGAGGCCCCTGAGACAAAATCTGAGGCCGGTCGCTCTTCTTCTGGTTACAGATCATTCGTAGCATAGGAGCAGAAGAAGCAACTAAGCCTAGAAGCACCATCAGCAAATTCCGGAGTTGTACGCGCCAGAACAAACTTCCGCCCAAGTACGATGCTGAGAATGTAGAATGGACCAGACTCAGCTGGTCATGCTTGGCTCAACGAGAGCCTGTGACCGTAACGGAGGCTATGAACATGCGAGATGCCGCAAATTGGAAGGAGGCAGTGGATAGCCAACTCGCATCCATTGAAGAGAACGATACATGGGTTTTGGTTGACAGGCCCCCAAACGCACACGTGGTGGGGTCAAAGTGGGTACTTGCCAGCACCCGCCGTTGGACCTGATGGAGCAGATGTAGTAGATGGAGCTGATAGCGCTGATGCGCACTGCAAGACAAAGAGGGCAGAAGAGTGCGCAGAAGCATGCCTTATAACTGGAGAGTGTTAGCCCATAACCCTTTGTCAACCTGCCCGAGGCAAAAGTCTAGAAAATGGGTTCCGACGCAAGAGATCACGGCGACGGCTCTTGGTATTGCAACCAAGAGATGATATCACCCTCAAAGCCAAGGTTCCAAACTGAGCAGTTCATAGGAATCACTTGCTTGCACTGTGTCCTTAGCACTAGGTCACTTTCGCGCGATGAGCAAACTCCTGGGGCTTAAACCAACCAATACTTTTTAGTGTCTACCTCTGGTGGACAACTCTGTGAGGAGTCTCAGAGGTAAGAACTGTGCTGAATGACAAGCGACTGACAGGTTCTTATTGTCTTGGGACTTGCCTCTAGCCTAGGTGCGTAGTGGCTTCTTAGATGAGCCACTTTGAGGGCAATCTGGATTGCGTCATCCCCCCTGCCTACATGGCACTCCCTGTGACCGCCAAGTGGCACTTGCCACCAGGAAGGACCTTGGAATGTTCTAAGATGTCTCTTATAGCCTTCTTGTCCCCCTTTTGGTCACAAAGAAAACTACTCACTGGGCTGGGATTAGACCCAGTGACCTCTTGCTCCAGAGACTAATCCTGGAACATTTAAGCCCCAAGGAGTTGTCCTAGGTAGTATTTCTTGGCTATACTATCCAGACTAGACCAAGGAGACTTGCTCCAAAGGAGCAATGCATGCCTTGTCTATCTGGACCAGACATAGAGGACTTACTCCAAGGGAGCAGTGCATGCCTAGTCCGTCCTGTACCCGTCCAAGTATCAGCCATGGACAAGGAGCATATCAGGTCAACACAGACATGCTATTGGAAAGAAGGAGCATATTATCCACATAGAGGATGATGATAAGGATCTCATGCTCATGCTGCCAGCGATAGACGCTGTAGTCACACTCCTTGCGCTCGAACCATATGCAGTGCAATGCCGCATCCAACGTCCAGTTACAAGCACGCGACGCTTGCTTGAGGCTGTACAGTGACTTTTGCATCTTGTAAACCATGTCTGACTATATCTCCTACTATACAGCTTGCGCCAAATCTGCAACATGTGGTCTAGCCATGGCTTTTTTGTATAGTGTTTGCTCATCTGAATCTGCTACAACTGAGACGTTCATCTGTTTTATATTCTATAGCATCTAGAAATTGCCGCGTTTACCACACTTGTAGTGCACCCTAAGAGGGTACTTGCAACCTGGTACTACAACGTTAGGAGGTGCATGGCGCCGTGCTCCTGGTGCAACTACTCTTGCTGGTTGTGTTCCATCTCCTTCCTTTTCTTTTGCCAATGAGGTCACTGTATCTGCTACATCACACATGGGATAGTACATTAGTTCTCCCACTGTCACAGTGGAAGAAGGATCAGGAGAGACTGGGTCACGAAGGATATCTCCTCCCACTGCCTCATCAACTGTTGCTTCTACTGCCTCCTCAAAGACAACGTTGGTGCCAATGATGTTGCTCTCCTTGAAGACAATATTTCTGAAGATGATGATGTAGCCTCTATCCCTCTTGTGGAGGCCATACGCCTTCCTTGCCACGTCGTAGCCAATCATAAGCATCTGCGCGCTCTTCACGTCCCACTTGTTCCGCTTCTCCTTTGGCACATGCATGTGCGCCAAGCTGCCAAATGCGCAAAGCTGACCCATGCTTGGCTTCTTGCCAAACCATGCCTAGTACAACGCTATCTACTCCAATGCCTTGGTTGGAATGCGGTTCTTGATATACACCGCAATGCTCACTGCTTCCGTCCAAAAGTTATAGGTGAGTTAAGCCGCTTGCAGCGTGGAGCGCGCCGACACAAATGATGGTACGGTTGGCGCGTTTGGCTACGCCGTTCTGATGCGCCGTATATGGCGCGGTGCGCTACGCCTTGATGCCTGCTGCTACGAGGTTGTCTTGGAACTCCTTGCACAGGTACTCTCCACCGCACTCGCTGCGCAGCGTCTTCATTTTCTTGCCATTATGGTTCTCCACCATGGCCTTGAACTCCTTAAACCTGTCAAAGCACTTGTCGTTTGAGTAAATGAAGTACACTATAGTGTAATGGCTCAAATAATCAATGAAGGTGAGAAAATACCTAGAGCCTCCAAAACTCTGGGTCTGCATCGGGCCACACAAGTCAGTGTGGACGAGCTCCAGTACCTCCTTCGCGCGCTCCCCTGCTCTCGAGAACGCCTCGCGATGTTGCTTCCGCTCCAAACAGCCAATACATAACTGCTGCTCAAAGTTAGAGATGATGGGCAAGTCACGCACAATCTGCTTTGTTTGAAGTTGCTTCAAGACGCGCATGTCGATGTGCCCATAGCGCACATGCCAGATTTTGCCATCTGTTGCCTGCACCACTGTTACAAGACCGTGCTCACGCAGGATCTTGGTTGCCCCCAACAGGTGATACATGTAGCCTTCTTTCACTAACCTGGCCAACTCCTCTCCTGTTTCCTTGTCAAGGATATAGCCATATTTGTCGTCAAAGACGATTCGCCGTCCTGTGTTGGTCAGAAAGGACAGTGGGAGAAGATTGAATGCAGTCTTAGGTATGTATAGCATGCCATGGAACACTTGTCAACCTGCCTAAGGCGACGGTCTAGAAAACGGGTCCCGACATAATGGTTCCTGCCGACCACTCTTGGTATTTCAACCAAGAGATGATATCACCCTTAAAGCCAAGGTTCCACACTGCGCAATTCATGAGAATCACTTCCTTGCACTATGTCCTTAGCACCTGGTCACTTTTGCACGAGGAGCAAACTCCAAGGGCTTAGACCAACTAATGCTTCTTTAGTGTCTGTCTCGAGTAGACAACTCTGTCAGGAGTCTCAAAGGTAAGAACTATACTCAACAACAGGCAACTGACACGTTCTTGTAGTCCTAGAGCCAACCTATATCCTAAGTGCGCAGTGGCTTCTTAGATGAGCCACTTTGGGGGCAATCCGGATTGCTTCATCCCCCCTGCATACATGGCGCTCCCTGTGACCGCCAAGTGGCACCAGCCATCTTGAGGACCTTGGAATGTTCTAAGATGTCTCTTAAAACCTTCTTGTCCCCTTTCTGGTCACAAAGAAAATTAGTCACCGGGCCGGGATTGGACCCAGTGACCTCGAGCTCTAGAGACAAACTTTGGAACATCTAAGCCTCAAGGAGTTGTCCTAGGTAGTGATTGCTGGCTATACTATCCAGATTAGACCAAGGGGACTTGCTCCAAAGGATTAGTGCATGCCTTGTCTATCTCTATCAGACATAGGGGACCTACTCCATCGGAGTAGTGCATGCTTAGTCCGTCTTGTGCCTGTCCAAACATCAGCCGTGGACAAGGAGCATATCACGTCAAGAATACTCCCACTTCAATGCCACGCGGGGTCTCCAACCACATCTCCACAATCCCAATCCCCTCACCATACAGCACTCGATCATCACCCAAAGCCATCGGATGGGAGAGAATGGAGAGCAGCTGTGTAAACCACTCCTTGTAGTGCATTAGGCTCTTGGTACACCCGAAGACCTTGCACCAGGCCAAATCCGCCTTCTCCTTCTGCGACATTTCAGACATCGCCATAAAGAGGCGGTCACGCACCTCATTGGCCACGTTAATGTTGCCAAAATGGTGCACGCCGGTGTGGTTCTACTGCTACTGCAGCTGTTGACATTGTTGTGAACGTTGGTGCCGTTGCTGTGAAGATTGCTGCTTTTGTTGCTGATATTGTTGCTCTTTCTGGACCCTCTTGACCTTGAAGTACTCTTTCTTGTAGTGCTCCTCTTCATCTTGCCTCTCCGCTACCCGGACTGCTACTACAGTTGGCTACGTGAACCCATGGTCATGAAAGCTGCTTCACTGCTACTGCTGCCACCATTACGCTTTGCTGCATTTCGACGCAGATCTACTTGCACCAGGTGTGTGCAGATGAAGTCAAGGTTGGAGTCCCCTGGCACTCCATCATCTCTAGCACTGTGTTATAGCTCGTTGGGATTCCCCTCAGCAAGAGGACGAAGCACGTGTCTTCCACAGGGTTGCCAGCCGCTTTCAACTCCTTTGCCGGCTCCTTTGCCTTGTCCAAGTAAGCCTCCATCCCTTCGCCACCCTGCATTTTCAACGCCATCATCTTGTCCTCCAAAAGCATGAGGAATGCAGGATCCTTGCTCTCATACTTCTTGCACAACGTATCTCAGCGATCTTTTGTAGTAGCCTTGTCACTCACATACTGAAGATGCTTGTTCGAGATGGTGTTCACAAGTAGCCTATTGGCCTTCCTGTCCTCCTTCTTCCACTTCTCATATGGCGCCGTTGCAGTTCTAGATGAACTTGCATCTACTACACCTTTCTGTGGCGTCTCCCCCGGCACCACCTCCATTGCATTAATTCCTTTTGCCTGTGGAGGCGGAGCGCGCTCGTCACCGCTCACCACCTTCCACGAGCCCCTGTCCTCCAAAATAAAGCAGGTACAGATCTTCCAAAACGTGAAGTTGGCGCATCCTTCCAGCCTCTCCAAAGGCTGGGCTCATGTTAGAATGCCTGCTACTGCCATTTTGAGCTTTGGTGATACTCAGCGCTGCCCTTGAGTGGCGGCGCTCCCCTTGAGTGGCGGCGCTACCCTTGCTTAGCTGTTGTTTCTCCCAGACATTTGTCTGACAAAAAATGGAAAACACAGCCCTCTAGACGGAGAATTTTGAAAAACAAGGCCCACCGCTGGAAAAATCAGCTCAAAAGCTTTCAGATCAACTCATAAAGCAGGGTCATCAACAGGGGATTTCTGAAGATATGCCCTTTTGAAAACAGGGTATGCTGCTGCTCCAAGTCCAGTTCACACCAGCCGGCTTGTCAATGGCGTTTCTCCCAAAGGTACTAATGGAATGCAAATACGTTTGCACCAATGCAAAACATATGAAAAATACTTCAATTCGTATGTGGTACTTTTGAAATTTGACAAGGAAACGAGAGAGTTATGGTCATCACAAGGCGACAGTCTTACTCAAAGAACAGAGTGTAGACCTGGCCGACCTCGTTATGTTCAACCTTCTCTTAGTGTCCTCTCTCACCACCACAGGACTGCGCGTCGTCTTTGACGATGACTATGGCTACATCCTCGACAAGGAAGTAGGAGAGGAGCTGGCTAGGTCGGTGAAAGAAGGCGATATGTACCGCCTGCTGGAGGCGACCAAGATCCTGCGCGAGCAGAGTCTTGCAGCAGTGGTGCACGCCACAGATGGCAAAATTTGGCATGCAGGCTACGGTCACATTGGCATGCGCGCCTTATAACAACTTCAAACAAACCAGATGGTGCGTGACTTACCCACCATCTCTAACTTTGAGCAGCAGTTGTGGAGTAGTATCGCGAGGCGTTCTCTGGAGCAGGAGAGCTCGTGAAGGAGGTGCTAGAGCTGGTCAACAAAGACTTGTGTGGCGCGATGCAGACCCATAGCTTTGGAGGCTCTAGCTATCTTATCACCTTCATTGATGATTTTAGACGTTACACTGCTGTGTACTTCCTTTCCTCCAAGGACCAGTGCTTTGACAGGTTCAAGGAGTTCAAGGCCATGGTGGATAACCAGATTGGCAAGAAAATCAAGGCGCTGGGCATCGACCGCAGTGGAGAGTACCAGAGTAAGGAGTTCCAGGACTACCACGAACAGCACGCATCAAGGCGCAGCAAACTGCGCCATACTTGCCGCAACAGAACGGCTTAGCAGAACGCACCAACCGCACCATCGTTAAGTCGGCATGCTCTATGCTGCACGCGGCTCGGCTCACCTACGACATTTGGACGGAAGCAATAAGCACTGTGGTGTACATCAAGAGTCGCAGTCCAACCAAGGCCCTGGAGCAGATAGAACTACAAGGCGTGGTTTGGCAAGAAGCCAAGCGTGGGTCATCTTTGCCCGTTTGGCAGCTTGGCACACATGCACGTCCCAAAGGAGAAGTGGCAAAAGTGGGACGCGAAGAGCGCGCAGATGCTGATGATTGACTACGACGAGGCAAGCAAGGCCTATCGCCTCTACGAGAGGGATACAGGCCATGTCATCATCTCCACGGATGTCGTCTTCAACGAGAGTAACGTCATCGGCACCAACATTGCCTGTGAAGAGGCAGCAAAAGCAGCAACTGACAAAGTAGTAGGAGGAGATATTCTTCCTAACCCAGTCTCTCCTCATTCTTCCTCCACAATGACAGTGGGAGAACCAGACTACTCTCCCATGTCTGATGCAGCAGATATAGCGCCCTCATCAGCAGAATCAGAGGAAAAAGATGCACCACCATCAACAGGAGAAATGTGCCGGTAGTACCGTGTCATCCGCCTGCTAATGCTCTAGCACCAGGTCGGTGGTACCCTCTGAGGGTGCGCTACAAGCCTGGTGAGCACTGGCATTTGTGGATGCTCCAAAAACCAGACCTGATGAACGTCGCAGTTGCAGCAGACTCTGATTAGCCAGCATCGAACAAGAAGGCCATGGCTCCACTAGATGCAGCAAATGAGGCGCAAGCTATGCAGCAGGAGACACAATCGCAGCTCCACAATGGTACCTGGAAGCTGAGTGAGCATCCACCTAGACATAAGGTGATCAAGTGCAAGTGGGTGTTCAAGAAGAAGCGGGGAGCAGATGGCAACCTGGAAAGGTACAAGGCGAGGCTGGTCGCCAAGGGCTACTCGCAGCAGGAAGGGATCGACTACACAAAAACCTTGGTACCTGTTGCAAAGTTTGCCTCTGTGCGTACGCTCCTTTCTTATGCAGCAGCAGAGGACCTTGAGGTCCACCATATGGACGTCAAGACTGCGTTCCTGAACGGTGACCTAGAGGAGGAGATTTACATGGCGCAGCCAGAGGGATTCCTCATGGATGGCGGGAGCACCTGGTTTGCAAGCTGCAGAAGTCCCTATATGGCCTCAAGCAAGCGTCGCATGCTTGGAATCAGATGTTGAATGCGGCGTTGCACTGCATGGGATTCGAACGCAACGAGTGTGACTATAGCGTCTATCACTGGCAGCATGAGCATGAGGTCCTTATCATCATCGTGTATTTGGATGACATGCTCCTCCTTTCCAACGGCATGTCTACACTACAGGATTTCAAGGAGGCCATGCAGGAGCGCTTCCAGATGTCTGATCTCGGGGAGGCATGATACTTCCTTGGTATCCAGATCACGCGTGCCCGCAAATCACGCTCTCTCTTGCTGCAGCAGAGCCTTTACATCAAGGATGTTTTGCAGCGGTTCGGCATGGTACAAGCAAAACCCATGAGTACGCCGCTGGAGACGCTGGAATACCTCGTGAGTTTCAATGGAGAAGCAAATGCAGCTGAGCAGCAGAAGTACCAGAGCGTCGCCGCTAGCCTCATGTACCTGATGGTTGCAACCAGGCCAGACCTCGCACAGGCTGTTAGCGCTGTGAGCCAGCACATGGCCAATCCCGGACCTGAGCAACAAAAGGCAGTGAAGCAGATCTTCCGCTACCTTGCTAGAACCATAATCATCGGCATCACCTACAACGGCAACGACAAGCTGATCATCCGCTACACAAACGCAGATTGGGCTTCAAACCGTGAGGAACGTAAGTCCATCTCTGGACATGTGTTCCTTATGAATGGTGGGGCCATCAGCTAGTGTAGCAAGTGGCACGTGGTTGTGGCCACCTCAAGCACGGAGGCTAAGTACGTCTCTCTCAGCTTTGGAGCCAAGGAAGCAGTTTGGCTTCAACGTCTCATGGCAGAGATGAGTGGGAGTGCAGCAGTTTAAATTCCTGTGCGCGTTGATGACCAGAGCGCAATTGCACTCGCCATGACTCCTGGGCACCATGCACGCACCAAGCACACTGACATCGCATATCACTTCATTAGGCACATGGTACACGAGGGTGCTATCAAGCTAGAGTTTACTCCAACCAGCAAGCAGGTCACTGATTTCTGCACCAAGCCAGTGACCCGTGAGAAGCTGTAGTTCTGCATGAAGGCATGTGGACTCAGCCCACTCTGACTGCGGCAAAGTGGGAGATTGTTGGAAAAGGAGCCATCCGGCTCAATTTCAGGTCCACAAGAGCAAGTTCCAGCAAAGTACCAGATGCCTCCTCCCATCGTCAATCGGACTTTTGCATTGGAAAGATCAGATGGCAAAACTTCTACGCTAGAAGTTTGAGGCCCATCCAACGGTCGGATTGGGAGATATGAATTTTCGAAGTTTTTGGGGTCATCAACCGCCGATATCCGGGTGACCATGGGCGATGGTTCCATGCCTTAGCCTGAGAAAAGAAAAAGGCAAGAGGTCCAGGGTCAAGACCTGATGGTAAAAATATCCAAATAGGTCCTTGATTCTTGGGTTGCCTTGTCAGAGTGTGCTGACTAGGAAAAAGGTACCTCTCCTTGCTTTTTAGGTGAGGTGAGATCCTTGTGTACTAGCCATGGATACATGGTGATTCTCCATGGGATTGTGGGTTATGTGCGGACTAGGAGTATACCATGAGAGCATTTTCTAGTTCTGTAGGTTGTGTGTGAGTGGTCAGCCTGATTGCTAGGTTGATTTCCTCCCTTGTGTGAGATTATGGACTCTAGTGTGTGAGCCTTAGCCTCCATGACTAAGTGGTGTGGCTTGTGAGAGGGCTGACTTGCCCAAGCTCTAGCTGTATATGTACTCCATCATTCTGAGTGATTCAACAACCATTCTTTAGCACAAGTGATGCCCTTCCCATCCCACATGCTCACTGCTCCAAGGCTTCCTCTGTCCTCCAGTTCCAACAACAACGGCCTCAACAAAGTAGAGAAGTAGAGAAATAGTATGACGAGATCCACGACATTCACTCTCGAGTAGGTCAACGGTGGGATATCAAAGTTCACAAGGATAGGTTTTCCCTTGCAGAAATTGCAATTTGAGATTGTCCTGAGGGTGTGTGGCTACTTTAAGATGTTCCTTGGAGAAGAGGTTGAACCTCCAAAAATATATGCTGGATATGAAATGTGGAGTGTAAAACATGACATGGCACTTGCAATTCTTGTGACATCAGTGCATGAGACACAATATGTCCACCTCCAAGGTATCACACATGCATGAAAAGCTTATGAGAAGTTTGTACATGTACTCCAATCAATGTGGCTTGCAAATTGCCTCTTCATCGTTCAAAAGCTGATCTTGATGAGAGTGAGCAAGGGAGAGTCCATTCCGGACTTGCTAGTGCAATTTGAAGGATTGTTGGAGCAAGTGACTCAAATGTACAAGGAAATTGACACCAACCTACACGCCATGATCTAGCGCATGGTGCTACGTAAAAGTTGGGATCCTTTGATCACTGTCTTTCATGGTGGGAAGGAGGAGGATTTCACATATGAGGCCATGTCCAAACGCGTGCGCATTACGGCCATGTAATGAAGCGGTAGTGAGGCTAACATTTCAGTCGATGGTGTACAGTATGCTGGTCATGGCAAGAACTCCTCTTCTGGTCAGAGCAGCAGCACAAGCGGTGGCGGTGAAGAAAGAGGTAATGCTTGCGGTAAAAAGAGGTCTAAGCGTCCAAGGAAGTGCCATAAGTGTGGCAAGCCTAAACATCAGGCATGAGAGTGTAAGGCTCTGAGGAGGGAAGACGGAGATCATGGTGGTACAAACCAAGGCCAAGGAAAGGGTAACAAGGAGTTGAAGAACATGATCGCTGAGAGCGTGCCTTCAATCAAAGGAGCAGTACTAATCAAGCGTAGAGCCTACGATCTTGACTCTTGCATGAACCACCCTTCTTCAAGGGAGAAGGATGGGTTCATCTCAAGTGAGGACACTGAACGTCGCTTCAGATGTGCAAACAGCAGCCTTGTCCATGCGTAAGGCAAGAAGGATAAATCGATTAGTATTAATGTGAACGTTGTTGGAAAAGACTTGAAGCTGGAGATTGTCGTCTACGTGGTGTCTTTTGCGGCAAATCTTTGGTCGGTGTCCAAAATCATGGACCACAACATGACGGTGGTCTTCACTAAGGAAAACGCCGCAATCCTAAACCGATTCTCCAAAGCCGGATGATACACCTTTGGCTGTCACCATGGCGGCCAACTCAATCCAAGACACAGATGCTGAGCTCTGGCACAAGCAGTTTGACCATGTGGCTCACAGCACACTAGAAGCTATGCAGTACCACGAAGTGGTTCTGTTGGAACTGGAGGAGAGAGAGCCTTGTCCAAGCAAACACATGGGACTCAAAGGACATCACTTGTGCTAAAAAATGGTTGTGTAATCACTCAAAATGATGGAGTACCTATAGAGGTAGAGCTTGGACAGGTCAGCCCTCTCACGAGCCACACCACTTAGCCATGGAGGCTAAGGCTTACACAATAAAGTCCATAGTCTCACATGAGAGAGGAAGTAAGCCTAGGAATCAGGCTAACCACTCACTCACAACTTAAAGAGCTAGAAAATGCTCTCATGGCATACTCCTAGTGGTCACATAACCCACAATCCCATGGAGAATCGCCATGTGTCCATGGCTAGCACACAAGGATCTGACCTCACCTACAAAGGAAGGAGAGGTACCTTTTTTCTAGTATGCACACTCTGACAAGGTTATCGAAGAAACTACGATCCTTTTGGATACTTCTCCTATCACGTCTTGACCCTCGACCTCTTGCCTTTTTCTTTTCTCAGGCTTTAGCCACCAAATACTACCTAGGACAACTCCTTGTGGCTTAGATGTTCCAGAGTTAGTCTTTGGAGCGAAAGGTCACTAGGTCAAATCCCAGCCCAAGGACTAGTTTTTTTTGTGACCAAGATAGGGACACGAAGGTTGTAAGAGACATCTTAGAACATTCCAAGGTCCTTCCTGGTGGCTGAAGCCACTTGGCGGTCACAGGGAGCGCCATGTAGGCAGGGGGGATGCCGCAATCCAGATTGCCCCCAAAGTGGCCCATCTAAGGAGCCAATGTGCGCCTAGGCTAGAGGATGGCTCTAGGAATATAAGAACGTGTCTGTTGCCTGTCATTGAGTACAGTTCTTACCTTTGAGACTCCTCACAGAGTTGTCCACCAGAGGTAGATACTAAAGAAGCATTGGTTGGTCTAAGCTCCAAGAGTTCGCTCCTCGCGTGAAAGTGACCAGGTACTAAGGACACAGTGCAAGGAAGTGATTCCTATGAACTGCTCAGTGTGGAACCTTGGCTCTGTGAGTGATATCATCTCTTGGTTGTAATACCAAGAGCGGTTGGCGGGAACTATTATGTGGGAACCCATTTTCTAGACCGTCGCCTCAGGCAGGTTGACAAAGGGTTATGGGTTTACACTGACTAGTTATAAGGCACGCTTCTGTGCACTCTCTTGCCCTCTCTGTCTTGTAGTGCGCATCAGCTCCATCAGCTCCATCTACTCCATCTACTCCATCTGCTCCATCTGCTCCATCAGCTCCAACGGCGGGTGCTGGCACTTAGCGAACAAGGGCCAAGGATAAGCCCTACCCTTGGAGGTATGACCCTTGCGCCCTAACCAAGATAAGCTCTGCCCTTGGAGGCAAGACCGTGGGTTCGCTAGTGTGTATTCTTCTCTGTTTGTAGTTGATCAACAGCTAAGGGATAAGCGACGAATCTGCACCTTGTAAATTGGTAGTACATTGCAGCCTACATCAGCCTACATTGACCTCAACAAAGTAGAGGAGTTGAGAAGCAGAGAAGCACTATGACGACATCCACGACGCTCACTCTCAAGCAGGTCAATTGCAAGATGTCAAAATTCACAGGGTTTGGTTTTCCCTTGTGGAGATGGCAATTTGAGATTATCATGAGCGTGCGTGGCTACTTGAAGATATTCCTTGAAGAAGAGGTTGACCTCCAAAACCAGTGAGAAGCTTAGAGTGTCAAAAATGAAGCGTGAAGTGTCAAAAAGGACATGGCACTTGTGATTCTTGTGACATCAGTGCATGAGTCACAACATGTCCACCTCCAAGATAACACACATGCATCAAACACTTATGAGAAGCTTCCACATGTACACCAATCAACGGCTCTTGCAAATTGCTTCTTCATCCTTTCAAAAGCTCTTTTCGATGAGGGTGAGCGAGGGAGAGTTGATTCCAGACTTCCTTTTGCAGTTTGAAGGACTACAAGAGCAAGTGATCCAAATGAACTGGGAAATTGACACAAACATGCAGACCATGAGCTTCCTTGTTGTGCTACTTGAAAGGTGGAGTCCTTTGATCACCGTCTTTGGCGGTTGGAAGGAGGAGGATTTGACGTATGAGGCAGTTTCCGAGTACGTGTGTAACGAGGCCATGTATCGAGCAGTAGTGAGACTAACATTTCTCTTGGGTTGCCTTGTCAGAGTGTGCTGACTAGGAAAAAGGTACCTCTCCTTAATTTTTATGTGAGGTGAGGTCCTTGTGTGCTAGCCATGGACACATGGCAATTCTCCATGGGATTGTGGGTTATGTGACCACTAGGAGTGTGCCATGAGTGCATTTCCTAGCTCTCTAGGTTGTGTGTGAGTGGTCCGCTTGATTGCTAGGCTGATTTCCTCTCTTGTGTGAGATTATGGACTCTTGTGTATGAGCCTTAGCCTCCATGGCTAAGTGGTGTGGCTTGTGAAAGGGCTGACTTGCCCAAGCTCTAGCTCTATATCTACTCCATCATTTTGAGTTCTTCAGCACAAGTGATGCCCTTCCAGTCCCACATGATCGCTGCTCCAAGGCTCCCTCTCTCCTTCAGATCCAATACTTGGTATCAGAGCCAAGTTCTGCCACTTGCAGCCAGCACAAGCCGTCACATTGAGAGTGACGTGTGAGGTCAAACCTTCACCAAATTTGACAATCCACCACTATATATTCAAGTTCAAGAGACAAGCTTACGAACAAGCCCAAGATCGCGAATATCCAACGATCGGATTGAGAGTTATGCTCAAAACGAGGTCGGCCATGGCTACACTCTTCTCTCTGATGACCATAGCTCTCTTGTTTATTTGTCAAACTTAAAATGTAGCACATACGAATTGAAAATTTTTTCCTAAGCTTTCCATTGGTGCAAAAGTATTTACATTCCATAGGTACGTTAGGGAGAAACGCCGTTCACAAGGTGGCTGGTGTGAGCTGGAGTAGGAGCAGAAGCATACCATTTTTTAAAAAGGGCATATCTCTGAAAATCCCCTGTTGATGACCCTATTTTATGGCTCAATCTGAAAGGTTTTGAGCTGAATTTTCCAGTGGTGGGCTCAGTTTTCTCATCATGCCCATTCTGCTGGCCTCTACAGTCCATTTTGTGTCAGACAGATTTCTAGCACAAGTAGCAGTAGAAGCAAGGGTAGCGCCGCCACTCAAGGGTACCGGTGAGCATCACCAAGGCTCAAAATGGCAGCATCAGGCGTGGTAACAGCAACCCAGCTCTTGGTGAGGCTGGAAGGTTGCACCAACTTCACGTTTTGGAAGATCCGTACACCTCTCCTTTTGGAGGAGACGAACTTGTGGGAGGTGGTGAGCGGCGACAAGCGCACTCCGCCTCCACAGGCAAAAGGCATCACCGCAACAGAGGTGGTGGTGGGGAAGACGCCGCAGAAGGGTGCAACAGATGCAAGTTCATCTACAACTACAGCGACGGCATATGAGGAGTGGAAGAAAAAGGACAGGCAAGCTTACAGGCTACTTGTCAACACCATCTCCAACCCTCATCTTTAGTACGTGGGTAACAAGGCTACTGCAAAAGAGGGGTGGGAGTCGTTGTGCAAGAAGTATGAGAGCAAGGATCCTGCATTCCTCATGCGTTTGGAAGAGAAGATGATGGCGTTGAAAATGCGGGGTGGCAAAGGGATGGAGGCGTACTTGGACAGGGTAAAGGAGCTAGCAAAGCAGCTGAAAGGGACCGGCAACCCTGTGAAGGACACGCGCTTCCTCCTCCTCTTGCTGAGAGGACTTCGAACGAGCTATAACACGGTGCGAGACACATTGGAGTGCCAGCCGACTCTCGACCTCGACTTCATCTCCACGCACCTGGTGTAAGTAAAACTACGTCGCAATGCAGCAAAGCGCAATGGCGGCAGCAGTAGTAGTGAAGCAGCTTTCATGGCCATGGGCTCACGCAACCAACAGCAGCAGCAGTCTGGCCAGCAGAGAGGCAAGAAGAAGGGCAAGTGCCACTATTGCCAGAAAGAGGGGCACTACAAGAAAGAGTACTTCAAGTTCAAGAGGGACTAGAAGGAGCAGCAACAGCAGCAACAAAAGAAGCAATCTCCACAACAACAGCAGCAGCAGTCAGAGCAACTTCAGCAGTAGCAACAGCAATTGAACCAGACCGGCGTGCACCATTTTGGCAACATGAACGTAGACAAGGAGGTGCGCGACCGCCTCTTCATGACAAAGTCTGACATGTCGCAGAAGGAAAAGGTGGATCTGGCGTGGTACAAGGACTCCAGGTCTACCAAGAGTCTGACCCACCACAAGGAGTGCTTTACGTAGCTGTTGTCCATTCCCCCCACACCCATTGGTTTGGGTGATGATCGGGTGGTGTATGCTGAGGGGATTGGGATTGTGGAGATGTGGTTGGAGACCCCGCGTGTCATTGAAGTGGGAGTGTTCCATGGCGTGTTGTATGTGCCTGATGCTGCGTTCAACCTTCTCTAAGTGTCCTCTCTTACCAATACAGGACTCCACATTGTCTTTGACGATGACTATGGCTTCATACTCGACAAGGAAACAGGAGAGGAGTTTGCCAGGTCAGTGAAAGAAGGCGATATGTACCGCCTGCAAGGGGCGACCAAGATCCCCCGCGAGCACAACCTTGCAACAGTGGTGCAGGCCACAAATGGAAAAATCTGGAATGCGCGCTACAGCCATATAGGCATGAGTGTCTTTCAGCAACTTCAAACAAAGCAGATGGTACGTGACTTGCCCACCATCTCTAACTTTGAGTACCTGTTGTGCATCGGCTATTTGGAGGGGAAGCAGCATTGCGAGGCGTTCTCTTGAGCACGAGAGCGCGCGAAGGAGGTGCTGCAGCGGGTCCATATAGACTTATGTGGTCTGATGCAGACCCAGAGCTTTGGAGGCTCTAGGTATTTTCTCACCTTCATTGATGATTTTAGCTGTTACACTACTGTGTACTTCCTTTCCTCCAAGGACTAGTGCTTTGACAAGTTCAAGGCGTTCAAGGCCATGGTGGAGAGTGACACGGGCAAGAAAATCAAGGCGCTACGCAGTGACGGCGTGTGAGAGTACCTGAGCAAGGAGTTCTAGGACTACGTCGCAAGAGCAGGCATCAAGGCAGAGCATACCGCACCATACTTGCCACATCAAAATGGCGTAGAGGAACGCGCCAACCGCACCATCGTTGTGTCGGCGCGCTCCATGTTGTACGCAGCTCGGCTCACGTACGACTTTTGGGCTGAAGTAGTGAGCACTACAGTGTACATCAAGAACCGTCCAACAAAGGCCCTGGAGCACATGACGCCGTACGAGGCCTGGTTCAGTAAGAAGCCGACCGTGGGTCATCTTCGCGCATTTGGCAGCTTGGCGCACATTCAGAAGCCAAAGGAGAAGCGGCAAAAGTGGGACACGAAGAGTGCACGGATGCTTATTATTGGCTACTACGTGGCAAGCAAGGCGTATCGCCTCTACGAGAGGGACAGAGGCCACGTCATCATCTCCTGGGATGTCGTCTTCAACGAGAGCATCATCGGCACCACCATTGTCTATGTAGAGGTAGCAGAAGCAGCACCTGACGAGGCTGTGGAAGTAGACATTCTCCCTGATCCCGTATCTCCAGATCCTTCCTCTATTCTTACCGTGGGAGAACCTCTCTATTCTCCCATGTTTGATGCAGCAGATATAGCGGCCTCATTGGCAGAAGCAGAGGAAGAAGATACACCACCATCAGTAGGAGCAATTGTGCCGGCAGCACCGCGCCAGCCACCTAAAAACGCTCCAGCACCACGTCGGAGGTACCCTCTCAGGATGCGCTATAAGCCTGGTGAGCGCGGGCATTTCTGGATGCTCCAGAAACCAGACCACATGAACGTCGCAGTTGCAAAAGACTCTGATGAGCCGACATTCTACAAGGAGGCTATGGATGCACCAGATACAGCAGATTGGGCGCATGCTGTGCAGCAAGAGATACAGTCGCAGCTCGACAACGGTACGTGGGAGCTGACTGAGCGTCCACCTGGACGTAAGATGATCAAGTGCAAGTGGGTGTTCAAGAAGAAGCGCGGAGCACATGGAAAAGTACAAGGCTAGGCTCGTCGCCAAGGGCTACCTGTAGCAGGAAGGCATCAACTACACAGAAACCTTTGCTCTTGTTGCAACTTTTGCCTTTGTACGTACGCCCCTTTCCTATGCAGCAGAAGAGGACTTTCAGCTTCACCACATGGACGTCAAGACGACGTTCCTAAATGGTGACTTGGAGGAAGAGATTTGCATGGAGCAACCGGAGGGGTTCGTCATAAATGGCCAGGAGCACCTGGTTTGCAAACTACAGAAGTCGCTGTACGGCCTAAAGCAAGCGCCGCCTGCTTGGAACCAGAAGTTGGATGCGATGTTGTAGTACATGCGGTTTGAGCACAGCGAGTGTGACCATAGCGTCTATTGCTCGCAGCATGGTCATGAGGTGCTCATCATCATCATATTTGTGGATAATATGCTCCTTCTTTCCAAGAGCATGTCTGCACTGCAAGAGATCAAGGAGGCCATGCAGGAGCGCTTCCAGATGTCTGATCTCGGGGAGACATCATACTTCCTCGGTATCCAGATCACGTGTGACCTCAAATCACGCTCTCTCTCACTACAGCAGAGCCGCTACATCAAGAATGTCTTGCAGCGGCTCGGCAAAGCAGAGGCAAAACCCATCCGCACGCCGCTAGAGACGCGGCAGTACCTCGTGAGCTTCAATGGAGAAGCAAATGCAGCTGAGCGACAGAAGTACCAGAGCGCCGTCGCCAGCCTCACGTACCTGATGGTTGCAGCCAGGCCGGACCCCGCACAGGCTGTTAGCGCTGTTAGCCAGTATATGGCAAGCCCCGGACGTGAGCACCAGAAGGCAGTGAAGCGGATCTTCCGCTACCTTACTGGAACCATCAACACTGGCATCACCTACAACGGCAACGACAATAGCATCATCGGCTATACAGACACTGATTGTGCTTCAAATCCTGAGGACCGCAAATCCATCTCTGGACATGTGTTCCTCATGAATACTGGGGCCATCAGCTGGTGTAGTAAGCGACAGGTGGTCGTGGCCACTTCAAGCACAGAAGCTAAGTACGTCTCTCAGCTTTGGAGCAAAGGAAGCAGTTTGGCTTCAGCGTCTCATGGCGGAGATGAGTGGGAGTGCACTAGTTCCAGTTCCTGTGTGCGTTCAAAACCAGAGCGTAGTCGCATTCGCCAAGAATCCTAAGCACCATGCACGCACCAAGCACATTGACATCACATATCACTTCATCAGCTACATGGTGTATGAGGGTACTATCAAGCTGGAATTTACTCCAACCAGCAAATAGGTCGCTGATTTATAGACCAAGCCAGTGACTCGTAAGAAGCAGCAGTTCTGCATGAAGGCATATGGACTCAGCCAACTCTGACTGCGGCAAATTGGGAGATTGTTGGAAAAGAAGCCATCTTGCTTGGTTTCAAGTCCACAGGAGCGAGTTCCAGAAAAGTAACACATGCCTTCTTCGATCGTCAATCCGACTTCACCACTAAAAAGATGAGGTGGCCAAATTACTACGGTGCAAGTTTGAGGCCGATCCAACGGTCGGATTGGGAGATATGAATTTTCAAAGTTTTCAGGATCATGGACGGCCGATATCCGGGTGACCATGAGTGATGGCTCCATGCCTTAGCCTGAGAAAAGAAAATGGCAAGAGGTCCTGGGTCAAGACCTGATGGGAGAAATATCCAAAAAGGTCCTTGATTCTTGGGTTGCCTTGTCAAAGTGGGCTGACTAGGAAAAGGATACCTCTCCTTCCTTTTTAGGTGAGGTGAGATCCTTGTGTGCTAGCCATGGACATATGGCGATTCTCCATGGGATTGTGGGTTATGTGACCACTAGGAGTGTGCCATAAGAGCATTTCGTAGCTCTCTAGCTGGTATGTGAGTGGTCAGCCTGATTGGTAGGCTGATTTCCTCTATTGTGTGAGATTATGGACCCTAGTGTATGAGCCTTAGCCTCCATGGCTACGTGGTGTGGCTTGTGAGAGGGCTGACTTGCCCAAGCTCTAGCTCTATATGTACTCCATCATTTGAGTGATTCAACAACCATTCTTCATCACAAGTGATGCCCTTCCAGTCCCACATGGTCGCTGCTCTAATGCTCTCTCTCTCGTCCAGATCCAACAATTTCAGCCTATGGTCCGTAGTATAGTGGTCGTGGCAAGAATTCCTCTTCTGGTCAGAGTAGCAGCAGAAGCGGTGGCTGTGGAGGAAAAGGCAATGGTGGCGGTGGAAAGAGTTCAAAGCGTCGTGAGAAGAGCCATAACTATGGCAAGCGTGGGCATTGGGCACGGAAGTGCAGGCCTCCCAAGAAGGAAGACGCAGATCATGGTGGTAGATATGAGGGTAAAGGAAAGGGTAAGGAGTTGACGAACATGATGGCTGAGAGCTTCCGGCAACCAAGGAAGTGGCACTGCTCAAGCGTGGAGCCTACGTGATGGACTCTGGCACGAACAACCACTCTTCAAGGGAGAAGGATGGGTTTATCACTATTGGGGACACTGAACGTCGCTTCAGGTATAAGAACGGTAGCCTTGTCCATGCGCAAGGCGAGGGAGATAAGTTGATGAGCATCAATGTGAATGGTGCTGACAAAAACTTCAGGCTGGAGAACGTTGTCTATGTGCCGTCTTTTGCGACAAACCTCTTCTCAGTGTCCAAAATCACGGACCACGACATGAAGGTCGTCTTCACGGAGGAGGAGGTTGTGATTGTCAAAAACAAGGACATCATGTTAGGAAAGGAACCATCCGGCTCAGTTTCAGGTCCATAGGAGCAAGTTTCGAGAAACTACCAAATTCTGGCTCCGATCGTCGATTCGGCTTCATCATTGAAAATATCAAGTGGAAAAATCTCTACAGTCCAAGTTTCAAGCCGATCGAATGGTCAGATTGCGAGATATGGTTTTTCAAAGTTTTCGGGGTCATCGACCGCCGATATCTGGGTGATCATGGGCGATGGCTCCATGCCTTAGCCTGAGAAAAGAAAAAGGCAAGCGGTCCAAGGCTAAGACCTGATGGGAGAAACATCCAAAAAGGTCCTAGATTCTTGGGTAGCCTTGTCACAGTGTGCAGACTAGGAAAAAGGCACCTCTCCTTACTTTTTAGGTGAGGTGAGATCCTTGTGTGCGAGCCATGGACACATGGCGATTCTCTATGGGATTGTGGGTTATGTGGCCACTAGGAGTGTGCCATGAGAGCATTTTCTAGCTCTCTCGGCCGTGTGTGAGTGGTCAGCCTGATTGCTAGGCGGATTTCCTCCCTTCTGTGAGGTTATAGACTCTAGTGTGTGAGCCTTAGCCTCTATTGCTAAGTGGTGTGGCTTGTGATAGGGCTGAGTTGCCCAAGCTCTAGCTCTATATGTATTCCATCATTTTAAGTGATTCAACAGCCATTCTTTAGCACAGGTGATGCCCTTTCGGACCCACATGCTCGCTGCTCCAAGGCTCCCTCTCTCCTCCAGATCCAACACATCAAGATCTCCTATCCCAAGGAGAGTCTTGTCGTACAGGTCCCAAGAGTTGATGGGCTCTACGTGCTACAGACCAAACCCCTTCAAACTACAAATGAGGGATATGCGGCGGTTGAAGAGCCCAGGTCTCCAAAGCTTGATGTTGTACCACAAGCCGTCATAGTGGCGGCCAACTCCACCGACACAAATGCTGAACTGTGGCACATTCGTTTTGGCCACGTGGCCGAGAGCACACTGCAAGCTATGCAGCAGCACGAAGAGATTAATGGGATGGAAGGATGCAAGGTCAAGGATGAGGGAAAGAGCAAGAAGTTGTGTGAGCTATGCCTCCAAGGCAAGGCAAAGAGAGAGCCCTTTGAGCGTTATGGGGAATGTGCGGTAGCAATCATGGACATGATTCACTTTGATGTGTGCGGACCATTCCGCACCCCATTGAACGGCGGCAGCAAGTACTTGTTGACCTTCATCGATGACCACAGTCGCAAGATGTGGATCTACTTCCTTAAGACGAAGAAAGAGGTCAAGGAGAAGCTGTTGGAGTTTGTCACGATGGTAAAGCAGCAGACAAACAAGAAGGTCAAGGCACTGCGCACAAACGATGGTGGTGAGTACGAGGCGTGCAAAAGCTAGTTGAGCCAACACGGCTTCAACCACCAAACCACCACGCCTTATACCCCCCCGAGCAATGGCGTTGCTGAGCGGATGAACCAGACTATCCTCGGGATGAGACGAAGAATGCTCTTCGACGCCAAACTCCCACCTTGCTTCTGGGCTGAGCTACAAGAACTATTTGCTACCTTCTTAATCTCACTCCAAAAGCCGCGCTTGGAAGGCGTTGTAAGAAGCAGCAAGAGAAGCACCTTAGGA
This sequence comes from Penium margaritaceum, assembly GCA_023375785.1. Taxonomy (NCBI): domain Eukaryota; kingdom Viridiplantae; phylum Streptophyta; class Zygnematophyceae; order Desmidiales; family Peniaceae; genus Penium; species Penium margaritaceum. Next base: position 201,076 of record SZWC01001149.1, read on the forward strand.
CGCCATAGGAGGCTTGGTGAAGGAAGAAGCCAGATGCCTCACACTTGAGGGTCTTTGGCTGTACCGCACTTGCAAAGGTTCAAGTAGGAGAAAGAAGTGGCAAGCTGGATACACGTGCTCGTACGTGTGATATGGTCAGATACGACACTACACACAAGGCGTACAAGGTATGGGACCAAGCGGATGGAAAGCTCATGAGGAACCAAGATGTCGAGTTTGATGAAAGGACGCTCGGCAAGGGAGAGTCGCCGGACCCTGTCCATCATCCCAAATCAGGAGAGTAGGTTGTGTTCCCCGAGTCAGGTGATGAGGCACCAGAGAATTTGTAGATGGTGCTAGTGAAGGAGGGTGCTCGAGGGAGAGTCGCTATGTAGGCTGACACAGCGACGGACTCTGACACTGAGTGTGAGTCGTCCGAGGCCTCTGAGCCAAACTCTGAGGCCAGTGGCTCCTCCAAAAAAAACGGTTCATTGGCAGCGCAAGAGCACCAAAAGAACCTAAGCCTTGAAGCACCACTAGTAACACTCCGGCGTAGTACGCGCCAGAAGAAACCTTTGCCCAAGTACGATGCTGAGACTACAGAATGGACCGGACTCAACTGGTCATACTTGGCTCAGGGAGAGCCTGTGACCGAAACGGAGGCTATGAATATGCCAGATGCAGTCAAGTGGAAGGAGGCAATGGATAGCGAACTCGCATCCATTGAAGAGAACGGAACATGGGTTTTGGTGGACAGGCCCCCAAACGCACACGTGGTGGGGTCAAAGTGGATACTTCGGAAAACGTTAAAGCAGGATGGTATTATCGACAAGTACAAGGAAAGACTTGTAGCGAAGGGCTTTTCCTAGGATGTAGGCTTAGAGTACAAGGAGACCTTTGCGCCTGTCGTCACCTTTGCCTCCATCAGATCCATGTTGGGCATCGTTGTTGCAAAAGATCTGGAGGTCCACCACATGGATGTCAAGACAGCTTTCTTCTACGGGAAGCTAGACAAAGAAGTGCTGATGGAAGTGCCCGAGGGAGTGAAAGCTCCAGACGACAAGGTTTGCAAACTGGTCAAAGCACTCTTGGGGTTGAAACAGGCCCCAAAGATGTGGTACAAGGAGATGGACGACTTCATGGCCGGGCTTACCTTCACGTACTTTCAGAATGACCCTAGTGTTTATGTGCGGGAGGATGTGCAAGGCTTGCTGCTGGTTGCAATTTACGTGGATGACCCGATCATCTGCTTGTCATTGGTCGAGCTGTTGAACAAGGTAAAGACATATTTCAGCAACAGGTTCAAGATGAAGGATATGGGTCTACTCGAGTTCTACAATTGCCTACATGGCGCTCCTTGTGACCGCGAAGTGATGCCAGCCACCACGAAGGACCTTGGAATGTTCTAAGATGTCTTTTAGAACCTTCTTGTCCCCCCTTTGGTCATAAAGAAAATAAGTCACCGGGCTCAGATTTGACCGAGTGATCTCCTACTCCACAGACTAACTCTAGAACATCTAAGCCACAAGGAGTTGTCTTAGTTAGTATTTGCAGGATATTCTATCCAGATTAGACCAAAGGGACTTGCTCAAAAGGAGTAGTGGATGCCTTGTCTATCTAGACCAGACTTAGGAGACTGACTCCAAAGGAGCAGTGCATGCCTAGTCCGTCTGGTACCTGTGCAAATATCAGCCATGGACAATGAGTATATCAGGTCATTAAACTCTCCCTTGCACCTGTGTCCATTAGCTGTGAGATCTCTCCTCTGTCCAACAGTCTTGGCCTCAGTCTTCGTCTGCTACGTTGACCATATCGATGCCTCGAGAACTTGCAGAGTGCAAGTCACTGTCAATCGCCTTTGTCATGTTATCTGCGAGCATCTTCCTGGTCTCCATGTATTCCACGTCAACTATCTCCTCTGCGACCAGGTCACGTGAGTAGAGGTAATTGATGTCGATGTGCTTGGTTCGCCGGGAGATGACATCATCCTGTGTTGTTTTCATGGCGCTCCTGTTGTCAATGCGGACCTCTCTTGCCTCTGTTTGTGGTACTTGCATCTGGGCAAGCAAAGTGCGTAGCCTCTATGTCTCCTTACATGCTTATGACAGAGCAATGTATTCTGCCTTAGCGGTAGAGAGGTTGACACAGTCTTGCTTTCTGCTTGCGAAAGAGACTACCACCGTTCAAGAGGCACACAAAGCCTGGGATGGACTTTCTGTCATCGATTTTTCCTCCCTTGTCAGGGTCTGTGTAGCACACCAGCCTCTGCGGATCAGATCCTTCTTGGCCTCCAAATTGGAGTCCCATGTGTCAGGTCTTATGTAGGTAGCGCATGATGCGGTTGACTGCTTGCTAGTGTTGTGGTCCTGGATTGGCCACAAACCTGCTCACTTATCTCACAGCATAGCAAATATCAGGGTGTGTTCCTGACATGGCATACATGACGCTGTAGACAACACACTGGTAGAGAATATTCTTCATTTCACGTCGTTCTGCTTCCGTGCTGGGGCTCATGGAGGAGGAGAGCATGATGTCTCTTCTCATGGGTGTGCTGATGGGCTTGCACTCCTCCATGTTGTAGCGCTTCAAGACCTCCATGATGTACTTGGTCTGGTTCAGCTCGATGGTGCCTGCTGCCCGATTGCGGTGGATGGCTATCCCGAGGTAGAACTCGAGCGGACCCATGTCCTTCATCTTGAACCTCTTGCTGAAATCTGTCTTCAGCTTGTTCAACAACTTGATTGATGACGACCACATGATCGAGTCATCCACGTACCTTTCAACGAGCATGAAGGCTTCCTCATCCTCCCGCACATAGACTCTAGGTGTTGGGAAAGGAGCCATCAGGCTCAGTTTCAGGTCCACAGGAGCAAGTTCCAGGAAAGTACCAAATGCCTGCTCCGACCGTTGATCCGACTTCATCATTGGAAATATCAGGTGGCGAAATGTCTACGGTCGAAGTTTGAGGCCGATCCAACGGTCGGATTGAAATACATGAATTTTCGAAGTTTCGGGGGTCATGAACCGTGGATGTCTGGGTGGCCATGGGTGATGGCTCCATGCCTTAGCCTGAGAAAAGAAAATGGCAAGAGGTCCAGGGTCAAGAACTGATGGGAGAAATATCCAAAAAGGTCCTTGGTCTTAGGATTGCCTTGTCAGAGTGTACTGACTAGGATAAAGGTACCTCTCCTTACGTTTTAGGTGAGGTGAGATCCGTGTGTGCTAGCCATGGACACATGGCGATTCTCCATGGGTTTGTGGGTTATGTGACCACTAGGAGTGTGCCATGAGATCATTCTGTAGCTCTCTAGGTTGTGTGTGAGTGGTCAGCCTGATTGCTAGGCTGTTTCCCCCCTTGTGTTTGATTATGGACTCTAGTGTGTGAGCCTTAGCCTCCATGGCTAAGTGGTTTGGCTTGTGGGAGGGCTGACTTGCCCAAGCCCTAGCTCTATATGTACTCCATTATTTTGAGTGGTTCAACAACTATTCTTCAGCACAAGTGATGTCCTTCTAATCACACATGCTCGCTGCTCCAAGGCTCCTTCTCTTCTCCAGATCCAAGATTTGGTATCAGAGCCAAGTTCTGCCACTTTCAGCCAGCACAAGTCATCACTTTGAGAGTGACGGGTTGGGGAAAAACCTTCACAAGATTTGACAATCGACCACAGGATCTTCAAGTTCAAAAGACAAGCTTTCCAACGAGCCCAACATCATGAAGATCCAATGGTTGGATTGAGAATTATGCTCAAAACGAGGTCGGCAAGGGCTACACTCTTCTCTATGAGTAAGACTTTCGCCTTGTGATGACCATAACTCTCTCGTTTCTTTGACAAATTTAAAAAGTGGCACATGCCAATTGTAGTATTTTTCCTAAGATTTACATTGGTGCAAAACTATTAGCATTCCATCGATTCGTTTTGGAGAAATGTCGTTTACAAGCTGGCTTGTCTGAGTTGCAGTAGGAGCAGAAGCATACCTTGTTTTCAAGAGGGCATATGTTTTGAAATCGCCTGTTGATGACCTTGTTTTATGGGTCGATCTGAACGTTTTTTAGCTGCATTTTCCAGTGGTGGGCTCCTTTTTTCAAAATTCCCAAACTGCTGGCATCTACAGTCCATTTTCTGTCAGACAGATTTTTGGCAGAAGCAGCGGCAGAAGCAGGGGTAGCGCCGCCATCCAAGGGCAGCGGTGAGCATCACCAAGGCTCAAAATGGCAGCAGCTGGCGTTGTAACAGGAGCCCAGCCTTTGGAGAGGCTGGAGGGACGCGCTACCTTCACGTTTTGGAAGATCCGTACCCGCCTACTTTTGGAGGAGAGGGGCTTGTGGGAGATGGTGAGCAGCGACGAGCCGGCTCCAGTTCCACAGGCAAAAGGCATAACCGCAGTGCAGGTGGTAGTGGAGAAGACGCCCCAAAAGGGTGCAGCTGATGCGGGTTCTTCTGCAGCTGTACCAGCGACGTATGAGGAGTGGAAGAAAACGGACAGGCAGGCCTACACGTTGCTTGTCAACACCATCTCCAACCCGCATCTTCAGTACGTGATTGACAAGGCTACTGCAAAGGAGGGGTAGGACACGTTGTGCAAGAAGTATGAGAGCAAGGATCCTGCATTCCTCATGCTTTTGGAGGAAAAGATGATGGCGCTGAAAATGTTGGGTAGTGAAGGGATAGAAACGTATCTAGACAGGGCAAAGGAGCTGGCAAAGCAGTTGAGAGCGGCCGGTTACCCTGTGGAAGAGGCGCGTTTCATCCTCCTCTTACTGAGGGGACTCCCAACCAGCTACGACACAGTGCGAGAGACGCTGGAGTGCCAGCCAACTCTCGACCTCGACTTCATCTGCACACACCTGGTGCAGGTGGAATTGCGTCGCAATGCAGCAAAGCGCAATGGCGGCGGCAGCATTGAAGCAGCTTTTGTGGCCATGAGCTCACGCAACCCGTAGCAGCAGCAGCAGTCTAGGCCGCAAAAAGGCAGAAAGAAAGGCAAATGCCACTACTGGCAGAAAGAGGGACACTACAAAAAGGAGTGTTTCAAGCTCAAGAGGGACCAGAATGAGCAGCAGTAAAAGCAGTCATCACAGCAGCAACAGCAAAAGCAGCAGCAGCAAAATTAGCAGCAGCAGGCAGCAGTCACAGCAGCGTCAGCAGCAGTAGCAGCAGCAGCAAAACCAGGTTGGTGTGAACCACTTTGGCAACATGAATGTGGCCAAGGAGGTGTGCAACCGTCTCTTTATGGCAAAGTCTGACATGTCGCAGGTGGAGAAGGTGGATCTCGCATGGTACAAGGACTCAGGATGTACCAAGAGCATCACACACCACAAGGAGTGGTTTACACGGCTGCTGTCCATCCCTCCCCGTCCTACCGCTATGAGTGATGATCGGGTGGTGTATGCAGAGGGGATTGGGGTTGTGGAGATGTGGTTGGAGTTCCCATGTGGCATTGAAGTGGGAGTGTTCCATGACGTGCTGTATGTACTTGATGCCGCATTCAACCTCCTTTGAGTCTCCTCCCTTACAAACACAGGACTGCGCGTTGTCTTCGATGATGACTATGGCTACATCCTCAATAAGGATAGAGGAGAGGAGTTGGCCAAGTCGGTGAAGGAGGGCGATATGTACCGCCTGCTTGGGGCAACCAAGATCCCGCGTGAGCAGAGTCTTGCAGCAGTGGTGCAAGCGACAGACGGCCAGATCTCGCATGCGCGCTACGGCCACATCCGCATGCGCGCCTTGTAGCAGCTTCAATCAGAACAGATGGTGCGTGACCTGCCTACCATCTCTAACTTTGAACAGCAGTTGTGCATTGGCTGTTTGGAGGGGAAGCAGCACCGGGAGGCGTTCTCCGGAGCAGGGGAGCGTGCAAAGGTGGTGTTGGAGCTGGTCCAGACGGACTTGTGCAGACCGATGCAGACCCAGAGCTTTGGAGGCTCTAGGTATTTCTTGACCTTCATTGATGATTTCAGCAGTTACACTGCTGTGTATTTCCTTCCTTCCAAGGACCAGTGCTTTGACAGGTTCAAGGAGTTCGAGGCCATGGTGGAGAACCAGACAGGCAAGAAGATCAAGGCGCTACGTAGCGATCACGGTGGAGAGTACCTACACAAGGAACTCCAGGACTACCTTGCAACAGCTGGTATCAAGTCGTAGCGTACCACGCCGTAGTTGCAGCAGAACGACATAGCAGAACGTGCCAAGCGTACCAATGTGGAGTCGGCGTGCTCCATGCTGCACACGGCTCGGTTGATATACGAGTTCTGGGGTGAAGTCGTGAGCACTACCGTCTACATCAAGAACTGCAGTTCAACTAAGGCGATGGAGCAAATGGCGCCGTACGAGGTGTGGTTCGGCAAGAAACCGAACGTAGGTCATCTCCGAGCATTTGGCAGCCTGGCGCACATGCACGTGCCCAAGGAGAAGCGGCAAAAATGGGATGCAAAGAGTGCGCAGATGCAGATGATTGGCTACGACGTGGCAAGCAAGGCCTATCACCTCTATGAGAGGGATATAGGCCACGTCATCATCTCCAGGGATGTCCTCTTCAACGAGAACAACATCATCGGTACCAATACTGTCTGTGAAGAGGCAGCAGAACCAGCAGCTAACGAGACAGTGGGAGCAGGAATCCTTCCTGACCAAGCCTCTCCTGGTCCTTCCTCTACTATGACAGTGGGAGAAAAAATCTACTCTCCCATGTCAGATGCAATAGATACAGCAGCCTCATCGTCAAAAACAGAGGAAGGAGATGGAGCACAACCAGCAACAGCAGTTGTGCTTGCTGCACCGCGCCAGCCGCCCTCTAACGCTCTAGTACCAGGTCGCAGGTACCCTCTTAGGGTGTGTTACAAGCCTGGTGAATGCGGCCATTTCTCAATGCTGTAGAAACCAGAACAGATGAACGTTGCAGTTGTAGTAGATTCAGATGACCCAACGTCATACAAGGAAGCCATGGCTGCACCGAATGCAGCAGATTGGGCGCAAGCCGTGCAGCAAGAGATACAGTCGCAGCTGGACAACGGCACATGGGAGCTGACTGAGTGTCCACCTGGACGTAAGGTGATCAAGTGCAAGTGGGTGTTCAAGAAGAACCCGGGAGCAGATGGTAACCTGGAAAAAAACAAGGCGAGGCTGGTCGCCAAGGGCTACTCGCAGAAGTTTTTGCCCCTGTTGCAAAGTTTGCCTCTGTGCGCACGCTTCTCTCTTTTGCAGTAGCTGAGGACTTCGAGGTTCTCCACATGGATGTCAAGACGGCATTCTTGAATGGTGACTTGGAGGAGGAGATCTACATGGAGCAGCCGGAGGGGTTCGTCATGGATGGCCAAGTGCACCTGGTTTGCAAGCTGCAGAAGTCGCTATACGGCCTCAAGCAAGCGTCACGTGCTTGAAACCACAAGTTGGATGCGGCGCTCCTGTGCATGTGGTTTGAGCACATCGAGTGTGACTACAGCGTGTATTGCTCGCAGCATAAGCATGAGATCCTCATCATCATTGTCTATGTGGATGACATGCTCCTCCTTTCCAACCGCATGTCTGCACTACAGGAGTTCAAGGACGCCATGCAGGAGCGCTTCCACATGTCTGATCTCGGGGAGGCGTCATACTTCCTCGGCATCCAGATCACGCGTGATTGCAAATCACGCTCTCTCTCGCAACAGCAGAGTCGCTACATCAAGGGAGTCCTATAGCGGTTCGGCATGGCAGGGGCAAAACCCATCAGCACGCCGCTGGAGACGCGGCAGTACCTCGTAAGCTTCAATGGAGAAGCAGATGCAGCCGAGCGGCAGAAGTACCAGAGCGCCGTCGGTAGTCTTGTGTACGTGATGGTGGCCACCAGGGCGGACCTCGCACAGGCTGTGAGTGTTGTGAGCCAGCATATGGCTAATCCCGGAACGGAGCACCAGAAGGCATTGAAGCAGATCTTCCGCTATCTTGCCGGAACCATCAACGTCGGCATCACCTAGAACGGCAACGACAACATCATCATCGGTGACACAGATGCAGATTGGGCTTCAAATCCTAAGACCCGAAAGTCCATCTCTGGACATGTATTTCTCATGAATGGAGGTGCCATCAGCTGGTACAACAAGCGGCATGTGGTCGTTGCCACCTCGAGTAGAGAAGCTGAGTACGTATCTCTCAGCTTTGGAGCCAAGGAAGCAGTTTGGCTCGAGTGTCTCATGGCAGAGATGAGTGGGAGTGCAGCAGTTCCAGTTCCTCTGCGCGTCGACAACCAGAGCACAATCGCGCTCGCCAAGAATCCTGAGCACCATGCACGCACCAAGCACATTGACATCGCATATCATTTCATCAGGCACATGGTGCACGAGGGTTCTATCAAGCTAGTGTTTACTCCAACCAGCAAGCAAGTCGCTGATTTCTGCACCAAGCCAGTGACCCATGAGAAGCAAGAGTTCTGCATGAAGGCATGTGGACTCAGCCCACTCTGACTGCGGCAAAGTGGGAGATTGTTGGGAAAGGAGTCATCAGGGGTCATGGACAGTCGATGTCTGGGTGGCCATAGGTGATGGCTCCATGCCTTAGCCTGAGAAAAGGAAAAGGCAAGAGGTCCACGGTCAAGAACTGATTGGAGAAATATCCAAAAAGGTCCTTGGTCTTAGGATTGCGTTGTCAGAGTGTATTGACTACAATAAAGGTACCTCTCCTTACTTTTTAGGTGAGGTAAGATCCTTGTGTGCTAGCCATAGACACATGGGGATTCTCCATGGGTTTGTGGGTTATGTGACCACTAGGAGTGTGCCATGAGAGCATTCTCTAGCTCTGTAGGTCGTGTGTGAGTGGTCAGCCTGATGTTTAGGCTGACTTTTCCCCTTGTGTGAGATTATGGACTCTAGTGTGTGAGCCTTAGCCTCCATGGCTAAGTGGTGTGGCTTGTGAGATGGCTGACTTACCCAAGCCCTAGCTCTATATGTACTCCATCATTTTGAGTGATTCAACAACTATTCTTCAGCACAAGCCCTTTCAATCACACATGCTCGCTGCTCCAAGGCTCCCTCTCTCCTCCAGATCCAACACTAGGGTCATTCTGGAAGTGCGTGAAGGTGAGCCTGGCCATGAAGCCGTTCATCTCATTGTACCACATCCTTGGGACCTGTTTCAGCTAGTAGAGTTCTTTGACCAGTTTGCAAACCTTGCCCTCTGGAGCTTTCACTCCCGTGGGCACTTCCATCAGCACTTCTTTATCTACCTTCTCGTAGAGGAAATTTGTATTGACATCCATCTGGTTGACCTCGAGATCTTTTGCAACAACGATGCATTACATGGATCTGATGGAGGCAAAGGTGATGACAAGCGTGAAGGTCTCCTCGTACTCTAAGCTTGCACGCTCGGAAAACCCCTTTGCCACAACTATTGCCTTGTTCTTGTCTATAGTACCATCCTGCTTGAACTTTTTCCGGAGTACCCACTTTGACCCCACCACGTGTGCATTTAGGAGCCTGTCTACCAGAACCCATGTTTTTTTCTTTTCAATGGATTCGAGTTCGCTATCCACTGCCTCCTTCCACTTGACCGCATCTGGCATGTTCATAGCCTCCGTTAGGGTCACAAGAACTCCCTGAGCCAAGCATGACCAGCTGAGTCTGGTCCATTGTGCACTCTCAATATCGTACTTGGGAAGAGGTTTCTTCTAGCGCGTACTATGCCGGATGATTGCTGGTGGTACTTTAGGCTTAGTTGCCTCTGTTCCTCTTTTTTGAGGAAGAGCCACCGGCCTTAGAGTTTGATTCAGGGGCCTCAGAAGACTCATACTTAGTGTCAAAGTACGTCGTTGTGTCAGCCTGCACAGCCACTCTCCCTAGAGCACCATTCTTCACTAGTACCATCTGCCAGTTTTTTGGTGCCTGATCACCCGACTCGAGCAACACAACCCACTCTCTTGTTTTGGGAGCATGGACACGGTCCAGCGACTCTCCCTTGCCGAGCGTCTTTTCATCAAACTCGACATCTCTACTCGTGATGAGTGTTGGTCTGAGGGTGAGTGTGCACCCTAGAAGGTCCCTAGCAGTGGCTGTTTCACACCACCAACTGTTTTTGGAGAGACTGAAACAGTGGAGGTAACTGGTTCCAAGGATGGTAAAATCTGGTCAGGGAGTGAGGCAATAGTTTTGGCCTCAATTGGATGGGAATTAACACTTGATCAAGGCTCACAAGCAATGGCATTTTATGGCCACTGGTCTAAGCTTTCCATAACACCAAAGCATGCCACATTTGGAGCTTCCTAGCAGATTATATGGCCTCTAGAGTGCTCCTTGGTAGGCTGTCCTTTTCCCACCTAGGAAGGTATCCATTCCCTCCTCTAGAAGCTTCTGCCCCTTCCTGGATTCCTCAGCTTGCTTCTAGTAGGAGGGAAGGTGTCCAGAAGACCAAGACACCTCTAGATTTCTTGTAGGACAAGTCATCCCTTCTAGAAGGTGTGCCACCTTTCTGGACGCTCATCTGACCTTCTAGAAACTGAACGAGGAACTCTAGAGATTGAGCTAGCTTCCTGGCATCTATTTTCCACCTCCCTTGAGGTAGGACATAATTTCATCTTGTGGGACTTGAACCCGGGCCCCAACCTCTAGAGGTGGACACCATTTACCACTAAGCCACTAAGGCTTGTCTTTTTGGTATTCCTTTTTGGAGTCACTCCAACCATGGTGAGGAGCATCATTCCAACAATCTCCCCCATGCGCGTCACCCATGGTAGTTGTCCATGCTCAGCGTGGAATTAAAGAGGCTTGGCAAAGCCCAAACTCCATACAAGTAGCATCATGCGTGTCCTTGGGTTGGGCCTTTGTTATGGCATCAGCAAGCATGTGGTTTGTGCCGCAATGCACAAGCACCACATCACCCTTTGCAACAAGGTCTCGTGCAAAGTGATGACGGATCTTTATGTACTTGGTCCTCCGGTGTAGCACAGGGTTCTTGGTCAGGCTGATGGCACTCATGTTGTCAACATTGAGTGCCATTGGCTTCTTTTGCGGCACCCCAATCTCCTTGAGCAATCGCCGCAGCCATAGTGCCTCCTTTGCGGCTTCCGCGAGCGTAACATACTCCGCCTCAATGCTGGATAAAGCCACACTGTCCTGCTTCCGGCTTGCCCAAGACTCCGCTGCACCACCAAGCACAAAAACATAGCGTGATGTTGACTTGCGGTCATCAACGTCACCTGCCCAGTCAGCATCAGAGTAGCCAACCAACTCGAGGGAGTCAATTCGTGCTCCTCCTCCAAACACAAGTCGCGAATGTGTCGTTGCCTTTAAGTAGCGGAGGATTCTCTTCACCGCTTGCCAATGTAGCAGCCCCGGATTTGCAACATAGCGGCTCACTTGTCCTTCAGCAAAGGCAAGATCAGGCCACGTCGCCACCATGGCATACATTATGCTGCCGACAACGGACTGGTACGGTACTCCAGCCATCTCTGCCTTCTCGTCCTCCGTGCTCGGGCCCATGCTCAAGCTCAGCTCACATGTCGTTGTCATAGGTGTGCCGATGGGGTTGCACTCCTCCATGTTGTAGCGGCGGAGCACCTCCTGCACATATGTTTCTTGACCCATCTCCAGCGTGCGTAGTTTGCGGTCCCTCTTGATGGCGATGCCAAGGTAGTATTCATGCTCACCCATGTCTGTCATCTTGAACCGGCCGCCAAGCTGTTGCTTCAGGCTCTTGAGCTCCCCCTCATCCGAAGACACAAGGATGAGGTCGTCCACGTAGAGGACGACAATTTAGTGGAGTCCTAGCTGATTACGCACCTACACGTTGTAATCGGTCTCGCAGCACTTGAAGCCAAGCTGACCCATGAAACTATCCATCTTGAGGTACCACATGAGCGGAGCTTGCTTCAGTCCATAGAGCGCCTTGCGAAGCCGGCACACCTTCCCTTGCAGGGCATCCAACCCCTCTGGCACCTTTATGTAGACTTCCTTGTCCAGGTCGCCATTCAAAAACATGGTTTTCATGTCCATTTGGTGGATTTCGTGGTCGCGTGCCGCTGCCACCAAGAGGATGGTACGGATGGAGGCAAACTTGGCAACTGGTGCAAAGGTTTCGTCGTAGTGCTCCCCTCTTCTCTGGGTATATCCTTTCGCCACCAGCCGCGCCTTGTACTGCTCCACCCTCCCCTCCTTTGTGAGCTTCTTCCAGAAGATCCACTTGGAGCCGATGATTTTCTCGCCTTTTGGCCGGTCAACCAGCTCCCAAGTGCGGTTCTCCTTGTGGGAGGCAAGCTCAGATTTTATTGCTCCATCCCACTCAGCCCCATCCTTCCGCTGCAGTGCCTCCTTTACAGATTGAGACTCCTCTTGCATGAAGAAGGCTTGTGGAAACCCAGTCCAAATGCCCTTGTTGGCATCATACCTCTTTATCCTTCTTCGCAAACGGTTACTCATGTGGGACTCTTGAGGCGGTTGTTGTTGTTGTTGTCCCCTTTTGGCGCCATCTACTCCAAGCGCCTACTCCCCTTCTCTTGGAGACCTTGGAGACATCTGTTGACTCCCCACCTCCACGTCCATCTCCGGTGCTTCGGATTCCTCATCCGAACTGGCCGGAATAAAGTCTGCCGCTCGCCCATCCCTCAGGCGATGCTCTCCGGTTGGTGGTGATACGAGGATGTCACCCTCATTCACGTCCTCCGGTGTCTCCCCCTAAAGGAGTGGCATCCACTCCCCCTTCTTGGAGAGACCTGCCTCCTTGTCTGTCCAACGGCTTTTCTCGTCAAACNTACTCCAAGCGCCTACTCCCCTTCTCTTGGAGACCTTGGAGACATCTGTTGACTCCCCACCTCCACGTCCATCTCCGGTGCTTCGGATTCCTCATCCGAACTGGCCGGAATAAAGTCTGCCGCTCGCCCATCCCTCAGGCGATGCTCTCCGGTTGGTGGTGATACGAGGATGTCACCCTCATTCACGTCCTCCGGTGTCTCCCCCTAAAGGAGTGGCATCCACTCCCCCTTCTTGGAGAGACCTGCCTCCTTGTCTGTCCAACGGCTTTTCTCGTCGAACATGACGTCGCGACTCTACACAATCTGCTGTCTTGTTGGGTCAAAGAGCCGGTACGCCTTGCTTCCACTCTCATATCCAAGGAAAATACACCGGCGGGTACGCGGGTCTAGCTTGCTCCGTCCCTCACGTGCCTGCACCATTGCATGTGCAACACAACCAAACGTGCGGAGGTGACCCACTGCCGACTTCCTCCCGCTCCACACCTCTTGTGGCGTCTTCCACGCATTGCTCTCCTTGTCCTTCACCCGCTTGGTCGACATGAGATTCATTATGTACGCTATTGTCCTTGCCGCCTCTACCCAATACCGTTGTGTAAAGCTAGCGTCGCTCAACATGGATCGCACCATGTTAAGGATTGTGCGATTCGCTCTCTCTGCGACACCATTGTGTTGTGGGGAGTATGGAGTTGTTTCTGCCACTCAATCCCCTTGCTCTTCATCCACCCAAGGCACCCCGCATATTCACCACCGTTGTCACTCTGGAACGCCTTCACTTTCAACTCTGTTTGCTGCTCCACATCAGCCACAAACTCTTGCATGCACGCAAGGACCTCACTCTTTTGCTTCATTGGGTAGAGATAGAGTTTCCAGCTGTGGTCATCGATGAAGGTGAGGAAGTAGCGAGCTCCGCCGATGGAGCTATCAAGTAGTCCATACACATCTGTGTGTACCACGGCCACTTTTGCCGATGCACGCGTCCCCTTGGTGACAAATGGTTGCCGACTTGATTTGCCAATGATGCATGGCTCACACACAGTCTCCTTAGTTCCATCAAGGCCGCTGATTTGGAGACCCCGCACCACTTCCCTCTTAGCCATCTCCTTCACTGTTGATGGAGAAACGTGGCAGAGTCGGCGGTGCCATAGGTCCAGGTCTCCTCCGTCCTTCTTTGCAAGATTGGCGGTATTGGACCCCACCCGGCTGTTGAGGATCTTCGCGTAGCAGGTACAAGAAATCTTCCCTCTTGGCACGCGCAATCAACTCACCTGTACCCTCTTTGCGGATGATGGCATCCTTCTTCGTGAAAAGCACCTCAAGTCCTTTGTCGGTAAGGCGGCTGACGGAGAGCAGGTTTGCCCCAAAGTTAGGCATATGCAACACATCGTAGATTGTGCTCGTGATAGGTTTTCCATCCAAAATTCACTCAATGCGGACGTTTCCCTCACTGGCGGCCACCTCTGTTTTTCCATTGGCCACCATCATACGTCTCTCCAAGGCGCCGTAGGTGACAAATGCCACCCTGTTGCATTGCGTGTGGCGGCCTGATCTGGAGTTGATGACGGCAACTCCCGGGTCCTTCAAGTTGGTGGAGCTGTACGCCATAAGGGCGTACTCATCTTTCTTCCCGCCCTGTTGCGACCGATATGTTTTCTTCTTGGGACAGTTGCGTGCGTAGTGGCCCTCCTTGCCACAGTTGAAGCACTCCTCCTTCTTCTCATCCTTCTTGGTGCCCTGTTTGGAACCCTTCCACTTGTCGCGTCGGCCTCCACTTTGAGGATAAACCGTGTAAGCTGGAGTTGATGCCGCTACACTCTCTCAACCTCCACATCGCATCCACTCATTGCGCACGTACTCAGCGACCTTTGGGTACTTCAACTCATCAAAAGGCCAGCCAGAAAGGAGTGTGATCATGGGACTCCAACTATCTGGCAAGGCGAGGAGGATCATAGCTTGCAACTCAGAATCGACCTCCCAGCTCGTGGCCACGCACTCCGTTGCGAGGGACTCAATCTGCTGCATGATCTTCATGATGTTGTCACCTTCTTTGGCTTGGAGGGTGACGAGCCATTTGAAGATGAAGAGCTGATTGGCAAGGTTGCTTGACTCGTAGATGGAGCAGATTTTTGACCATGCGTCTACGGCCAGGGTGCATCCTTGGATGTGTCCAAGTTGTGGTGGGCATAACACGGACACAAGGAGCGCCAACTTCTTTTTTTTGCACTTCTTGTATGCCTCCTTCACCTCAGCCGTTGCGGTCTCCAGAGGAGCAGTCTCATCACCTTTTACGAGCTCAAGCAGTCCCTTGTCATCGAGGAAGACCTCAAACTGCCACCTCCACAAGGTAAAGCATGTCCCATCAAATTCAAGGACAGCGCGGTTGCTCTCTTGCTCGCTAGTTGCCATGTCTTGCTGTTGGGAGCGTGAAATCAAGCTGGCTTTGAACCCCTTAGAGGCGTGGGCCCATAACCCTTTGTTGGTCTGAGGGTGAGTGTGCATCCTAGAGGGTCCCTAGCAGTGGCTGTTTCACACCACCAACTGTTTTTGGAGAGACTGAAACTGTGGAGGCAACTGGTTCCAAGGATGGTAAAATCTGGTCAGGAAGTGAGGCAATAGTTTTGGCCTCAATTGGATGGGAATTAACACTTGATCAAGGCTCACAAGTAGTGGAATTTCATTACAACTGATATAAGCTTTCCAAAACACCAAAGCATGCCAGATTTGGAGCTTCCTAGCAGATTCTATGGCTTCTAGAGTGCTCCTTGGTAGGCTGTCCTTTTCCCACCTAGGAAGGCATCCCTTCCCTCCTCTAGAAGCTTCTGCCCCTTCCTAGATTCCTCAGCTTGTTTCTAGTAGGAGGGAAGGTGTCCAGAAGACCAAGACACCTCTAGATGCCTTGTAGGACAAGTCACCCCTTCTAGAAGGTGTGCCACCTTCCTGGACCCTCACCTGGCCTTCTAGAANTTAACACTTGATCAAGGCTCACAAGCAGTGGCATTTTATAGCCACTGATCTAAGCTTTCCAGAACACCAAAGCATGCCAGATTTGGAGCTTCCTAGCAGATTCTATGGCTTCTAGAGTGCTCCTTGGTAGGCTGTCCTTTTCCCACCTAGGAAGGCATCCCTTCCCTCCTCTAGAAGCTTCTGCCCCTTCCTAGATTCCTCAGCTTGTTTCTAGTAGGAGGGAAGGTGTCCAGAAGACCAAGACACCTCTAGATGCCTTGTAGGACAAGTCACCCCTTCTAGAAGGTGTTCCACCTTCCTGGACCCTCACCTGGCCTTCTAGAAACTTAAAGAGGAGCTCTACAGGTTGAGCTAGCTTCTTGGCATCTATTTTCCACCTCCCTTGAGGTAGGCCATAATTTCATCTTGTGGGACTTGAACCCGCGCCCCTGCCTCTAGAGGTGGATACCATTTACCACTAAGCCACTAAGGCTTGTCTTTTTGGTGTTCCTTTTTGGAGTCACTCCTGCCATGGTGAGGAGCATCATTCCAACAATGAGCTTTCCAGCAGGTTGGTCGCACAGCCTATACGCCTTCTGTGCGGTTTTGTATCCGACCATTACACACTTACGAGCATATGCATCCAGTTTGCCACTTCCTTCTCCTGCTTGGACCTTTGCCCAGGCAATACAGTCAAAGACCCTCAAGTGTGAGGCATCTTGCTTCTTCCCTGACCAAGCCTCCTGTGACGTCCTGACCTGCTTCTCTTGCCGCTTTTGATCACGCCCTCCAAGCGCGGCTGGCGGAGTGAGATTTACAAGGTAGCAAGGAGTTCTTGCAACTTCAGCCGAGAAGCAAGATTAGAGTTTGGCGTCGAAGAGTATGCTTTGGGTCATGTCCAGGATAGTCTGGTTCATCTGTTCGGCAATGCCATTATTCTGGGGGGTATAAGGCGTTTTGGTCTTGTGGGGGATGCCGTGTTGGCTCAACCAGCCTCTACACGTCTCGTACTCATCACAGTTGTCCGTGCGCAGTGCGTTGACCTTCTTGCTTGTCTGCCGCTCTACCGTCGCGAACAACTCTTGCAGCTTTTCCTTGACCTCTCCCTTTGTCTTGAGGAAGTAGATCCACATCTTCTGACTGTGGTCATCGATGGAGGTCAAGAAATACTTGCTACCGCCGTTCAAAGGGGTTCGGAATGGTTCGTACACATAACAGTGAATTAGGTCTAAGATTGCTGCCGTACGTTGCCCATTACGTTCAAAGGGCTTTCTTTTTCCCTTGCCTTGGAGGCATGGCTCACACAACTTCATGCAGTTTCCTTCATCCTTGGCTTTGCGTCCCTCCATCCCATGAACCACTTGGTGCTAGTGCATAGCTTGTGGTGTACTGTCGGCCACGTGGCCAAACCGCCTGTGTCACAACTCAGCATCTGTGTCGGTGGAGCTGGCCGCCATGGTGATGGCATGTGGTGTAATATCAGGCCTTGGAGACTTGGGCTCATCAATCGCCGCATATCCCTCATTTGTAGTTTCAAGGGGTTTGGTTTGCAGCAAGTAAAGCCCATCATCTCTTGGGACCTGTGCGACAAGACTCTCCTTGGGATAGGAGATCTTGATGTCATTGTTCTTCACAATCACGGACTCCTCCTCCGTAAAGACTACCGTCATGTCATGGTCGGTGATTTTGGACATTGACAAGAGGTTTGCTGCAATAGACGACATGTAGAGGATGTTCTCCAGCTTCAAGTCTTTTTCAGTACCGTTCACGTTGATGCTGATCAACTTATCTCCCTCGCTTTGCGCATGGACAAGGATGTTGTTGGCACACCTGAAGTGACGTTTTGTGTCCCCAATGAAGATGAACACATCCTTCTCCCTTGAAGAGTGGTGGTTCGTGCCAGAGTCGAGCCCGTAGGCTCCATGGTTGAGTAGTGCCGCTCCCTTGGTTGCCGGCATGCTCCGTTGTTTGTCAAAGAGCCTGATCTGGGAGTTTGACTTAGAGACCTTGAACGACTCAGACTCGATGTGAGAGTTCGTCGTTCTGTTAGCCTACACAGCCACTCTTCCTGGAGCACCATCCGTCATTGGCACCATCCGCGAGTTTTCAGGTGCGTGATCACCTGAATCGAGCAATTCAACGCACTCTCCTGATTTGGGAGCATACACAGGATCCAACGACTATTCGTTGCCGAGCATTCTTTCTTGAAACTCGACATCTCGGAACTTGATGAGCTTTCCAAACGCTTGGTCTCACAGCCTATACGCCTTGTGTCTACTGTCGTATCCGACCATTACACACAAGCGCATGCATCTAGCTTGCCACTTCTTTCTCGGCTTGGACCTTTGCTTAGGCAGTACAGCCAAAGATCCTCAAATGTGAGACATCAGGATTCTTCCCTAACCAAGCCTCCTCTGGTGTCTAGAGCTGGTTCTGTTGCTTCTTACCACTCCTTCCAAGGACCACTGTCGGACTAGGATTCACAAGGTGGCGAGTAGTTCTTGAAGCTTCAGCCCAAAGTGAGGTGGGAGTTTTGCGTCAAAGAGCATGCTTCGTGTCATGACGAGGATAGTCTGGTTCATCCGCTCAGCAACGTCATTACTCTGGAGGGTGTAAGGTGTGGTGGTCTGGTGGTTGATGCTGTGTTCGCTCAATCAGCCTTTGCACGCCTTGTTCTCACCACCGTTGTCTCTACATACTGTCTTGACCTTCTTGCTTGTTTGTTACTCAATCATCGCGACAAATTCTTATAGGTTCTCCTTGACCTCTCCCTTTTTCTTGAGGAAGGAAATCCACATTTTGTGACCGTGGTCATCGATTACGGTCAAGAAATACTTGTTGCTGCAGCTCGAAAGAAAGCGGAATGGTCCGTTCACATGAGACTGAATCAGGTCCAAGATTGCTGCTGCACGCTATCCATTACGCTCAAAGGGCTTTGTATTTTCCTTGCATTGAAGGCATGGCTCACACAGCCTCTTGTAGTTTCCCTCATCCTTGGCCTTGAATCCCTCCAACCCATGAACCATTTTGTGCTGTTGATGCCTGTAGTGTGCTATCAACCCCATGGCCAAACCGTCTATGCCACAGCCCAGAAACCTATGTCGGTGGAGTTGAATGCTATGGTTATGACCTGTGGTCCAACATCAGGCTTTGGAGACTTGGATTCTTGAACCGCTAGTTATCCCTGATGTGTACTCTCTAAGGGCTTTGTCTGCAGCACGTATAGACCATCTACTCTTGGGACTTGTGCGACAAGACTCTCATTGGGATAGGAGATCTTAATGTCCTTGTTCTTTATGATCATGGCCTCCTCCTTCACGAAGACGAACGGCAAGTTGTTGTACATGATTTTAGATACTCACAAAAGGTTTGCCACAAAAGACGGCATATAGATGACATTCTCAAGCTTCAAGTCTTTTTTAGCACCGTTCACATTGATGCTGATCAACTTATCTCCCTCGCCTTGCGCATGGACAAGCCTGCAGTTGGCACACCTGAAGCAACATTTAGTGTCCCCTATGGAGATGATCCCATCCTTCTCCCTTCAAGAGTGGTATTTCATGCCAGAGTTAAGCCCGTAAGCTCCACGCTTGAGCCATGCCACTCTCTTGGTTGCCGGCACGCTCTCAGCCATCATGATTATCAACTCCTTCTTACTCGTTCCTTTGCCCTCATATATACTATTATGATCTTCGTCTTCCTTCTTGGGAGCCCTAAAATCCTGTACCCAATGCCCAGGCTTGCGAGAGTTTTGGTACTTTCCAAGACGCTTTTAACCCTTTCTACGGCCACCATTGCCTTTTGCTCCGCCGCTACCACTTCCGCTGCTGCTCTAACTAGAAGAGGAGATGTTGCCATGACCACCATACTCAGGTGTATAGGCTGAAATGTTTGCCTCACTACCGCTGTAACACATGGCCTCTTTGCGCGCATACTCATACACTCCCTCATACGCCGAATCCTCCTCTTTTGAACCGCCAAAGACATATATTAAAGGGCCCTAACTTTCAGGCCATGAGAAGGATCATGGCCTACATATTGGTGTCAATTCCCAGTTCATTTTGGTCAGTTGGAGCAGTCCTTCAAACTGTAATAGGAAGTCCGGAATCGAATCTCCATCACTCACCCTCATCGAAATCTGCTTTTAAAGGATTAACAGGTGATTTGCAAGAGCCGTTGATTGGTGTACTCGCAAGCTTCTCATAAGCCTTTGATGCATGCATGATACCTTGAAGGTAGACATGCTTTGAGTCTTGCACTGATTTCACAAGAATCACAAGCGCCATGTCATTTTTGACACTCATCATATCCAGCATCTGTTTTGGGAGGTTTTACCTCTTCTTCAAGAAACATCTTGAAGTAGCCACGCACCTTCATGACAATCTCAAATTGCCATTTCCATAAGGATGAACCTATCTCTGTAAACTTTGACATCCCATGGTTGACTATCCCAAGAGTAAGCGTAGCGGGTGTCTCCATACAACTTTGCTCCTCTACTTCTGCTTTGTTGAGGCCGAAATATGATGATGTAGGCTATTGTCCGTTACCAGTTTAGAAGGTGCACATCTGTTGCTTAATTGTAAGTTATTGATCACATGAAAACAGAAAAGAACACACACTAGCGAACCCATGGTTATGCCTCCAAGGGCAGAGCTTCTCCTTGTTAGAGCCCAAGGGTCGTATCTCCAAGGGCAGAGCATGTGTGATTGGAAGGGCATCACTTGTGCTGAAGAATGGTTGTTCAATCACTCAAAATGATGGAGTACATATAGAGCTAGAGCTTGGGCAAGTCAGCCCTCTCACAAGCCATACCACTTAGCCATGGAGGCTAAGGCTCAGACACTAGAGTCCATAATCTCACACAAGGGAGGAAATCAGCCTAGCAATTAGGCTGACCACTCACACACGACCTAGAGAGCTAGAGAATGCTCTCATGGCACACTCCTAGTGGTCACATAACCCACAAACCCATGGAGAATCGCCATGTGTCCATGGCTAG